>JAVJAQ010003096.1:0-303291 GCA_032362365.1 Zygogramma bicolorata
CCTTATGCATCATAAGTGTGTGTATTCTACTATAGTCAAGAGGTGAAAGAACACCAAACAAAAGTTTCATGCATTCATCTCATTCATGTGTCGGAGATATCTATCTACTGTCTGTTTCTTCAATGTAGCCCTGAAAAGGGCTGATAGTTTTTTGACCAGTGGTCCAGGGTTAGTGGTGCAAAGGAGGGGCGTTATTGCCAATCATGCATGTTTCGATATATCGATACTGCGTAAGCAGAGTGCTGCATGCTTTACACCGTGTCCATACTAAGTCAGAGAATGGTTGAGTCTATGCTTATCCACGTGCTTATATCACCCACCATTGTTCACACGAGCGGCATAGAAATGGTAACACATGAGGCATAATTTTGCGATTTGTCCGGTAACGGTGGCAATTCTAACATAGCTCTCAGTTACACAACTCCAGTCCATGATTATTCACACTGTGATTCATATTCAGCGCCTGGACTCTGAATATTTTCACACCAACGGCGATTTACATTGCATTCGATACCCTCGTCGTTCAGCTCTTCGATGACAACTTCCTCGTCTTCAGCGACCTGCTGTTCTTCAACTTCACCTAAATTGTTATAAGAATCAGCATGTGCTAGAACATCTAACATTGCAGCTCTTCCAGCAGCCATCTTGGTTATATCCTTCGAATGCTCTGAATAACTGAGTGAAGTTGTTCAAGAGCCTGTAGCTACGTTTTATACGCTTTGGCAGCACCGACTCTTACTATAGATGTAGGGAGGTTTGGATTGAGTTCAGTCATTTCCACCATCGAGTAACAGTATGCTGTTTCCGAAAGAGTGGGATTCTAACAGTTGTCAAATTAGTCGACCCAAATCACAATTCAATCCATGTACCGGATGTGTACCGAGTTTGCATCATGGAATCCAGTGCGACAACCGAAGTTACCAATAAGCTCAACTCACGAACAGGGAAACTATCTCAAGTGCTTCAAGTGTTCCAAGAAAATTGAGTGTTCTATTATGGGTATTTATAGAAAGATTTGTAGAACCTGTGCGATAGAAGAGATGACAGAATCATTGCCACTTCAACAACGTTGCTTGCAGTGTGATAAATATACTATGAACTGTTGGAACCATATATGTGCTGTTTGCAGAAAAAACTGGCGCTTATAAGAGAAAGTTGGTTAACTCCATCCCAATAGCAGAGTTCACTCAATCATTGCTGGTGTCTCACAAACGAGGAGCAATCGAAAGGTGTCAAATACTAGGTCACCGTATTCCAAAGTATACAGAACTTGGACCAGAAAGGCTTCCTGATGCGACATCTCGATAATTAATAACCATTGTCTGAAATTATGATGAACACATTGATTGTATATAATTATATTTGTATCATTTTTCAATATAGAAGCTACCAATTGACACGAATGTTGAAACATATAATCAAATACAATCAAACAGAGAGTGGGTGATGAAACATTTATTTTGTAAAACATACAAGTATAATACTAGTGTATTCTTACAACGCTTTATCATCACTCACTACATGGATAATAAAAATTATTATCATACAAATATTAAACCACATATAATTCATCAATCCACGAATTATGCTCACTTGGAAAACCCAACCACTTTATGTATAGTTTATTATTTTTCTTCTCAACACCATTTCCACCAGATACACGTCAGGATTTGCAGTTTTCAATCCTCATAAAAACAGCCTCTTATGGGTTGACCATTTTATCGGGACATGTCAAACACAAATACATCAATTGTTTTTCCTCCAAAGTCATCTCAATGTCATTCAACGGTAATGCCGTTCAAGCTCGATTCCGTCAACACTCAAGAGTATTCAACGTCGAAGCTGCACAAGGTAAAGGGTACATAAGGAACATTCAGGGTCGCTCCTCATCGAGGTCATTGAAGGTCACAATATATTGAAAATGACGATATTTTTTCGGGGTTATTCTGAACGTTTCCAAAGTCATTTCAATGTAATTCAAGGGCAGTGCCGTTCGAACTCGACCCTGCCAATACTCAAGGGTACTCAAGGGTACCCAAGGTCAAAGCGGTATATGCTAGAGGGTGAATAGGGTAACTCATCGTCAAGGTTATTGAAGGTCACACAATATTAAAGGTAGTGATATGGGACCACTCCAAACATTTTCAAAGTCTTTCAATGTCATTCAAGGGCAGTGCCGTTCAAGCTCGACCCGCCAATACTCAAGGTCAAAGCTGCATATGCCAGAGGACCTACAGGGTAACCCTTCGTCAAAGTTATTGATGGATATAAAATATTGAATATGGCGATATTTCATTGGGACATGTCAAACCTAAATACATCAATTGTTATTCGAAGTAACTCGTCATGAGGGTTAGTAAGGTCGCAAAATATAAAAATATGCGATTTCAAAGTCTTTCAATGTCATTCATGGGCAGTGTCGTTCAAGCTCGACCCTGCCAATACTCGAGGGTTCTCAAGGGTCAAAGCTGCATATGCTAGAGGACCAACAGGGTAACTTTTCGTCAAGGTTATAGAAGGTTATAAAATATTAAATATGGCGATATTTTATCGGGACATGTCAAACACAAATACATCAATTGTTTTTCGTCCAAAGTCATCTCGATGTCATTCAAGGGTAATGCCGTTCAAGTTCAACACTCAAGAGTATTCAACGTCAAAGCTGCACAAGCTAAAGGGTACACAAGAATATACGTTTGAATTTTACGTCTCGTTTCTTTCCACCTCTATTTGCATGCGCATAATGTATTAGATACTTTGAAACTTCCATGAAGCGTCAAGTCACACACGATCAAGGTCTTGAATCCAGTCGCTGGGAAAACGACATAATCCCCTAATCCCAGATCCGAGAATATCACCGCTCAATTGCGCATTGACGTCATCGGTTGGTTCCATGCTAACGTGTGGTTCTTAGCCACGTTGATTCGGTCTATAATGAATAAAAATTGGTGATATCTTATCTGGACCACTCCAAAAGTTTCCAAACTCATCTCGATGTCATTCAACGGTAATGCCGTTCAAGTTCGACTCCGTCAACACTCAAGAGTATTTAACGTCAAAGCTACACAAGCTAAAGGGTACACGGGGGGGCATTCAGGGTCACTCGTCATCGAGGTCATTGAAGGTCACAAAATATTAAAAGTGACGATTTGTGTCAGGGCCATTCTGAACGTTTCCAAAGTCATTTCAATGTCATTCAAGGACAATATCGTTCAAGCTCAACCTAGCCATCAGGGTTACTCATCTTCAAGGTTATTGAAGGTCACAATAAAATGTCGATATTTCGTAGAGGGGCCATTCTGAACGTTTTCAAAATCATCTCAATGTCTTTCAAGGGCAATACTGTTCAAACGCAACCCATATATCAGGGTAACTCGTCGTCAAGGTCATTAGAGGTCTCAAAATATAGAAATCGGTGATGTGTTGTTGGGACTATTTCAAACGTTTTAAAAGTAATCCCAATTCCATTCAAGTGGAATGCCGTTAAAGCTCGACCTCACCAACACTCAAGGGTATTCAAGGTCAAAAGTTGCACATGCCAGAGGATATACAGATGGCATTCAGAATAACTCGCCATCAAGGTTATTGAAGGTTACAATATATCGAAAATAACCATATTTTGTTGAGGCCATTCTGAACGTTTCCAAAGTCATTTCAATGTCATTCAAGGACAATACCGTTCAAGCTCGACCTCACCAACACTCAAGGGTATTCAAAAGTGGCAGATTCTTAAAGGAGCACAAGGGGCATTCAGGGTAACTCGTCATTAAAGTTATTGAAGGTCACAATGAAAGCGCGATATTTTGCCGGGGACATTCTAAACGTTTCCAAAGTCATTTCAATGCCATTCAAGGACAATACCGTTCGAGCTCAACCCAGCCATCAGGGTTACTCGTCTTCAAGGTTATTGGAGGTCGCAAAATATAACAATTGGTGATATGTTGTTGGGACTACTTCAAACAATTTAAAAGTCATCTCAATGTCATTCATAGGAAATGCTCGACCCCACCTACACTCAAGGGCACTCAAGGTCAAAAAATGCACATGTCAGAGGATACACAGATGTCATTCAGGGTAACTCGTCATCAACGTTATTGAAGGTATTGAAAATGACGATATATTGTCGCGGCCATTCTGAACGTTTCCAAAGTAATTTCGAGGACAATACCGTTCAAATTCAATCCCACCAACACTCAAGGGTATTCTAAGTCAAAGCTAGATGGTAAACGAAGGTCATTCATAGTAACTCATCATTAAGGTTTTTTTGAAACTCACTGAATATTCACACGATGATGATAATAAAACTGTTTTAATTTCAATGTCATTCAAGGGCAACGTCGTGCAAGTTGGAACCGCCAACATTCAAGGGTATTCAAGGTCAAAGTTCCATACGAGGAAACTAATACGTTCAACGACTGAAGTATTTGAGACTCTTGTTATATACATTCACCACTCCCCCCCCCCTCCATAACTCTGAGTCATTGGTACCATTATTGAAAAGTTCAAGGTCATCTTAATAGCAAGGTTATTCGAAGGCGATGCTAGCTAGACGATATTGAAAATGCTCAAGGATATTTCAGGTCAACATGCACCAATGTCATTCAAGGGCAATGCTGTTCAAGCTCGACCATGCCAACCCTCAAGGGTATTCAAGGTCAAACATGCGCTCGATACACACCAAAGGTCATTCAAGGTCGTTCAAGGTCAATGTGGTGGATATACTAAAGGCCATTCGAGGTCGCCTTCAAGGTCGCCTTCAAGGTCATTGTGGTGGGCACAGCAAAAGTCGTTCAAGGTCGCCATCAAGGTCAAGGTCATTCAAGGTCAAAGGGTGGGGGGAGGACTAGACCCGTCTTAAACACCCTACTCAAGAGGTGCGGAGAGAGGTATGACAGTTGAGGTTATGACAGGAAGATGTCGACGTGTTTCTGCATTTTTTCCACAACACATGTGTTCTGTGAAGATATTCGATCTTTTTCGTTTCTGGTGCTCCACCCTGTCTGCCAACTGTTATTGGCTACCTACTACGAATACGTATGTTCATATATCAACCACTTGGATACTCGTACATAATTCTTATGTCATCGCTCAACATTTCCTTCATCCTATGCAACATCCTACAGGTTTTTATATCCAAAATATATGCCAGAACTTCGAAAATGCTCATCTCTCACAGAGTTTGTTGACCAAAGATCAGGCCCAGACTTACCTTCAAGTAGTCCATCCTATGAAGAATTTCACGAGGAAGAATTGTGGATCAGAATTTTCTAGAAAATGTTCATTTCCTTGAGATGATCGCGAAAAACTTATTTTGGGGGGCTAAAACGCGCCATAAAAAAAAGACAAGGTTTTATGGTGTGATTTTTGATGGGTTGTTTCTGGTTCCTAACTCAACATTTTCCACTAATAATTAGCTTTTTTCTGAAACTTGCATAGAATCACATTTCTAGTGCAATATGCGGCCAAAGTAGTTCACTACAATCAATTTTTCATCAATTCCCTGTACAAGTTGTAGAATTTGAAAGTATTTTCGATGTGAACAACAATTTTGAAGAATCGAGTGTTGAGAGAAGACGACCAATCAATCATACAATGAAAATACTGCAATTACACTTGCGCATAAAAATGAAGTCACTGATCTATAAAACATATTTTTTTTTATTTCAAATGTACATCTATACCATTTCCCATTTCGAATTTTTTGATTTCGCTTCTGAACCTACATCAATCACATTGTGTCTTCAGAGCAGTACCCATATCAATGTTATATATCCCTAGACAATGGCCCTATTGTACCATAATTGCGCATTATATTAATTAGGTCACCCTGAAGCTAGTGCGACTTATTTCAAACCGCTAATTCATTTCCTTTCTTCAAGGTTTGCTCTATCAGCAGAGACGAACCTATATAACGATCTGAAACTAGATCAATGTCATTCTAGTCGGTTTCACCATTCTAGTTTGTAGTAAAGTACGACAAGCAAGTCGAAAAGTAATAAAAAAGTAAATACACGGTATCCAAAAGTGAACCGAAGTGAAACAAAGTGCAAAGCCAAAGAGCAAAGCAAAACCAAAGTGAACCACTAGTTTCCTGGCGACCCCAGTATAGATTTAAGAAGAAAAGAAGAAACAATTAGAAATAAAGAAACTTCCCTCGTAACTTTTGTGTTTGTTTTTAAAAACACAATAGCGAAGGCTACGATACAACAAATTGGCGCAGTCGGTAGGATTGACTCAACGTTACTGAAAACTCAGGACGGTGGTTACCAAGCCTTCAACGTCAAGAAGAATCCACAACCCCCACGAAGACGGTCTCTCTGACAGCATTGGAAACAATCAACGCTGGACTCCCGGTTTACAGAGCTAGGATTTCATCTTCGTACACCCAGAACCAAACAACCACATCCCATTCCTAAGAAGACGGTCTCTCTGACGGTTCTCAAGAAAGAAGAACTGGACTTCCGGTTAACAGAGCTAGGATTTCATCTTCTACACCCAGCCAACCACATCTTCCCCAAAGAAGACGGTCTCTCTGACGGTTCTCAACACAGCAGAACTGGACTCCTGGTTAACAGAGTAGGATTTCATCTTCTACGCCCAGATCAAGTCATCAACTTCATGAATACCATACTTCGGTAAGTCGTCATCTCGATTTTACCTTCATTTCATTGATATTGATTATATCTGTTCTATATCTTACATCCCAGAACTCATTTAAACCTCATACGAACATCTATTGAGAATATTTTTAAAATCGAATCAAATAATACGATTATTTGAAAAAGGAAAAACTAAACATCAATTACAATTATTACCCCAAATCAAATAATACTGATTATTTGAAGAAGAGAAAGCTTTCAACTATTCATTCAAGCTTCTCCAGTGAATAAATAAAATTTGAACAATGGCAGAAGTCGAACCATACAAACTTGTTGAAATTTTCTCCATTGTACCCGAATATGACGGAAACCCCATATTTTTGTCAACTTTTCTAAGAGCATGTTCAACAGCACAACGAATGGCAGTCGTAGATCAGAAAATTTTTGTGACTTTGCATATAAAAAATAAATTAAGAGGCAAAGCAGCAGAAATAGTAAATTCACGTAACCCAGAAACTTGGATAGAAATTCAAGATCTTTTAGAAACACATTTTGGTGATACGCGTGATCTAAATTCCTTAATTCAAGACTTACAACGTATGAAACAAATGCCAAATGAAAATGCATTGACATTCGTTTCTCGAATTCAAACACACGTCGCTAAATTATATTCAGCCATCAATAAACAAGCTTTAACTCAACCACAAAAAGAAGCACAAACGGAATTAATCGATTCCATGAGCCTAAATACTTTATTAACTGGTATTGAACCAAAGCTAGGACAAATCATAAGAGCGAGTAATCCACGAGATATTCTAACCGCAGCAGAAAGAATCAAACGAGAATTGCAATTGAGTTATTTTGAAACTCAAAAATTCAACAAAGTCCCTCAAAATTTCAAACCAACAATTCAAAAACCTCAACCATTTCAAAAACCTCAACAATTTCAAAAACCTCAACAATTTTTCCAAAGAATGAATTACCCTCAATCACAATTTTCAACTTTCAATAACAAACAACAACCTATTGCGAATTTCCAACGAAACAATTACCAACAACCAAGCTCTTATACTAATTATAACAATAATCCACAAAACTATGCGCAACATCGACAACTTCGACCTAACCCACATCCGAGTCAACAATATAAGACAAATCAGTCAAGACCATCAGTAATTCAGCAAAATCCGAATCCAAGAGCGCACGTAATTAACTTCGACCAAGCAGAATACGATTTGTATAATAGTGCAGGAAATACTGATTATTTTCCTGAAAATATCGAAACAAGATTATAATAATTTTCATTATGATCAAAACCAGTACTCGAACTACAACCCCTACTATGACGAAACTCAGTGTTACCCTCTTGAATACCCAAACACTGATACCGAATATTTCGCATATGAAAATGACAATGAATATAAAACGCATGGAAATGATAACATGCCAATTGAAAATTTTCGTATAGGCAATCCAACTCAACCTCCCGATATACCTATCGAAACGAAAATTCAAACTTTACAACTGAATACCCAAACTTATCCTTCAAACAACAAGGAATACAACAAATCGAACGTCAACCAAGAACAGAATTTCATATAAATCGACCTTTAATGTCCATAGACAATAGGAATGTTTATTATATTAATGACATTTCTAAACGATTCAAAATATTAATAGATAGTGGAGCAGGAATCTCTATTTTCAAACCTCATACTGTTGAGAATTATCCAAATCGAATAAAGGAAAACATAACAATTCAAGGCATAACCGATCAAAAATTAAACATTGACGAATCAACCATGATACCCTTTGCAACAGGCAATCCACATAAAGTGTATATCTACAATCTAGATATTCAATTCGACGGACTTTTAGGATCAGACTTTTTAGAACATTATGATTGCATAATTGACATCAAAAATAAAAAACTTGTGACAAACTTTAAAACTGTTGATCTTCATAAATTAGGAGACGAAGAAACAAATTGTTCAGTTCCCCTACAACAACTCAAACCATATAATGATAATTTTTCCAATGAAATTACTCTTCCACCAAGAACCGAACAAATTTGTAAACTAAGAACAAAGAATTTGAAAAACACCGAGGCTATACTGATAGCTCAAGTGATAGAAAAGGTACGTTTACCTAATGCTTTAGTAAAAATTAACAACGAAGGAGAATTTCTAACTTCAATAATAAATCCAAATGCTATAACAAAAACTGTAGATTTCTCTGACATCCAACTTGAAGAAATCACCCCAATTGAAAGCGTACAGATAAATAGTATAAACATAGACAATGAAAACCCAAATTACGACAGAATTTATGAAATAAAAAATCAACTGAGATTGGACCATCTGAACGAAGACGATAGACAAAGAATTGAAGAACTTTGTTTACAATTTGCCGACATATTTTATTTAGACGGTGATGTTTTAACTTTTACAAATGAAATAAAGCATTCAATAAATACAGGCGATGCGAAACCGATATTTACAAAATCATATAGGTATCCACATATTCATAAGCAAGAAGTCAAAACTCAAATAGATAAAATGCTAAAACAAGGAATTATAAGACCATCTACTTCCCCTTGGTCTTCCCCTGTATGGGTCGTCCCCAAAAAAATGGACGCCTCTGGCAAACAAAAGTGGAGAATAGTAATCGACTATCGAAAACTAAACGAGATCACTGTGAATGATAAATACCCTCTTCCAAACATTTCAGACATTCTCGATCAGTTAGGAAGCTGTACTTGTTTTACAACACTAGATTTGGCAAGTGGTTTTCACCAAATAGAAATAAACGAATCAGACATAGAAAAAACTGCATTTTCGGTAGAGAACGGACATTACGAGTACATTCGTATGCCCTTCGGGATGAAAAATAGCCCATCCGTATTTTGTAGACTAATGGATAACATACTATTAGGATTACAAGGTGAACGATGCTTAGTGTATATGGACGATGTCATTATATACTCAGCTACCGTTGATGAACATCTTGAACGATTAAAAGCAGTATTTAAAAGACTACGAAAAGCAAATTTAAAATTACAGCCAGACAAATGCGAGTTCTTACGGACAGAAGTCGCTTATCTAGGACACAAAATTACAAAAGACGGTTTACAACCCAACGCAGAAAAGGTGAAATGCATTCAAGAATTTCCCCAGCCTACGAACGTGAGAGAAATAAAATCTTTTCTAGGACTCACAGGTTACTATAGACGCTTCATTCCAAACTATGCCAAAATCTCCAAACCTTTAACAAAACTTTTGCAAAAGGATACTAAATTCAATTTTGATAGTGACTGTAAAAACTCATTTGAAGAACTTAAAGACAAACTGATGAACTCTCCAATATTGAGATATCCCGACTTCAATGATGAATTTTTATTAACAACAGACGCTAGTTCATACGCTATAGGATCCGTATTATCACAAGGACCTATTGGAAAAGACCTTCCAATTGCTTATGCTTCAAGAACATTAGCCCCTGCAGAAACAAAGTATTCCACAATAGAGCGCGAGCTTTTAGCAATTTTATGGTCAGTAAAGCACTTCAGACCATATTTATACGGAAGACGATTCAAACTGATAACAGATCACAGGCCCCTCACTTGGTTATTTTCTATCAAAGATCCAGGAAGCAGATTAGCACGCTGGCGATTAAAATTAGAAGAATACGACTATGAAATCGTATATAAGCCTGGCAAAATAAATAAGAACGCTGATGCTTTATCGCGAATCAAAATAAATCATTTTGAAGAAATTTCGAAATTCCGAGCATCAATTCTAATGGCAAATACCAATAACGAAACATCAGACACTGACACTGACAACCCAGTCTCTGAAATCTCAGAACCAGAAACAGAAATTGCCCCTGAAACGTTAAACGAAGAATTTAAAAGATTTCTTCATCTTTTACAAACAAAATCAATTATAGACTATTCAAAATTTGAAATTACAAATGATCAACTTTTAGATAAAAAACATAAAAAAATATTAACTTTCATGCAACAGAATAATAAAACAGATCTACACGAGACTATATTAGACGATCTAATTGAAGACGACGATATTCATTTCAAAATTAACAAAGTAAATATAATTGCGAGCAAATCAATAAAAGATAGGAAATATTTTATTGTTCCTATCCCCTTTGACAAAAAAGATATACTAATCTATATGTTCAACGCTATCTACTTGTCTCAAAAGGAATTCAAACCTAATGAGATTTATTATGTCGAAAACAACTTAGATTTACCAACACAAGAAATGCTCTCCTACATCTTCGCTGAAGATGATACTATCAAATTCAAAATTTGTCAAAATATTGTCACAACCCCTGAAAAAGATCAAATACCAATGATTTTAGACCACTTCCACAATGGAAAAGCCAACCTTCACCGCGGAATAAACGAGACAATCAGAAGAATACGTAGTAAATACCAATGGTCAGGAATGACTAAAGACGTCGAGGATTTCATAAAAAAATGTGAAACATGTCAAAAATCAAAGATATGTAGAAAAAACTTAAGTTATCCTATGGTTATAACAGAAGCCCCAAAAGCTCCTTTTGAAAGAATAAATATCGATATACTTGAAGTTCCCACCAAAAACTACGCGTTAAGCATAAACGACGAACTAACGAAATTCGTACAAGTATATCCAATCCCAAATAAATCTTCTCAAACAATTGTCAACACATTACTACTATTTTTCCAACACTACGGTACCCCACTAAGGATACACTGTGACGCAGGTAGAGAATTTAATTCAGCTATGATGAAAGACCTGTGTACACTTTATGATATCAAACTGACACATTCAAGCGTAGATCATCCACAGTCTAACGGATCGTTAGAAAGATTTCACGCTACTTTATTAGAAATAATAAGAATCCATACTTCTAACCATCCAGAAGAACACCCCTTCACAGTTTTACCCTACGCGGTAATCGCATATAACAATTCACGAAATAAAGCTCACGGATTTACTCCCTATGAGTTGATATTTGGACACACATCCGGTAGACCTCCCGAGACTCTTTATAATGAAAAAGAATTGATCACTAAGTATATACGAGACCTAAATAATCGAATATCTTATTATTATAAAACAGCAAGGAAAAAGATGCAAGACAACAAACAAAAATCTAAAGAACGTTATGACGAACGTATCTCAGAAAACCGATACGAATATAAAGTAGGAGATCTTGTCTATATCAAGGAATCTCAAATCGGAACTAAACTACAAGATAAATTCAAAGGACCATTTAAAATAAAGGAAATATTCCAAAACTCAGCTATCGTAATTAATGAAGAAACCAATCAAGAGTCGAAATATAATTTTGACAAAATGAAACCATATTCAAGGTAATCGAATGATATTTTTTCAGATTATCCCTGCTTTTCCGGATAATAGCAAGCCAATATACGATTAGCCCTATCAACAACACCCTTGGAATATACTATCATGAAGACATTAACATGGTTATCTCCAACACCAAATGGAAACTATTGGTAAATAAAAATACCACTCTTTTAAGAAATTCCTTCGAAAACAATAATAAAATATTAATTAATTAATTAAAACACATATAAATCTATTAATGCAAATTTCAAAGTCCATTGATGAAAAATTTCAGGAAATTAGTCTAGATACTAACAGACAAAAACGCGGAATTATAGACGGTATAGGGACAGTATTTAAAGCAATTACAGGTAATTTAGATGCCTCAGACGGCGAATATTATTCAAACTGTATAAACAAATTAAATAACGATGAACATGAGCTTGAAAACTTGATGAAGAACCAGATATCTGTCACAACGTCAGTTATCAAGAATTTTAATAACACTATTCGAAAACTTCAAATAGATGAAGAAACTTTCAACAAAGATATTCAAATTATCCATGCTACACTCCAAGAATACGCTGACGAATTTTCACAAATAGAACTGAAAGTTAGATTCTTGGAAATCGCTGAAGAATTAATGGAAAGCTACTCTTTTATTCAAGATAACTTGAATGATATCTTAAATTCAATAACATTCGCTAGACTAGGAATTATTCATTCTTCCATAATAACACCTGAACAACTAGTGAGCTCTTTACAACAAATCTCACAGAACTTGCAAAGAAATAATTTACCTCTCATAGCGAAAACTTCAAAAGTAGCACAATACCTGAATATCATCGAATTAGAAGCTTTTCAAACTCAGTCAAGTTTAGTTTTCATTTTGAAAATACCTTTAATTGACCCTCAGATATATACGATGTATCACTTGTTCCCAATTCCAATCAAAGATAATAGAACAGGTCTACATCACATTCTTTCAATTAATTCAAAATTTATCGCGAAAAACGATGACAACTTGCTTTATACTATTGTACCAGATCCCAAAGAATGTAAAACATTATTACCAATGCTTATATTATGTTCTAGATTATATGTGTACCCAATCAATGAATACGCTCCATGTGAAGCAAAATTGTTCAGAAATTCTAGAACAATCCCTGATAATTGTCAAAGCCTCGTAATTTACTCTCAAGGATATAATATCCAAGAACTCGATAAAAATATTTGGTTAGTAATTATAGCAGAACCATTGCATATTACTGTGAACTGCATGAACAGAAATACAGTTACAGAAACGATTCATAAGAATTCAATTATAGAACTAAAAGGCTCTTGTAACGCTTTTATTGGTATAACCAAAATACAAGCAATAACGAATGATATCCAAGAAGACTCATATGTCTCTTTTGATTCACATCCAGTGAACATTCCGTATGAATGTTGCAAAGACATTCCATCACAAGCAAAAATACCAAAACTGAAGCCTTTAAAGTTGAGCAATTTGAATCTAGATGATTTAGAAATTGCACAACATAAACTTGATCAAAATTCGAAATTACTTGATGAATTAATAAATGAACCATTTGTGAATAAACACATCTCATGGTTCACATATTTTTCCATTACAATTATTATTATCATAATAATCCTGCTATGTTACTACCGCTGTAAGAGAAGGAAACGAACGCTAGCAATTGAATCTAGTGATTTTCCACCTTCTCCACCACCTGAAAACAGAGCTAAATCCTTCAGGAGGATATTACGAATATTACCCCGAAAACGACCTAATATCAGAGATCTCAATGAAGAACAAAATACTCCATTACGAGATTTCTCAACATAATTGTGACTATACACCCGATTGTGACTTAGTTATAAGAAACAACTGTATTACTTGCATTTAATTGCTATTTATTGGAAACTTGTTAACATTTTATGCTACGAGGATGCATTGATAAATTAATATACTTTTGAAAATTTTACAAAATACTAATTTTCTGAAAAGTCAATGCAACTTCGCCTTAACTTTTCTCTAGGGAAGGGAGTTGTTATATATCCCTAGACAATGGCCCTATTGTACCATAATTGCGCATTATATTAATTAGGTCACCCTGAAGCTAGTGCGACTTATTTCAAACCGCTAATTCATTTCCTTTCTTCAAGGTTTGCTCTATCAGCAGAGACGAACCTATATAATGATCTGAAACTAGATCAATGTCATTCTAGTCGGTTTCACCATTCTAGTTTGTAGTAAAGTACGACAAGCAAGTCGAAAGTAATAAAAAAGTAAATACACGGTATCCAAAAGTGAACCGAAGTGAAACAAAGTGCAAAGCCAAAGAGCAAAGCAAAACCAAAGTGAACCACTAGTTTCCTGGCGACCCCAGTATAGATTTAAGAAGAAAAGAAGAAACAATTAGAAATAAAGAAACTTCCCTCGTAACTTTTGTGTTTGTTTTTAAAAACACAATAGCGAAGGCTACGATACAACGGTGTGATTTTTGATGGGTTGTTTCTGGTTCCTAACTCAACATTTTCCACTGATAATTAGCTTTTTTCTGAAACTTGCATAGAATCACATTTCTAGTGCAATATGCGGCCAAAGTAGTTCACTACAATCAATTTTTCATCAATTCCCTGTACAAGTTGTAGAATTTGAAAGTATTTTCGATGTGAACAACAATTTTGAAGAATCGAGTGTTGAGAGAAGACGACCAATCAATCATACAATGAAAATACTGCAATTACACTTGCGCATAAAAATGAAGTCACTGATCTATAAAACATATTTTTTTTTATTTCAAATGTACATCTATACCATTTCCCATTTCGAATTTTTTGATTTCGCTTCTGAACCTACATCAATCACATTGTGTCTTCAGAGCAGTACCCATATCAATGATAACAATTCTTTGATTGGATATTTCCTCGTGTAATGTCTTTTCGACTCACAATACCTTCTTCCAGACGTCTCCTTGGCAAAGATTCGCACGCTTGGCTGCTCCAAGTCTTTTTGGATTTTTTCGATGGAGTTATAATTTTTGACAAGTAGTATCAAAATGTGGCACTGGCGTTACTGATTCATCAATAGCCATGCAAAGTTTTCTCCCCGTTAGTAAACAACCATACCCTGGAAATATTCAGAAATCAATATTGAAACCGATACACTTTTATATATTTCAATATCAATTTTTGATTTTTTCAGATTGTGTCAGGTTATTAACACAAAAAACTACGATTTCTGTTCATTTTGATATGGGTATTTTTTGCTCCAGGACAAAAAAAAAGAGTATACGCAAAATCGTGAAAACTTGATATTTTAGGCATCGAACAACACTTTTTTCAATATATATAATATTTGCCAACAGACATTCGAAAAGGAAATTTGGGGAGTATTTTCCAATAATTGACCGAATGTGTTTTCAGACACGCATTGCCGAATCATACCGATCGATTGAATCAATTTTAGATCAAAGACAAAATACGTTTAGAGATTTGCATAATCTTTCCAATTATATCGCTAACGATATAAATAAACATTTCAAAATGAATTAAACTGTCTTGGTCACGGACACATGCAGCATATATGATGATTGAGAGTTTAATTTGATATTTTCACTCGGGAAATGTTATATTTATTCGTTTTTCTGGTCAACAACATCATTTGAATTATCAACGATCTCATTAATACAGAGCGACCCTGAAATATATATTCAAATATACAGCTTATCCAATCCATCTGGCACTGAACTAATAACGTATTTGCCCAGCAATCTCTTGAATCTCTTGGTATACTGAAATAAAAAAAAACTCATTGTATGTGTTCAATGTGTTGACATTCATTCCTAAAAGTTGTTTTTTCTTTCGTCATGGTTCATGGTCTACACTACCAGTGTGCACAGAGTTTGTGCCAAGATGAATTGGACAAGCTGTACAATACAACACTGGAATACCGAAGCCCAATTATCGGTGGAAAATGTTAGGTTGTACACTAACACATGGCGTCTCTGTACAGATATTGGTGATAAAAGTGTTGCACCACCATTATATACTATGTCAAGAACGATTTTTATGCATAAGTGGTAAATCTGATAACACTCAGGTTTGACACAATATTCTGAAGATGTCATTTTTTAAATGAATAAAACATGGAAACGTGATTCCAGGACAGATCGAATCAACAGATGATCAAGAGCAAACAAGCTGAATCTACTTGGTATTTGGCCACGCGTAAATATGAGGTAATTCCCATCATCAAGCCTATGACTTCCCATAGTTATAGTAATAGTTTAAAATCTATTGCTTTATTTATATTGCCAGAAGCATATGCAGGATTTTCAGCTGTGAAAAACCCTGCACTGGCATCGGTTGGATCTAATACAATGTATCAGCTAGGGAAGTAGTTTTTGAGGCTGGTCTGAATGAAGATGATTTGAAAGGTGAATATGTAAGTTCTGATGTTGATGCATTCTCTGAAGTTAGCCCCGCCAAATTTGTTGTATTTTACCCCTTCAAGAATATTATTAAATGTTTCTATTCTCATGCGGTGGTACTCCTTGAATTTACGAGGGTAATCATATTGAGTTTGGGAAGTTTCATTGAATTACCGTGTCAATTTGTCGTCGTTAAATTGATGTTGTTCTCTAACAACAACCAACACATTGAATCTTCATCGGAACTCATTGTGGTCGCTGGTCGGGCGTTAGAGCTGTATCCACAGTAGGCATGGAACCGCATGGGGCTTATCCCAACTACCGACTGCCTATTGTGGATACAGCTCAAACTCAACAAATGTAGGCACTCTCGTCGGGCAAGGTCGATAGATATTCAGTTCCAATGTAGGTGTAGCCTAACGCCAGCTGAGCTCCCGATCATAACTTAAATTCACCTTCTTCGGAAAGTGAACGGCTCTTTGCGTTAACCCATAATGGTTTGTTGTTGATACGCCACGCATTCATTCAATGTCGAACAGTTGCGTCGGCACAACATTCTCAGATTAAGCGAGAACGGCGTTTCGAAGAACGAAAAATAAAAGAGGCAATGTGAGTTGGATTAATATTTTTTGATGGTATTCGGTTCTGATTCTTCGTGAATTTTTATCGTCGATCTTTCGTATATTACTGATTATTTAAATATGAATATGCGAATTGAGTCAACAAAAGTTGACAAATTAATTGAATAAGAATTTGTGGGAATTAAATTGTTACTGATAAGAAATTAGATATTTATTTCAGCTTGACTATTTTGCAACAAGGATTCACAAGTGTTGTTGCCCGTGAAATATATGTGAAAAGTATTCGTTTCAAAATTACATTCAATGACAAGTGTACGACTAGTAAATACGCAGAAATGTAAGTATTTCATAGGGAAATTTATTATCTGTTTCGAAAATCAGAATGATCACAGCTATAAATACATCTTGTAGATGCAAAAATATTTCATACGAGTAATTTTTCTCCTTGAAATTTTTTTAGGAGGATAAAGTACCTACTCTTGTATTTCACGAGTTCTTTGTATATGTTTCTATTTTATCATAGAACTTTATTTTGGTACACAATTTGGGTTCGATTCATGATTGATGTTCATCAAAATGTCACGAAGCATGAGGCAGGTTGCCGTATTTCGCTCTTCCGCAGAATATAAAGAAAGATAAATTGATGGAATTGAGAATAGGGGCATTATCATTTGAATATATAACACAGGATTGAGATTACTTGTATCTGAGGAATAGGGTATGACAAAATATAAAGAAAACCACCATGGTAGGTCGAATGTTTTTAATAGAATTTCATTCAAGAACTACTTTCTATTTTTCTGGTGACAAAATTACATTTTGTTCATTCGGTTCCTTTTCCAGAAAATTCTTGATAACGAAAATAATTCAGGTTTAGTGGGTATGTCCCAGCTGAAAAAAGATGATGAGTGAGTCGTGGCGATAGTTTTTTTCACTTTGGATTATTATCACAAATTCATTCTTGTTCGACAGCACATACCTATTCCCTATCAAAAACGAATCTGTCACCTAATTTTTTTCAATAGGAGTCACATCGTTTATCCCTATTCTTATTACGTTTATGACTGATAAATTTCATAATATGATGTTTGAATTACAGTTGAGAGATTATGCTCGAATTGAAAATTCACTTCAATCGAGCAATCTCTTCCAAATGCATGGAACTCCTAATACCATTTTCTTGACAGAGATGTTGAAAAATAATAACTGCAAATATTTCGGGTTTTTATTTCAAACTAATCGATGACCAAAAACCAGTCATGTGTTTTTGTAAAACAGACCTCTTGAAAATTATGTGTTGTCATACATCGATAAGTGTTTTATGAGAATCTATGAGAAAACACATATTTTCATGATTGAAAATGGAGTTGGAATTCAATGAACGGAACGTTAATGAAAACTGAAACTCACCACGGAAAAAACAAAATGAAATGATTAGTTCCTGTGATATTTGCTGTTGTTATTGAAACTATAGGTGGCGACTATCAGGTTATATTCAATCCTATTAACCCTATCATAAATAATAGTTTCAGATATCATTCAAATTCGAACGGAAATGAAAAAGTATGTTAGACGGACCGAAACTTCATTGAAATTGAAAGAACTGAAGAAGAAAAAATTCGAAGCTGATATCGACTTCTTGAAATTGAATTGTTGAAACACGGAATTGAAAACTCATTCATCGAATGAAAAAGTCAAGATTGAATCATCACATACCGCATGTTATGTATCAGGCAGGAGTTAAGAAACAGGAAACAACTGTTAGCCGTGAGAACGAAATCGAATATTAGAATTCATGAATATAGTAGTAGTAACTGTAGTTTATTTCATTGTATTAATTGTGGTTGAATGTTTTTTGATATGTTTAAAATGTCCTTGAATCTGCTGTTCAGGTTTTCTCTCCCCTGTAAATGAAAAAAAATACTCTTGAAAAACACTAGGTACATGGGGAGATGTGAGAGTTGCTTTAGTGTTTTCATTCAACTCAGTCAACCGATTTCCAGGAACGTGATTTCAAAGGGAATAATTCACCTAATCATAATAAAATATTATCGAAACATCCCAAAATATCACATAAAATTTAATTTCTTAGTATGAAGTGAACGTCGACGGCTCAAAAACTACAACAAAAAATAAAGGTCCGAATTTGAAAATTCAAAGATGGGGGTGACCCAAGTCAGATGACACCCTGTATAAAAGAATCATGGACATACTTTGATTGCCGACATCGAGTGCCACTAGCAAAATATGGACAGATTTTCAATATGTTTGCGAATAAAGAAGATACAGGCAAACACAAAATTTGGTATTTTTGATTTTTTCTGTATATCTCTAGAACCAAAAAAGCTACATTCGATTTCTTTACATCTTTTTTCTTAAGGTCTCTGAAATACGCAACTCTGCCACAATTCAACCGACACTCTATCTCTTATCGTTTACGAGATCCCCATGTACAGAAACAAATTTGAATAGCTCTGTATATTATAGATATATAGATTCTGAAATAATTCAATATTCTTTCTGAAGAACACAAAAACTATATTATTACGATAAAAATTCTATTTATTTATACTTGAAGTGAATCTACACTATCATCAATGAAAAGACAATATTTTATGCTCGCCATCACTTCTTTCACATTATATCTTTCAGAGGCGACCTATATGTAGATAACTATAAGTAGAATTGTAAAAGTATACATCGTGCATACATAATGATTATCCAAAAATAATGTGTAAGTCTCTATTCACTACACTATTTATAACATAAGAATGGCTGAACCGCTTTGGCTGAATATTTCCCTGGTATATAAAACGTCCCATAAGAGCGATGCAATTATCGAAAACTTACAGTGGTAATTGCATTGTATCAAGTCACCATAACAACACATTTGAAACCGTATCGCTAGACGTCAGTAAACAACACAAATAAATGTCAGATAGACATCAAAAATAGAAAAACATTTCGCGTTTAAGTGAGTACTCCATACAATCTATAGAGGAAAGTATAAATGAACAAAAATAACATTTCCTTGAGAATCTCTTCATTCGTGATATATTCCAATGAATTACATTCGTGCATAAAAATGACCAGATAATTTTGCATTCAAGCGTGATATCTTATACAAATTGCATTCAGTTATTTTCATATTTTGTAAAAGAGCCCTCGTACTTCGCTTTCTTGTAAAATTTTCGGTAATTTTTATGCATTCGTGCAATTATAACCGAAAATTGTTGAGGAGGTAGCTTGGAACCAGGAGACGGACAAAGAATTCTGTTTATTCCGTTTCACCTCATTTTCGGAGATTCCACAACAGAAATTCTTTCACAGAATTATTGAGTGACGTGTTCCGTATTTTATTGAAATAAATCTACAAACGGTTTTGAAAAAGTGGTAGTGTTATTTCAGGGGTTGGAAAACCCACAGCCTAAACTACCGACCGAAGAGATATGAAAATTGAAGAGTGTGTTCTTTGTATGAAGTAGGCATCCGAAATGAAGGGGTTTCCCGAAGTTCCAACCCTAAGGGGGTGAAAAACAGGGTCAATGTTTGTATCCGACAACGTAATCGAATCCACTTCAAAATTTGCAGTAATATTCTTCAAACAGAATTGTTGAGGGACGTGTTCCGTATTTTATCGAAACTCATTGCCTAGCGAAATGAAAAAGGGGATTTATAACATTTTCGACTTTTTTCAAAGCTGATAGTACTTAACTGAGAACTAAATATAATTGCATTACAAAAATAATCAACGCCTTTCAAAGTGGGCAGGGGTCATCTGGTATATTTATATTTTTCCATTAATTTGAAGTTCACTACATTGGATGCACCACGCGCAGCTCTGGTTTTTGTGTTTTTTTTCCAATGATTGGTCATGCTCATATTATTGTAATTTGTGAATATATATATATATATATATATATATAATATTGAAGAGTAGTGTCTGGTCTCTATTCCGTGTGACACAGAATCTGGGTACACCCCCGTTTTCTCCTTTGCTTCTTTAGCTATATTTCTGAAATTTGGAACATTGAATATGCTCACTGAGCAGCATTTCTCGACATATCTGAGAGAAAGAAACAACTTCCAATTTTTCCGGAAATGTCATCAACTTTCGATTCTTGAATGGGACACCCTGTATATTGTACCATGATCGGTTAGGGATGATCATGAGGAATCCAACGATACCAGGTTTCATGGTGTTATCTCCGATGACTACGGAGATATCGCCATTTATTTTATTCATAAGCTCAATGAGTGGGAGAGAAAATTGGATTGACCCGCCAGAAAAAGTTTCTCTCTCCTACTTGTTGAGCTTATGGATAATATAAAAGGCAATATCTCCGCAGTCATTGGAGATAACATCATCAAACCTGGTATCGTTGGATTCCTCATGATCATCCCTAACCGATCATGTAACAATATACAGAGTGTCCCATTCAAGAATCGAAAGTTGATGTCATTTCCGGAAAAATTGGAAGTTGTTTTTTTCTTTCACATATGTCAAAAAATGCTGTTCAGTGATCATATTCAATGTTCCGAATTTGAAAAATAAAGCTAGAAAAACAAAGGAGAAAACGGGGGTGTACCATGAGTCTGTGTCACACGGTATATGTTTCCTCCTGGTTTCCAGGAAGGACATACTCAGTGATTGCTGTAGCAACACATACTCAAACAAACACCCGATTCATATGCTATGTATCTGAGATAGTTATTTTGGACATTTTCGATATTCCTGATATAAGTTAGGCAATGAGAAGACCAGACAGAAGAACACTACTCCAGGTGTGGACGGAACAGTGAACAATAGAGGGCTTTAATAGCGATAGGATCAGTGAAATCGTGGGTTAGCCTTTTGATGAATTTTCATTAACTGAACTCTTTGAGATGAAAGTATCTCCAGACAGTATATCAATAGCAGACTCCTTCAATTTTTGTGTCCTGCCATCACTTTTCCTTGCCATCATTTTATTGTCATTTCATTATAGAGTGTTTTCTCCTTCGGCAGTGATAATGTGGTCTGATGATTTGGAACTACCAATCTCTCTCTCTGTACATTTCGTGCTCACTCTCTAGCACTTTCAGAGGTCTCGACCTTTCTTCGATATAGTTTCGACCGTAACGAGAAATTTGATGAATACGATCTTATATGTTTTCTTTTGAGTTACTTGCTTCAGTGTTCATCATTATTAAACGTGAGTATTTGTTCTAATATTATACCTGATCTCTATTCGTTTATATTTTCAATCAGTCGAGGGAAAGAATAATGTTTGTGAATAATGTTCGTGACAGGATGAATAGTTTGTGCAGGTTGTAGGTCTTCACTGTGAGCTGTGTTACGATTCTCAATTTCAGTCAATGTATTTTCTATCGATATCGATTTCAAGAGGTTGATCTCTACATCGATTTCTTCTAGTGAATTGAATACTATTTCAGTTCTATCATGAATACATTTTTTTTACCTTTTTGGACACTTGTATTATGGTTGTAGTAATAGTGTATATATCTATAATGATATATGTATTATTCTGATAAACACTCTGAAGTGTTGATTCATCTACCATTAAGAATATATAAACTATCACACAAAATTGAATTACTTCAGTAACGTCTGAACTTGTAAAATAAAACAGCGTATTCGCACACCATATATACATATATATAATACTACATACAAACACGTACATATATACAATATAAAAAAAAGGAATTGAAAGAAAATTGGGGAAGACCGACATCGGAGACATTTGTCAAAAAGTTATCTTCAAGAGTACAGTTCAATATCAGCCAGTATTTCTGATAAATAGGGGTGACTGATTACGGAATTGAATCGATTCATAGTGTTGCCCTTTTTCTGTATGTTTCAGCCTATGTTTTGGATTAAACCATGTTGGATTTGTGTCTGATATGATATTCGTGATTGTTATGAACACATCAAAATCCAGATTAATAATTGTTATCAACTAAAACTCGCTTCTCGAATTATTCTAGAGTGGAGTGTTTCTGCTGGAGCAATGGCCTTCGTGTTGTTGAACTCTATTTTGTATCCGATTTCGTGGTGATGTTTGAAGAAAGTCGAGGTCATGTCCGAATTGCGTACTGCTAGTTCGTGCTCGTAGGACCTGTTTGATACTCGTCGGTTCATCTGTCCTATATATGTTCTCGGGCAGTCGTGGCAAGGAATTTCATATATTCCTTTTGATTCGTTGAGTATTATATCTTCAGGTGAGCGCAGGAAAGAGGATATTTGATTGTTTGCTGTAAAAATTGTCTTGATGTTGTATTCTGTCAGAATTCGGCTCACTTTATCAATGACTTCCCGAATGAAAGGAGGGAAAGCTTTCGGGAGTTCAGCAAGGTCTTCCGGTGGTTTGGGATGCGAGAAGCGGGAGTGTTGGCATTGAATGGTTCTCTGGATCTGGGGGTAGGAATAATCGTTTTTGGAGAAGGGCGGATGTGAGCTTTTTCAGCTCACTGGGTCTGTTATGGCATCTGTGAGTTTGATGGATCTGTTGATAAGAGAATTCGGTACCGAACTCACCTGGGCTGGATGATGGTGGGAGTTAGCATTGAGATATCTATTGGTGTGCGTGGGTTCTCGGTAGACAGTATGAGTGAAGTAATCGTTGGATTTTGTGATATGGACATCTAATAAAGGAATAGCATTGTTCGTCTCCATTTCCATGGTGAATTTTATATCGGGGTGAATATTGCTAAGGTGATTGAGGAAGGTGTGAAGGCTTTCGGATCATCAGGCTAGATAGCAAAGACATCATCCTCACAACGTAGCCAACACGTCGGCAAAATCTTCCATGTAGAGGTTTGCAAGCACTGGAAGGAAAGAACCTATAGGGGTGCCTTTTCCTTTCCATTCATATATAAATATATATATATATATATATATATATATATATAAATATATACATAAAGATTCTCTATGGCTTTGATCCTCTGAAGGATAATTGTCACAACGTTTCGGCAACGTCTCATTTGCCATCTTCTAGGTGATGTCTACAGTTTCGCCTCCGAACTCGACTCGGATATATATATATATATATATATATATATATATATATATATTTATCAATCATTTGTCTGTTATTTTTTCAGTGGATAGTACACAATCGACATCTTAAGTAATCGAGTGAGTGAAAATTCATTTTCTTTTGCAGAAACTCATATGTGATAAATATTCGATATGAATAATAAACATGGGTATTACGAAAACCTTTCCAGTATCCGAAAGAAAGCACTGAAAAATAATGACAAAACAGAAGAAGATTTGATAGAAGACATTGAAATCATCAGAAAATGGCTCAAAACCCAACCACATCTACCAGAAATAGCCAGTGAGTATTACAATAACAGAGAAATGTGGGATCATAGATGAAAAACACATTGTTTGAATTTATTTTATACTGGAATTGTTACATACATGAAGATTCAGCTGAATATTCGAAACTAGATTTGAATAAAATATAATATAATGGAATAAAACATTTCCTTTGAAATATTTTCTGACACTACTATTACATTTTCAAATTATTACGAAATTTTGAAGATCCTTTCACTTCTAAATGATTCGAAAATCAAATGTTTCGACTAGAATTACAGTTCTCATTTTGTTGTGATTGAATTTCTTGGTAATTATAAGTTGGCTCAAGACAAAGAATTTTGGAATACAATTATTAAGACAATCATAATCACAGGCGAACTCCTTTCCAACAAGCGTATAATAATTGTTCAAACTCTCATATAGAGGCGGTTCATCATTGATTGTGAAGATTATTGTTATGAATATATTGTGATAATATTGTTAATATAATCAACCGTAATCAAATTTCAGTTATTTCGAATTTGTTTTATTTTAGTGATGAAATCGATCAAAGTATGGAAAACCTATGGAAAACCATCATTGTCAATTACTCATGTTGAGATATAACTATGCTTCATCAACATTGGTGTGCCAAACAAAATCAGCAGTCAGATTTTTTCAGAAAAATCTTGAAGAAATTTCCATATTTTGTTTCGAAGAATTGAACAGATTAGAAAAAATCGGTCCCAATTCTTTCGATATCGTACGTAGTAGTTATATCTTTTCCCCATTCTTCCCTTCAGAGTCTATCGAAACTATTCGAATCTCACAATTTTTGTATCAATTATAAACGTGAATCATTCATTTTTGTGTAATCAAACTATTGGAGAATCCAGAAAGTGTTAAATAACCCATAATTGTAGGTGACAAGGTTATCATAAGTTTCCTGTTGATGAACAAGTTCAGCATCGAGAAGACGAAAAAAAGGCTTGATATGTACTACACCATGAGAACAATGTTTCCGGAGTTGTTCGATGATACTCATCCTCTATTACCACGTATACAGAAAGCAATGGATGATACGTAAGTATTTTGAACATTCACTTCACATAATATTTCATTATTATTCCTGGTAATCGGTTCCATTGAGATATAATCTGATGATAATGGTATACAGAGAAATGAGAATATTCAGAGATGTTTCTGATCACTTGATTCTTTCACCAATGGACATCGTATTATCTATCATCCCAGTATTGTACTCAACAGTCATTCATCATTGAAGTATATGATATTTTAACAGATCCAACCAATTAATATTTTGATAACATGAGCCACAAGTGTTTTACAGCTGAACTGAACGGCTAACTGGAATCAATACAGTGTTTTCTTTTTCTGTAGCTTGATATCATTAGGGTTTTTTTATATCACTTTGGAAATAACATCTGGTCTCGACTGAAGTTTGGTATTTTACGTCCGTCTGATTTGGAAGATATTTCTATCTTCAATTCAAAAGGATTCAGCTTGAACGTATTCGAGTGATGCAACAGTAAATGATAGAACATTTTTTCAGTTGGGGTCAACTCCCCACTATACACTTTTTTTCATTGATTCTCATGGGAACGTTGTTGGATCATCTATTCAATGTACATTTCAAGGTTCGGTTTCCTGTTTCGTGTCAATTTCACATTTGGCTAGACCTTGGAGGTACAAATGAAAAAATAGTAGCTATTAGGTTAGGAATAAAGAATATATTTAGTGTAGCGAAGGTGGGGCTTGACTGACGACACATAGGGGAATCCCCTAATCATTCGATTCACACATGTGGATCTGGTAACGAAATGTACCTTTTACTTGCATTGCTCATCCAATAACCATTTTTCTCATATTTATAACTACTAACTCGTGCTGCATATTTCAAACTCCATAGAATACAGAAAAACTGTTACAGAGTTACTCAATATTATTATTCACTCAACAATAAAAGTCGCAATACGTTATTTCACCACCGCGATAAATAATACTCATTCTACTTCTGAAATCATTCCAAAGGAATCGTCACTGGGACAGTTTGAATGATAATCCAGTTTATACAGTCTTCGAGTTGGGTAAGGGAGTGGCCCAACTAGTGATTTCATATTTTAGAATAGTTGCTGAAACGTTTCGGGAATTGGTACCGTTTTATGAAACATTAGAGTCTCTTAATATTTTTTAGTTTTATAAAGACTCCCTTTACTGCGCTTTCGCAACATATTCAAGCGATACTTATAAAATATTTGAAACACAAAAAAGTGTTGAAAATGTTTTCTTCAAGACGCAAGAAGTAATTTTGTATTGGACACAAGGAAAATATAATGGATATGTCACCAACTAACTTTAGATACCAACAAATAGAAATGTTCGTGCCATTTTCATAATTTCACTTTTGTACTTATGGTACTTCCGAAGACATTACTTGTGCTGTGAAGAATTATAATTATACTGCGAATTGAATTTTATTGACAAATATATAGCATTCTGTTTGCAAAATTTAAAGGCGCCACTCATTCATTGACGTTTTTGAAAAAAGCTCCTGATTATAGAAAAATTCACTGTGTTGACTTATAATTTTTCTAGTCCCAACTCACCGATATTACACGACATTATTGGTTATATAGTTATTGGAACGCTAGTCGAATTGAACTGACGAATTGTGCTATTACACGACCTCTAAAAATCAATGTCAGCTTGTTTCTCTTGGATGCTGCATTCTATTCTTGAGCACAGCAACTATATATTCGTAGAATCAATTTGATTTCAAAACAGTTATTGTTCAGGAATTGTAGTGAATATACCAAACTATGAAATAGTTGGGAAATTATCATTAAGGTGACAATACGGTGATATACTTTGTTCAGCCATCCTTTGCCGTTACGTCATACGTTGTCCAACTTTATCTCTCATTCATGAAATAGATGAGACGGAATTATGACGTCATTAACGTATGTCTAATGTCGATGTGAATTTTATTCGTTATTTTTGACAGTTCAGTTGTCACAGTTTGATTCGTTCAGTATTTTTGGTCATTTTTGCCTTTTTCAGTGTATTTTTCATTGTCAGAATGCCTTTTCGGTATAATGAGAAAGAGCAGAGCTTAATTTTAAAGTTGATTGACTACTTTTCAAGAGAAAGAGATGCTGGAGTGCCGCTTTTACCGTTAAATGCAGTCTACAACGTTATGTATCTACCTATGTTATGCAAAATTTAAGTTTTAATTGTTCTGATTTCATTAAATTCTTTAGCGTGTTGCTGATGCTCTAGAAATATCTATCAGAACTGTTCAAGAACTAGCCACTATTAGAATGAAAACAGATAAAGACTACGAAATCAAAATCAAAGTTCATGCCGGAAATTTTTCCGCTCGAGGATCATCGATTTATATCATACATCAACATGCAATAAGAACACGAGTGCTTGCGATGATGTATTCTGGAGGTAGGTCTACATACTAATAATAATTTTGAGGTTGAGTGTAAAATAACATTCAACTAATATAAGACAAACGTAAAAAAGCAGAATACGTTACCGATTATGACGTAACGGCAAAGGATGGTTGAACAAAGTACAAAAACAAAAATGTGTCGGAAAGCATTCCAATGAAATAGTTTCAAAAAAGCTACAGGAAGCAGTTACAAAATAAGCTTGAAAAGTTTCATAAGGATATAAAAAACCTCACAGAGAAGTGCTACAGAATTGCAACGGAACAATTTACGTTTGAATGAAAATATGGTTTATATGTAGGTTGTAAAAACATTTCTGTGATAATTTCGTGACTCTTTTATGAAGGTTTTCCAATTTTATTTCATGAACGTTTCTATGACAAATTAATGAAACACTTTGATTGCCTACGACAGTATTGTGTTATCGGCACGTCTGATATAATAAATTAGCATTTTTGAAGTGATTATAAACTGTGGCAGCACTATGAAATTATAGAACAATTTTGCTGGTGGGGGGATTAGCTAGATTACTGTGTTGATGGAGATATGTATTCGAGGTTCTTGATAAAGACTCCAGCATGAGAGTCGAAACGTCGAACATTTCAACAACTCGCACACTGATTAATACCAGAAGGGACTATTTTCAATATTCCAGCGTCCGTTAGAACATTCATCTTTAGTACATCTAACAGAAATTCACGTCCATCATATACTATATATAATAATAGCAAATCGTTCTCTGCACCACTGCGCTGTTGGGTTATCTCGGTCAACTCACGAAACCTCGAGCCGGTGACTTCGACCTTGTTGATCGTTACCGACAAATGAGGACATATTACTTATGTCTTTTATTTTATTCTTGGTACAAAAATATTCATTTTGAAATAATCAGTCATCACGAAATACCTAGAAGATCTATTCGAGTCTATTTTTTCCCAAGGTGGAAAAAATAGTTAAGGTTTTCGCGGCCGAGGTTTTCAGAATCACTACTTCTATTCGGGTTTGAAGGCCGTCGTTTTTTGGAATTTCTTCCTGACGTTTCGCTGGCTCGAGTGGCTAGCTTCTTCAGAGGCTCATTCATCTTGAAATACACTCCGATGACTAGAGATTTTTTCTTCGAAAGTTATATTTATTCAGGTAGTTTGCGGTGCTGATTATTTCATTCGGATTAGGGGAATTGTCATTAATATTGATTACCTTGTTTACCTCATCTGGGTTCGGAGAATGATCATCATTATTATCTGAAGAACTACCAGAAGTTATTATCGATTTTCTTGAAATGGGATTCCATATTCGGTTGGGGTTGACAGCTTCTTCTTTTCTGTTGAAATTATCCGTATGTTTGTGGATTTCTATTGCCTCCCGTACCAGTTGGCTATGGTATCCCTGGTTGGGTGCAATCAGTTTTGCTTTTTCAAACAGAATCTTGTGGTTACCCTCACTAAGTGCGTGTTCCGCCACAGCCGACTTGTCAGTTTGCCCTAGTCTGCAGTTTCTCTTATGTTCCTTTAGCCTTGTTCCATAGATCTTTTTGTGGTACCGATGTATATCTTTCCACATGTGCATGGTATGCGATAAACCCCTGCTGCAGACAGTAGATCTCTTTTGTCTTTAGCCGATCTGAGGCTCTGTTGAATCTTCTTTGTGGGTTTAAATACAGTTTTTATGTTGTATTTACCCAGGAGTTTTTCAATTCTGTCTGTGACCCTCGGGATGTATGGCAAATATGCATGTGCAACTATCTGAACGTCCTTCCTGTTTCGAACAGTGGAATTCTTCAGTTTCAGGGCCCTGTTGATCTCGGGTACACTGTATCCATTCGACCTCAAGGTCACTTGAAGATGTTCCAGTTCTTCCCCCAACCTCCTCAACACCCCAATATTAAGTTCACCATGGAGACTGAACAGGACCAACGAATAGCATTCCTGGATGTACTGACCGAACGATGTGGGGTTAGACTAACCCACAAAGTATACCGAAAACCCACACACTCGGATAGGTACCTGCACGCACTATTGAACCACCATCCCAGCCAAAAGAGAGGAGTCATTTCTACTCTAACGGAACGTGCTCGAAGAATATGCGAACCACAACATCTGGGGGAAGAACTGGAACATCTTCAAGTGACCTTGAGGTCGAATGGATACAGTGTACCCGAGATCAACAGGGCCATGAAACCGAAGGGTAACCACAGGATTCTGTTCAAAAATGCAAAACTGATTGCACCCAACGAGGGATACCATAGCCGACTGGTACGGGAGGCAATAGAAATCCACAAACACACGGATAATTTCAACAGAAAAGAAGAAGCTGTCAACCTCAACCATTTTAAGAAAATCGATAATAATTGCAGGTAGTTCCTCAGATAATAATGATGATTATTTTCCGAACTCAGATGAGATAAACGAGGTAATCAATATTAATGACAATTCCCCTAATCCGAATGGAATAATTAGCACCGCAAACTACCTGAATCGGCATAAATACAACTTGCGAAGGAAAAATCTCCAGTCATCAGAGTGTATTTCAAGATGAATGAGCCTCTGAAGAAGCTAGCCACTCGAGCCAGCGAAACGTCAGGAAGAAATTCCAAAAAACGACGGCCTTCAAACCCGAATAAAAGTAGTGATACTGAAGGTGGAAAAAACTTTCGAACTGATTTCTGAAGAGCAATATATGAGATGATGATGGAGGTCAAATCATATATGACTACTGTGATTTGGGACGTGAATGCTCAATCTTCTTATAAATTGATTTTCATCTATGGCTCATGGTGGGTGGGCAGTATTTATTGAATATACCAACCGACCTGGTAGTAGACAAGTTTTTATAGTTTTTCTCACAAATGGAATAGCAAATATGGTACCCAAAAATTAGTTAGTGGGCATTTGGGGCTAAGTCACTCAAGAATATCAGCCGCACAAGAATTTGTTCTCAAGCGCAATCGCGAAAGGGTTCAACAAAGTGGAAAATAATTATAATCCAGACAATTTTCTCTTCGAATCGAGAACTGATAGATTTGATGAAAATGATAAAACCATTCAAATATGCATCTACCCGATACAAAGAAATGATTTAGACTACCAAACGAACGATGAAGTGAAATTGTATGACTACTACGAATTAATAAGCAACAAATTATGTAATTATCTATAAGACTGCTCTCACCAACCGAAAAAATATGAATATGTCACTACCTGAGGTTTTTCAGAATCGAATTAGTAGCATACTTGGCTCTTTTTGTACATTGTAAATTTTGAGACGATGAGCGTTTAACTGACAAACCGGATTTGAAATATTTTTATCGATTCTGATAAAAATAATGTGTATCTCTTCAGGAACTATTGAACCCTCGATTTTCATTTCAGATATTTCATACCACTTCCAAAGGCAACCGACGATGGCATTCGTGTGATAATATTTCATATTCCCAATGGAAATATTGAAGATTTTAGTATGGAAGCTACTTTTTCGGTCCAATTCAATGCATATGAACAAAGAATTCAGGCAGATTACCAGCTGGGAGACATTGTCATTTACGACTTGCAGAATACGAATATGGGCATAATCGGAAAATTGACACCCACATTTATGAAGAAAATCTCAATGATAACAGAGGTATGATTACTAATGTAGAGCTTTGAACAAAAAATATCACAGTGATCGCGTACCCTGCGGTGCGAGAAGTAGTGATTGGTTGATGTAAATAGGGCTGAAAGCAATGGGAAGTACGGAGCTGACCATACAGGTTTCTCTTTGAGAGAAATAAAAAGTTTATAGTTATCCCATATGAACCTCAATACACTAGAAAACTACAACAGATATTCGATAAAGTGAATATAAAAGTTGCATGTAAAACTTCTTATAAATTACAACAGCTGCTTTGTAACCCAAAAAATGAATCAGAAAACTCAGAGTAGTCGGGAAGTTACGAAATCAGTTGTCAAGATTGCAACAATAAAGACATCAGCCAGAGCTATCAAAACCCGTTTCAAGGAGCATTTTGCACAAATGCAATACGGAAGGGTAGAAAAATCCAGTGACGCCCAATACGCTCTAGACAATGACCACAAAATTGGTGAAAGCAATCTTAAACCTATCAAGAATGTGCATGACATCAGACTACCCGATGCATGTGAGAGTCTAGAAATAGCAAAATGTAAAAACAGCATGAATGGTAACAGGGGACCTATTCCTTTCAGCCCGAGTAACAAACAAAGTCCATATAGGACCGGAAAACTTTAGATATATAAACAAAAAACCCTAGTCTTTATATTCAGTTTCAATCTTTTTCTCCTGAAGATGCTAACCTTGTTGCAAGAAGTCATATGTTTGATCGTAAAATACCGTCAAAAATTCCATTGCTTCATATCAAAAAATTGTCAACATTTTCCAAGTCATAACAAGAGTATATAATTTTTTTTTTCGAAAATGTTTTCGTTGAATTCATGGAATTATGTAATTTGAAGAACCTGCAAGGAAGTGTGACACTGAATTCTATTTGTGTTCTATTCCATTCACTTTTCCAGAGAGGTGATATGAATAATCCAATGTGAATTTCGTCTTATATATCCATACATAGGTTGAGTGGAAGACTATCTTTGTACACCTCAAGTGCTCTAGATGAATTAATCCTTCTTAGAATACATATTTCTCAAATAGTCTTCAGATTCAGTATCAATTTTCTTCTCCTGAAGATGCTAACCTTGTTGCAAGAAGTCATATGTTTGATCGTGAAATACTGTCGAAAATTCCATTGCTTCGTATCAAAAAAATTTCAACATTTTCCAAATCATAATAAGAGTATAGAATTTTTTTTTTCGAAAATGTTTTCGTTGAATTCATGGAATTATGTCATTTGAAGAACCTGCAAGGAAGTGTAACACTGAATTCTATTTGTGTTCTATTTCATTCACTTCTCCAAAGAGGTGATTCGAATAATCCAATGTGAATTTCATCTTATATATCCATACATAGGTTGAGTGGAAGACTATCTTTGTACACATTTGTCTTGTCTCCCTCGTTACTCGTTGAAAATTTTTGTTTTTTCATGAGTGAGGTAGGTTCGTGTCAACCTCTCCACAAATGAGTCAGTGACGTAGATCACCTGAAATTTGCAATTTCTGATACTTGGAAATATAATGAACGAAGTCGCTTCGTGGTGATCATTATGAACTTCCGAAGCTCTCAACAAGGCTTTCATTTTTTGATAAGTACAAGCAGATCGTCGTTTCAGTTTTTTTCCAGCTATGGAACTTCCGCGATTTCTCATGAGAATAAACATAAATGAAATTGCCTAAATGGTTGAGGCTTTCGCAGCCGAGGTTTTCAGTATCACTACTTTTCTTCGGGTTTGAAGGCCGTCATTCTTTGCAATTTCTTCTTGACGTTTCGCTAGCGCGAGTGGCTAGCCGAAGAGTTTCACGGTTCAAAATAGGAAGGACTCTCAGATAGTTGCAAATGCATATCTGCCATATATCTCGAGGGTCACTGACAAAATTGGGAAACTCTTGGGAAAATACAACATAAAAACGATTTTCAAACCGACCAAGAAGATCCAACAAAGCCTCAGGACGGCTGAAGACAAAGGAGACCCACTTTCAGCAACAGGGGTTTATCGCTCACCGTGCACCTGTGGGAAGGTATACATCGGGACCACAAAAAGATCCATGGGAACAAGGCTCAAGGAGCATGAAAGAAACTGCAGGCTGGGGCAAACTGATGAGTCGGCTGTGGCGGAACACGCACTCAGTGAAACCATAGGATTCTGTTTGAAAATGCGAAACTGATTGCCTCCAACCAGGATTACCATAGTCGACTGGTACGGAGGACGATAGAGATTCACAAACACACGGACAATTCCAACAATAAAGAAGAAGCGTTGAGTCTAAACAGAATTTGGAATCCCATTCTAAGGAAATGAAGAATTACTAATGAAATCATGGCAGGTAGTGTGGCAACTAATAATGATGATTTTTCTCCGAATGTGACGGAAGTCATCAACACTCCAGACTACCTGCATCAATATAAATACGCCTCACGAAATCGAAACGTTTAGTCATCGGAATAATAGTCAAGATGAGTGAGCTTCTGGAAAAGCTAGCCACTCGCGCTAGCGAAACGTCAGGAAGAAATTCCAAAGAACGACGGCCTTCAAACACGAAGAAGCGAAGTAATACTAATAAATGAAATCATCATGATAAACGCCCATTTTCCCATTTAGTGGTCACATATGTATCTAGGCCTATCCCAAATGGTACATAATTACATGATATTATAGAGATATATGATGCATGTATAGATAGAACATATCACAAACAACTAATCAACTCACTAAGACTTTCTAGTTGATCAATTGATTCCAGCACACTTCCTACCAATAATTCGCTCCTCATATGGTTATTAATACCAGACCTTCATGCACACAACCTTCACCACCACCTTCATTTTGTTGTGATGAGAGATGGGGAGTAACCATCGAAGTTGATGAAATATTACGAGGATATTTAGAGAAAAAACAGCTCATTCAATTCAAAAAAAAAATATTTCATGTAGCTCTTATGGTAGGCTGATGCATCAACGGGTCGTTGGCCAATCTTCAAGCTTGCCACACAAAACAATACTCTTTTTCGAACGGAAAGGAGTGCCATTCTTTCGTCTCTTTGAGCTCATTTATCGTTGGAATTTGAATCTATCAACAACTGATGAATGTTCACCTTAAACCCTACATGTTTAGTGCAGTTTTCAACAGGGAGTATAAGATTGAGTACTCTCTTTATGAAGACATTGAGGATTTAACCAGTATGCAGAAGAGCATTTGAAACCTATTTGTATTCCAACAATGATCATATTCCCCAACGAATTCTCCTCTCCATCGCCATAACAATTGGAATCAAACCGAATATAATGGTCGTGCTTTAGATAATATATTTTCTATTATTGTATTATCACTGATATCTTCCTGTTTGGGTAGTCCTTCGATTTCTACATTATTTTTCAATGTGCGTTGTTCTTCTTTATTGATTATTTGTTTCAGTGAGTCTACTTCTTGTTTTAAGTTACATACTTCCGATTTTAAATTTAAGTTCTCTGTCGCCAGTTGGTTTCTTCAATTCTTTATTTCTCTGAGCAATTTCACGATCCCTTTATTTTCTTCTTTCAGTTCATCATACTTCTGAGAAATAAATGAATACAAAAATGTAAGTTTTGGAAAAGGTTTGAAGATTTTACATACAAACATCAGAAGCATAACAAAGAATTTTGATGAGACTAAATTATTCATACATCAATTAAATGAATCCATTGACATGATCATTTTTTCCGAGTCTTGGCAATTGTCAAATACAATATTACTTGAAATTCATGGATACAACCAAATTTATAATTATGGAAACATCAACCAGAATGATGGTATTATCTTATATATAAAAAATAAGTATTCTGTCAAATATGATATTGTACAAGTGGCTAATATAAAACTAATCTTTACAAAAATTGCAATAGGGACATCAAAAACTATTAATTTAATAACATTGTACAGACCTCCTTCAACTTCACCATACATTTTCAACAATAACCTAAGAAATTTTCTAAACACATACCGAAATGATATCAATAAGAATGATACAATCTTTGTTGGCGATATAAACATAAATATTTTGTCAAACTTCAAATTTGTTCATGAATATCTCAATATAATGAGCGAATGTGGCTTTGTTTCATACATTAATGGGCATACTAGATTAAAAAATAATGAAAAATCTTGCATAGACCATATTTTCGTAAAGAGTACTCAAAATACAAATTTATTCAGATCCATAATATACGAATATGAAATCACTGATCATTATCCGATAATTCTCCAGTATAACATATCAATTCCTAACAAAAATTTTGATAGAGAATTGTATAAAAACATAATTGACTATAAACTACTACAAAAGAAAGTTCGAACTTGAAAATTGGACCGAGTTTTATAAACTAAACAATTCCGATGACTTGGCAGACTACTTGATCAAAAGAATTCAAATAATCACTCGTGATTGTACGAAACGAATCAAAATAAAAAATAAAGAGAGAAAAAGAAAAGAGTGGATGACTTCAGCATTACTAATATCTGTTGGTAGAAAAAATTCATTGTATAAACAACTAAAAGAGAATCCTGATAACGCATTATTAAAATTAGATTATAATACTTAAAAAAATCGACTAACCTGTATTATTAGAGAGGCTAAAAGACAGTATTATCAAAAACAGATAACGGACAACAGTGATTCACTTGGTAATTTATTGAAATGTGTCAAAAATATCTGCCATGAACATAAAACCACTGAAGAAATAAAATCTATGAAATTGAGTGATGATAAAATAACAGACAACAAAAAAATTATTTCAGACCATCTCATCAATTATTACTCAGAAGTAGCACAAAAAATGATTGAAATTATTCGATCTAAAAATATCCCCACATTTGAAACACCCCGAACATTAGAAACATTTTATCTAGAAGACACGAACCCGACTGAAATAGAACAAATAATAAAATCGTTGAAATTGAAAAAATCTCCTGGTATTGACAAAATCACTTCAGAAGTTTTGATATTCTTATCAAAAACAATATCAGAACCATTGACTCATCTGATGAATTTCATCATGAATTCAGGAGAAATTCCAAAATCTTTCAAAGTTGGCATTATCAAACCCATATATAAATGTGGTGATAAATTAGAAGCTAAAAATTACAGGCCTATTTCATTAATATCAAGTTTAGCTGAAGTTTTTGAGAAAATTTTGAAATATAGAATGGAACTTTTTTTGGGAAAGAATCATCTGATTTCAGAAAAACAATTCGGATTCAGAAAAAAAATTTCCACTCAGGATGCCATTTGTCATTTAACTGATAATATTCATCAACATCTTGATAATCAATATTAAGTTTTGGCTATTTTTTGGACCTAGCTAAAGCTTTTGATACGGTTGAGCATAACCGACTATTAGTAAAATTGGCAAATATTATTTAATTATTTAGAAAATAGAATTCAATATGTTGAAATTGGTGAAGCTAGAAGTGAAGAGAAAATCTTTCAATTCGGTGTACCGCAGGGAATCGTTTTAGGGCCACTTCTATTTAATATTTATCTCAACGACCTTTTTGATATTGACACTGTAGGTGGAATTCATAGTTTCGCAGATGATACTGTCATATTTAATGGGGAAAAAAACTGGAATGAATTACAAAGCAAAACTACATTAGATTTCGAGAAGATTAAAAATTGGTTCGATTATAACTTACTCACAGTAAATTTTGAGAAAACAAAATGTGTTCCATTCTCATTTTATAATATTTTCCCACCGGACTCAGGACCACTAATACTTCATGATAATACTAGCATTGAAAAAACTGATAGTATCAAGTATTTAGGAGTTATAATTGACAAACATCTGAAATGGGACAAACACATAGCATTTCTTTGGAAGAAATTACGAAGTTTATTATCAAAATTCAAGTATCTCAAAACATTTATGAGCGTAAAAACCCTTAACATTCTTTATTTTTCATTAATACAGTCCCAATTAAATTATGGGATTCTTCAGAAACGGTTTTTGAAAATAATATATAATAAGTCTTATTTGTATCCAAGTGAAAATCTGTACATAGAAACACATAAAATGGACATAAGACAATTATTCGGATATAACATCATGATTTATATCCATAAACACAAATTGAATATAAATTTCAATAATCATATTTATAATACAAGGAATAAAAATAATATTACATTGAAAAATAGAGTTAAAACAACAACGTCTCAGAAAAATTTTAAATATTTATTGCCATTCTACTATGATTTGATTCCAAATCATATTAAAATGATCAAGTCATTAGTATATTTCAAACTACGGATTAAAAAATGGATTCAAGAATCACGTCGAAATTTATTTCATGAAATCTCTCACTTCAATTAAGAAAATTATTTAATTTTCAATATTATTTTGTTGAATTCTATAAATTTATCAAATATATTATACATAAATGTAATTCGTATCTCCCGCAACAAGCTTTCAACTTCGCGGGTGTAATTGAACTGTTTATTCACTTTTTCACAAATTGATGTATATGCTCTTTTTATGAATTTTGAATGAACTTTATTATTATTATTATTAGTTGAACCTTGATAAATGAGTATTTTCCTCGCACAAAAAAATTGAATCCGGAAATACCACTCCAAATGTAGAAGCAATATTTATGAAAAAATACAAAGAACAAATTGAAATAGAAAATATGTTGATTATCAAAATGGCCCATCTTTTCGCCTGTTCTTATTCTTGGATTATTTTCGAGACATTGTGATTGAATACAATTATTTTCGACTGTTTTCAGCAAACGTACAATAACAGGATCAAGCAGATTCATTTCCTCAATGTTCCATCATTTGCGAATGCTCTACTAACTCTGGCTATTTCCTTTCTGAATAAGAAAATTGCGAATAGGGTGAGTATATTGAATCATCTTTCCAAGAATGCAAAATATTCTATGTAGATTTTTTCCTATGATACTACTTGCTCACTCATGTAATTATTCACGGTATTTGTGGTCATAGCTCAGTGAAAATTAGTTTTAGATGAAAAACAGAGCCACACAAATCACAGTTTTTGAGACACTTGGATAGTAACTAATGTTCAAATCATCTCATACAACTTTCATGGAATCCCATTTATGTATTGGCAATTAGATGAAATCCCATGAAGGGACTGGAATACAAAGTGCGCATCTGGAGTTCGATATGAATATAGAGACAGAAATCTGAAAAAACTGAAATTAATATTGAATCTATACAAGTTGCTGCGAAAATTCGAAAAAATGTTTTTGAACACATATCTGCTTTCAAGCGGAAGGGCGGGGTTCGAATCCTTGCTGGGCCACCGTGCTGGTTAATCGCACGTTAAAAGGAAAGGCCTCGTTTACATTCGTCAGCTGGTTAACGGAACGAACAATTTTAGAACAAAAACAACAATTTTTTTTAGAACAAAAACTAAACTAGGAGAGAATACTTGTGAAAGTTTCAAAAACGGAAGCAGGTTTGGTTCCCGAAACGTCAACGATGAGTATTTTGATGAATATTAGCTCTTGTATTTTTTTGATAGGCAAATTCGGGATATACGGAAAGTTGCTGACTAATTATTGAACGTGTTCCATTCAAAAGAAACCATTTTTTTGAATTATCGTTGCAACTTTTCAGGGTAGATTGGAAATCTGCCCTTCTACGCTTGTATGGATTCAATATTGATTTCAATAGAAGAAGCAAAAAAATAATAATGACATTCAAACATTACTTAAAGAGGCAGGAAAAAACTTTCAGGAAGATTCAGAGCCTGGGAAAATCATCAATATTTTCTCGCTAGTTGTTTCATAAAAATGGTGTTAATCTGTGAAATTAAAAAAAAATTCAATTGAAATCCAAATTTTATTATTCAGGAACATGATAATCTATGTGAAAAAAAAATAATTTTCTCTTGAAGTTAACCTAAAATGAATGCGAAATATATTTGAAAGAAGACAATGAAGTAGATCCCATTGATAGACGTTTCATTCATACACAGAAGGAAGAAACAGCTACTCTCCTGTCTATAAGGTGCAATGGACGCTGAGTCACAGAATAATGGATACTGAAATCGATCCCAACATGCGAAGGATGAGCTACACAAATATCTTTGAGAAACAAGCTTATCTGGATTGGAAAATGTAAAAGTATCCCAGTGATTGTATTCCGTTGCAAACTACTCTCTATTCATAGAGAAAAATTCTATGGTATCTATAATATTCCAGTTTCTTGCTTTCTGTGAATGAATTGTAACTTTTGGGCATGACATACACATATCAATAAAGAGTATTCGCTGAATATTTGATTTACTCCTTTCACATGTGTTTTGTTTTTTTTTACACTGACTCGAGGAAAAAAATGAAAAAATTTACGTCTTCGCATATTATTTCGAAGTGCTCGTTCACAATCTGAGCAATAATGCACTACCACCACACACTACCACTCGAGATCAACTTGTTTTTTTCCAATTATCCTCATGGCATTTTGTAAAAAGATCAGTGCAGAAAATGAAAGGTCATTTTTGATTTTTAATAATCTCTATATATATTGAAACTGCACAAATCATCTATTCATCATTTTCAGCAATAAATATACTCTTCTGGGGTTCAATAATGAATTTATACAAACCGCACAATTTATTGGACTTAGATTCTCTCCATAAACTCAAAATTAGCTGTTTCATCCATCCTATTGAAAATAATAGTAAAAAGTCAGATATTATTTTCACTCAAATTGCTGATATCCATAATTACTCCACAAAACAAACAAAAATACTAGCAACAAATAAAACACAATCAGATTTTGGAAAAAAGTCAATTTACCATGATGGCATAATAATATATAACTCAATTCCAGAAACAATCAAAGCATTTCGCTCAACAATGAAATTTAAGCAAAAAAAAACAATTTTTAATCAACTAATGAACAATATATTTTGAATGTAGTCGACAGTTATATGTTTTTTTTACCTTCATTGGTATTCATCAGTTTTGAAAGCCATTTCATTTTGACTGTTTACAAATATTTGATTTCGTTAAATGTATGGATTCTTTTTTTTTCCTTTATACTTGTGAAAATTTCATTTATTTACTATGTACTTGTGTGTTTTAGTCCCTATTCAGAAACGTGTGATGTTTCTTGGGATAATAAAATTGAATTGATATCGTTTTCTGACATATTTTGAATATTCAGAATAACTTCCTTTTTCTATCAAATTCAAATCATCATCGAGTAATTACTTCTTCTGCCTGGGCAGTGGGAATGATAGTTTTCGAGTTCAGAGAAATATCTCAGAACTCACAAGAATTTCTACGTTTGAAGAGTAGCATATGTGATTCTAAGACAAAGTCTGTTACAATCTCGACTTTCGCTACCCATCTCTTTTCCTTCCAATGAAACAAAATATACTTGAGATTGGTTTCTATCAATGCCATGCTATTTCCAAATATTTCATGATATGCGTTGGTCTCAACTCGAATGAGATAGACGTTTTTCACTGAAGAAATAAGTTACCTCTGATTCAAAAATGGATAAAGATTCATCGGGTGAGAAATATGTTATTGAGACAATGGACTCTTTAAGGCATACAATGTTTAATAAATGATGGTGTGGCACCACCTGTTCACTTCATCATCATGAATCGATAAGACGATGTGTTTTCGAAGAATTTAAACCAGTTAACCTTGAGGCAGAACGAAAACAAAAATATTTACCGTTTTTAATAAATCTTAGACTGAATGAATCTATTTTCAGACGTGATCAAGATAATTTTGTTCTTCGAATAAGTACAAAAAAGTGAGCGCAAATTTAAAAATCTATAGTTATTTTTGTAATAAAGCAGTTTTTCGGTGTGACATAATTGTGATTGATGCAGACGCGAATATTCAGGCTACGTTCACATTTTTATTAGATTGAATCATTTCGCCGGAACAGTTTTTTTTTGCCGATGCTTTTTCGAAAAGCCACAGACTGTGTTTGCGTGGTGATGGTTGAAATTTCACATGTCTCAGCTACATTAATCCTATAAAACGACTTCAATGACGACGTTTTGATCTGTAACATTCGCCACCGTCCTATGGTGAAAACTGACAAACACCGCAAACACCCATTAAGCGGTCTTTAGGCGGTCGAGTATACAGGGTGTTATTTAATGTGACAAACTCAAAGGGGTTATTATTTGGGTAATTTTAAGATGCCTAGAAGTCCTGGTGACTCAACTGATTAGATTTTGTTCAGATTTTTGTGGCGAAAAAAACAATCGACGCTTTTGAAGGTTTCCCCTATTTTTCGGTAGAGGGCGTTATGTTCCCATTTTTCAAATTTGATGATAAGTGTCAAGTTAATTGTCATATTGTCATGTCAGTTTGAAATTTTGATGTTTACGATGTTTTTATCGTGTTTATTTGTTGATTTCATTGCTTTTGAATATCGAAACGTTGTTACTGGTATCTCATTGTCCACACATTATCCTTTAGGTTGCGATCTCTTCTCGCTAGCCAATCAAATAAAAGTGGAAAAACCCGAATGCACATTATTTTCACTTAGTGCAAATTTAGCTTCAGACAAGACTGACAAGAGCGTGTTGGCGACATCTGTACATATTGTACGGAAACCTCCAAAAGCTCAAATATCCACCAAAAATCAAGCAATCCAGATTTCGCCACTTTTATCCCAAACTTCTACAGGTATAAGTAAACACACCAGGGTTTCCAGGCATCTTAGGTAATTTTAATGCTGACACCCTGTTTCTTGAAAAATAGTCACAACCGGACCTTTATTCATACGAACTTTTTGTCCCTGAATCACTCAAAGAATCATACCTTTGATTTTGATCACGTACTTTTATAATACCTTGTATACAACATTATGTCACTTCACAGATAGTTAGCTAACAGCAGAAGATAATCTCGAATGTAACCAATTGAAACGCTGTGTGATTAGGTTCGTCTCATGAGAGTCGAATAGCTCAGAATGAGAGTTTTCACCACTGCTGCTGAACAGATACCGTTGTCAACCAGATCGAATTGGGGCATATGAAGTGAGTGATGACTATCAATCGTACATCGAGCCACGCTTTCATAGACCAAATTGCAGTTACGCCTCTTCGTACTACTAGTCACCACCTCTTACAAAAAAAAAACACCGATATCATATTGCTCATTCACGGTGCCAGCAGGCCCTCATCACGGTTTCTAGTACGCTAGTAGAAACATCTTGCAAATGAATGCATTGGGAAAATACCCAACCGAAACTTCACGTAGAAATGTTGTGGAATGAGGAGGAAACTGGTGAGGTTAATACTGGATACATCGTCATCAGATCAAGACCGTACAGGGTTTTACAGTGGCATATTTTGTGACATGCTGATGCATGTACCGAATGTTGAATATTCTGCATACGTATTCATACTGTTTTCCATTTTCCAGCGTCCGCAGAGAACATTTATTTCAACTGAGAGTGATTCAAAGAAGGTTCCATCCATTCTACAGTCATTCCCAATCATAATTCTTCCTTGTTACGTCAAAATTCTATTCGAATGCTGGTTTTGAACTCAAGTTCATCGGTGTTAAACGACTTTCATTTTTTCAGGTGCATTTCCACCAAGGCACAGATTCCATCACTAACTTCGTTTCTGCTAACATTCTACCAAAAGATTATGGAGGAGAGGAACGTTCACTACGGGAACTCAATGGTATATATTATATGTTTAGCTAAGGTCAATTTGATGTAAATGATTACATTTTTCAACATGCATATCATAACTTAATTTTCGTATCATCTCATACAACTCCCACGTCCTGATTTTATTTTTTATTTAGTCAACCGAATTCTTCGCAGCATTCAGTTCTGATTCAATTTATGTGCCAAATATTCTCTGAATATTATTCACCAAATATAATGCAACATCTTCATCACTTCAATAGAAATCCAATGAAATTGACTCCATATGAATATAAGAGAGTCGTATATGTTACATGACAGGTAAAACTGGCGGCGAGGTAATATGAACTGCAACCACCTTTTACCAGAGTTTTTGTGATTATTCGGGGGTTATATCCCGAGTGCACCAAGTTTAATCGGTTAAAATGTGTGCTGCAATTCCATGATTCTCGAAATTTTGCTTAGCAAATGACTTGAATGTATGATAATTTGATAAAATCCCGAGACCGCAGGTCGAGGGATTTTATTTTAAATTATTATACACGAAAGCATTTGCTTGAAAGCAAAATTTTGAAAATCATGGAAATGCACGCATTTTGGTCGATTGAACTTGGTGAAGGTGGAATATATGTTTAGATTATTTCCAGAAAACATGTAAACTCAGGAAACATCAAAATCGAACACAGGAACAATATAGTACCAGAGATAGTACCTGAAAAGTGATCCAAACGCCCGGTTTATTTCGAACATTTTAATCGGTTAAAAGGTCTAGTGCATTTAATCGCTGTAAAACTCTGTAAAAGCAGTCTAGCCTTCAACTGTTTCATCGATTATTCGCATTGAGGGAAATAATCTTCTTCAAAATTCGATCTCCTTGTGGATAGAGTATATTTTGTTATCGAGATAAAAAGTAATTTTTTGTGTGGCGAGTGTGAAGATTGGAGGAAATCATGTATGCGGTGTAATTTTATCCACAATCATTCGAAAATGGGCTTGATTCTGAACAAAATTCATGTTGATAGTTCAATAATTTTAATGAGGAGAAGATGAAATGGGAAATGACTTCGCCGACATCTTCTGAAAGTAGATTTGTAGGCCATTGGAATGTTACTTTTTTTAGGCCTCAGAGTGCATTTCTCAGAGACGCATTTTTTTTGTTGGGGGAGTTAGGGTGAACCCAAATCAAAGTTTATGCGGTCGCAACCTTTGTCCTAAGGCCGGCATTTCGGAAACAAGGGTGCAAATGGTTTTCGCGCTTTATCTGCAGAACTATCTATCCTGTAGAAACTTTTTTTGGGAATTGAATCCTCTACAACTTCCATTTCCATATCGTGAAAATCATAAAGTTATGAACGATAATAGTTCTTTTCGGCAAAATAATTTTTTCTCTAGCCATTTTACAAGAAAATAACATCAGAACGTTTCCATTAAGGAGGTTCCGATGAACAATTTTCAACATACCTTTTTTCAACTTGGTCCATTCATTAGAGTTTTACACCACTCCGAATTTTGCTCCTTAGTTCCTTAACGGTAACGCATGTGTGCAAATGGTTTTCGCGCTTGACTTGCCAAACTATCTATTCTACAGAAAATTCAGTTCAATATTTTTCATCGACGAATATACTGTATTCAACTATTATTGAATCACTTCCCATTGTGAAATCAAAAATCACAAAGTATGGAAAAAATATTTGAAAATTTTGGAACATTTTTTTTTGCAGAATATTTATTTTTCTAATCAGTTTACAATAAAATGACACCCAGAAGCTTACTTTCATAGAGTAGGTTTTCATAAATAATTTTCACTATGAATTTCAATTATTTCGTTCATTTATTTGAGTTTTACGGCGCTTCGAATTTGACCGCATTCTCATAATTGCTTCTCGCCCATCATCTATTCATCTTACGGATATACATGGGAATATATTGTGATACAGATTGAAATCCTTCAGAACTTCAATTTCCTTACTCTTTATCGTGAAATCAAGCATAACAATGAATAAATGAAAAAAGTTGAGAATTCTGGAACAAATTTTCTCTTCAGCTGAATAATTTTTTCTCTACTCACTTTATAATACTTGGTTATGGATCCTTTTTCTATAGAGCTCCCGTTTCATTCAACCAGTTCCTAAACTGATTTTTAATCCGACTGTACATTTACCAGAATCCTATACAAATGAAAGGGCCAGGTAATCGTTTGGGAATGAAAAAACATCTGCCTGATATTACTATTATTATAAATATTATTGGCCATTTCGCGACGTGCAGACATATTCAACTGTGAGGTATTTTTAGTTTTGCAATTGAGGTTAAGAGTTATGATTAAGAATTTGAAGAAATTACCTCGAACGAAATTCGCCCAAGCCTAAAAAAAATGTTTATTGAATATTAAAAATTTTGAACATTTTTCCTCGAGAATTTGGAAAACTCTTGAAATACAAGTTGAAAAAGAAATCCAAACAATATTTGATAGAGAGAGCGTTTCATTGCGTTTCAGATATTTATAAGTTTTTTCTTCTCAATTTGTATTCTGTTCCACATTGTGAAGTATTATAGAATGAAGCTGTTATCATCATTATAATTATTATTGTTATGAGTGATTGTCAATGTATGGGTATGTAGGTTCAAGCACAGCACAGATGACATAGCCTTCGATTTCGTTCTCATCTACTCGAATGCGTCAAAGTTGTCAAGAAACATCAACATTCGAACATTTGTCTGCACCGTAACATTCGGTACATAAATCTGTACATCTCAGTCCATGTTTTCGCACTCTTATCGATTCCCCTTACAAGTGGTTTTGTAGACAGAAGAAATTATTATATCGATATAATTTGATATGATTTGGAGCTCTTTCTCTTCATTTCCAGGGGAAAATTAGCGAAGAAATAAGATTTCATGACAAAACTGTACCTATATTATATTCGTGAGGAATGGGACATGAAGAATGAATCAATAGATTCTCATGGACCGTGTTCGGGTTTTTCAATCTATTGTTGAGAAACTTGGCTGTCAGCTCAATCTCATAGTCCAAGAGACGGAATAGAGGACGACCCTTACCCATATGTTTACCGTATGAAACATACTTCATATAGGGTTTCATAAATAGACGATACTACCTATGATGGCTTGCCTATCAAAATGTGGTCCAGACTATATACAGTGAGATTCAAGAATTCCCACCATATGGAAAACTTTTTTCGATTTGTCAGAAAATTTTATTCCTAATAAAAATTGGTGTATTGCTGAATACTTATTTCATATGAGTTATCGAAATTTCATATTTCCGAACAGTGTACAGGGGAGAATTTTGATCATGTGTAAAACACATCTAATTTTTGACACGATCAAAATGTTCAACCAAAGGAGTTTTTAAGAACTCAAATCAATATTATAATTCGAAATCACATCCAGGGTAGTTTACTCTTGATCTAAATTCCATTTTTCGTTCTCTTCTATACACTTTTTGGAAATTTGAAATTTTGCCAACTCATATGCAAGTATTCTGCAAAACACCAATTTGTATGGGGATTAAAATTTTCCGGCAAATCGATGATAAGAAAGATTTCCATATGGTGGAAATTTTGGAATCTTACTATATATAGTCTGGACCACGTTTTGATAGGCAAGCCATTATAGGCGTATTCGTCTATTTGTGAAGCCATATAAAAAGTATATTTCATCCGGTGAATAGATGGGTAAAGGTCGACCTGTAATCCGTCTCTTGGACTGTCACTAGCAAATCGGAGTGACATTCAATTGTCTGTTGAGGACTCAGTTGACAGCTGAGTTCATTCTAACAGTAGATCGAGAATCCAGCCCTCAATGTTTCTATGCAACTGAATATTGTATTGTATTCCTCTATTATTATTTATATTGGTATTGATATCAATAGAAAGTGAAAATCCAAGGTTACCCTCCAGAAGTTCATGAAATATTCATGGAAAATGTAAGACGAAATCAGAAAAGGAAGACAGTTATTCAAAAAATAACGGAAAAATCAACCCCGCCGTTCACAGAAAATTGAAGGGAAATGAAAAAAAAAAGATCGATTACCACGGTTTTTCGTAGAAGGAGTATAAACAGAAAATATATGTTGTTATAAAATTGTTCGTTCCGTTAACCAGCTAACGAACGTCAATCCTAAGAAGTCGAAACATGTGCGAACAATGAATTAACGAGGCCTCACCTTTTAACGTGTGAATCCCAGCACGGTGGTCCGGATGGGATCTGCCGCTTGAAAGTCCGACTTGCTAGCGTTTACACTACCAAGAACCACATATATACCATCAAATCAATCGAATAGAAACAATTGTAGATGAAATGAATGAATAATGAATAGGCGGACTTTCATCCTATTTCCTGTTCATGAATTAGCACATTTTGATCAGCTTATTCATCCACGCAAACGTTATAACTCGAATGTGAATATTATTTCATTTATTTCATTATCTTTCTCATTTTGTCCCACTTTCTGCTTCAATCTGTTTGTTATATAAAAACTCCGATTGATTTTTCAATCTCCCTAATAATATTAGCAAATTCACTTTAATTCAATTTCATTTCAAAATTTTATCTGAGGCGCATTACTAATAATATCCTAATTTCCAGAGATGTTCAAACGAGAGTTAGCTGCTCACAAAGAAAGATTCGATTCTCTGGAGACACTACGTGTTAACGAAAAATTGAGACCAATTCCTCTGATCAACGATGAAATTTTGGGGTTCTATGGAAACTTCAAGAAACTCAACGTCGACTAATTCACGATCACGAAGGCAGAAAAAAAAAACATGTGCGAACTACCTACCATTATTATATGTGAAAAAAGCAATCAGTACTTGGTATTGAAATTTTATAGGTTCACCTGATTGTGTTCGGCTGTGATGTGAAAAATTACTTCGGGGAACACGGTGTGTTCGCAATTTCCCGAAGGAACCCACATGATAATGGAATAAAGTCGATGTGAAGAATACCTGTTGATATTCCTGATTCGATATTATTTTGTCAAAATCTCTAGATATGATCAATCGGATTTGTCTGATTACTGCAATATTTGGAAGTTGGTTTAGTAATAGATTGCTGTCAACTCATGTTATTTGGAATTCAATTCATTTCTTTCTTTCAAATCTTGAAAATATCTCAATGTTCATTCGAACACAAATGTTTTTTGTTCAAATGTTCAAAAAGACTATTAAATTTTCTACCATTGTTTCACTAGCTCCGAAGATCAATATCGAATTTACCTACCTATCCTTAATGTACTGGGAACAGCTAGAGTAAATAACACTTAGAAACTCTCACTAACTTCATCAAATTACCTTTGTCGAAAATCATTCAGCTTCAAATAGTCCATATGCCAGTTTCTATGCTTCTTTCTGAAATTTTCAATAAAGAATTGATGATATTGAAGCACTAGCTGTTACCCGAGATTTCGTCCACATGGACGTCGAACCGAACCGTTTAGTCGGCGCACGCCGGTAAAATATAATATGTCGCCTGGTTCTCCTGGACTTGATTCACATTTACTACTATTTTTTTCCCATTGAATTTTTCGTCGAATCATAATAAAAGATCACTCGTATTACTGCTGAATAGTATAGCTTTTTGCCAGTAAAATATTTTTTTGATCGGATCAGTATTCCCGAAAATTTTCCCCTACGCACAAATTGTTGTCTGTTATGATTCTGACGAATTGAGTTGAAATAGTAAGTTTATAGGAGTGTTTTTACAACTGTCACTAAGTTTACAAAAAATATATGAAAATTGGCTAGTACTTATGGCTATATTTCATGATCACTCAAGATAGATAAGAAACCGTCGAAAACTAAAATCTGAACTATCAATATTGTAGTTCAAGAACTCATCAATGAAGTAAAGAGCTCTGTTCAATGAATATTTCTGCATGATTTTTTTGTGGCAGGCGCTGCTGTTCTTGCACTGTACCATACTTATCTTAGTTTGTGTGCGTGAATCAGTGTCCTAAATTGTGGTCTGGCATCGTCTCGATATCCAATCCCAGCAAGGACCCTGATGGCTCTTCTCTGCGGACTGAACACTCAGGGGGCAACCATTTCATGAAATTCCAATTTTCCAATAAAAACATCATGTGAGACACAGTCAAAGGCCTTGGAGAGCACCTACAAAATTGCCCTCTTTAAAGCCCTCAACAATGCCATCACATAACCTATTTATTTATTATTATTATATTCATTTTTATCCCAGTGGTAGTCCTTTCGCATCTGGCACCAAACTGTTCATCACTGAGTATACCATTTGATTCAAAGTAGTCACACAGTTTTTTTCTAAGTAAGGTCTCGATCACTTTAGACACAATTGGTATTAGTGAAATCGGCCTCTCTGTTCAGGAGTCAACCATTCTATATTGGATGAATTCCGTTCTGTTTTTTTTACAGCGCACTGAGATAGCAATGTTCCGCATACCTATTAACTCTTTGAAAAGCAACTACATACGTCATCACATCAGTTACAGTGCGGGATTGAAGATCTATACTATTAATTGTACTTTTTTACAGGATCACTAATATTCAGACTCAGTTCTATGGCATGATGATCAGATAGGTATTGGATAAATACATTCATTTTGAATTCAGAAATGCCCGTTTCGGTGAAATTCATAAAACCATTGTCAAGGTAATGATTGAGCCTAGTATTCTCAAAATCTTCTTGTCTTAACTGGATGGAGTCCATAAGATCTAAAAATCTACCTTCATTAAAATATTCTTTTTTTAAGTGAATATTGATATCACCATTTATAATTATTTATATTGGTGCTGACAGGAAAGATAAACTCCAGAACTCTATTTAGTGTGTCTGAAAAAGCATCAAACACCACTAGGGGGACGATAGATAGTTACCAAAATGATATTATAATCTGAAAATTTGAGGCCACAAGTCTCAAAGTGATTCTCTATTGAGAAGTTCTCAAACTCTTTCATTGATTTCTTCGGTATGTTATGCTCTGTCAGAATCACAGCACTTCCATGTTCACTCCGATTGTGACATAAATATGCCTGGGGATCGAAGTTGATAATCCTCAGTTGTTAAATAGCTTCAACTTGTAGACAGTGCTCCACAAGACAAAGAGCAGTATATTCTGGGTGGTGCTCAACCAGATAAGCGTCCAGAGCTCCCACTCCATTCCCAATTGACCATATGTTGGCAAAGAATAGATACTCATGTTTTTGGTCATTGTTCACAAGTCGGGTATTTTTTCAAAGGTGTTCGTCGAATGGCAACGTATTGATAAAAAACTACCTTCAACTTTCAAGAAGTCCTTATGCTTTGCAAAACTACTTTATCTTCAACAAATGAGAGAAATACCAATAAATCTCCATTCAAAAGTAGAGGAAAGATCCAACAATTTTTTCCAACAATGGAAAAAAGAACGCTTTTTTTGGTGAAGTAAATCATAGTCATTGTCAACTTCGTAAGGCAGACCATGAAATTTATCGTTGGCAGAGTTTCAACGAAACGATTTTCAAACCACCTATATATTTCATAGGTTGTGAAGCAAAGAAAATGTCTTGAGAAATGCTTTTTCAATTCGAGTTTGAATTGTTAGGAAACTCTCAACTCGTTGCTTTGTCTCACATTTAGTTATTTATCTGAGAGAGCAAACGAGACTTCTCTTTAAAGAAGATTGAATGAAACTTGTTATTCGTCTGAAGGATTGACTGAAACTGACTTCTTAATGTCACGCGCGAAGTCTTCCTAGCAATCAGTTAATTGCGTTGTCAACAACATACTGCTCGGAAAAGAATACCTGTTTACCATTCGACAATGTTGCAATGAGATATCATTATCAAATCATATTTTTTCATAAGGCCATAAGGGCTGCGGGGACTTGAGACTCCCCCCTATAAAAATTTTCATTATATCAGAAAAGATTAATGAAAATTCGATGAAAAATCATAGTTTCTTCAAAATAATACGATGAATATCATTTGAATTCATCGTGATGAATATGGCTCAATATCAATCAAGAACAATGTATATTTGCAATAGCAATATTGAAATGAGAGTTGAATCCTTTCTGGAGTTCTTCTCGATGTAAACTCTGCTACTGAGGATGATGGGGTTCGAAGCCAATTTCTTCCCATCCTTTATCGTATAATAGGGTAAGATGAATAGATGGTTTTCTTGATATCATCGACTTCACATTATAGTAGTTGAGAATCAGGAAACAGCATCCTCTTGGGTGATGCTCGTCGTCTGAGTTGAAGCTTTTTGTTGAATATCCAGAATATCTTTCCCTAATACAGCATTTCAAAATCCGAATCATGACAGAAAAAGTATTATGCACATATAAATGGAAGCTCTCGAATATCTCTCACTTAATGGTTCATTAATTATTTTTATCGTATTCTTGCAATTTTTCTTGAGCAATATCCAATCATCAAGATTCAGGTGGTCAATCTTCACTGGCTTCATATTTCGTGTTCGTTTTCGTTAACCAGCTGAAGTTTCAGAGTTCTATTATTTTCTAAACTTGCATATACTCTCGTTGAAGCAATAAATTCACTGCACCTTGGCTGTAAGTCCAAAAGTGAATTGAATCATTTTTGATTAAAATTTTTTCTGGACATGTTGTAGTTACAGGTAGTTGATTTGATGCAGTTAGTAACCATTTATCATCATATAACCTTGTACGTTATAATCTTCAATGGCGATTATATATCTTTCCCATTATTTGGCATCATCTCTGATTCAATTTATATTGAAATTCCAAAGGGTGATTTATGTGAGAGTGTTTTCGGGAACATGATGATTGGAACATATTCCAATTTCATTTCCGAATATTTCAGAACATTCCTTTCGTTTCACTGTGATATCTTGTTTACTATCCCTTGCAATTGCTCCATATTCGAAAAGAGGCAATATTACATGGAAAAGGTTGGTTTTAGGCTCCTTCGTTGGTACTGAATAAATGTGGTAGAAATCATAGCCTGAATTTTCTACAAGCGATATATGTAAAATGAAAACCATTCTTGCATCCGTTTGAAAAGCTTCGAATTCTATTGATGAAACGAATTCTGGAATACACTGATGAGTTGGATTTGAAGGTGAGTTCCCCTGAGATAATGTCTTAGAAATTTCCGTTAGTTATTCAATCAAAAGATTCAGATCGATTACTGAGGGATACATCTTTAGTCTTGCAGAAGTTGTACCATTCAAGTGTTGTTTTAACGCCATTTTTCTTTGGTTGTTAAGTTCCGTAGTTTTCTGGGTTGCTGAATTACCACAATATGAGAAATTAAGAATTAATATTGTATAGACTCCAATATTAATTTTTATTTTTTCAGATTGTGGTAAAAAATTCTGAATTCATATAACTTCGATGAATTTTTATGTGCTGGTTATTGAATCCCTTGGGGTTGATATGTATTTTTTTTGAAATTGGATAGTGTTGAAATTAATGAAATAATTTTCCAACATTTTACCTCCTCTCTTTTCCACACGATTTGCTTGTGCAAATTCGAAAAAATCATCAACAATAGTAACAGTTTCAATATTGATGTGTTCTAATGGTTTGCTTGGCGTTTCAATACTTACCAATGGATAGTTATGATAGTTATTATTTTGTCTAGTCGTTATCGTTCGATTACATTTTTGGCATTTCTTTATGAAATTTTCAGCGTCTGTTTGTAAATTTTGCCAAATATATCTTTAACGTATTCTTCTGAATGTGTCGTTTATTCCTTTGTGTACCGGGGTTTTACTCGTATGATAATTTTCTGGAATATTTTCTATTTCATCTTGTTGTGGTACTTTAATTATATCAAGACATACAGGGTGTAACTAAATAAGTGTAAAACATTTGAGGAGGTGATTCCTCATCGAAAAAAAGATAGGATCTTTCATGTAAAAAAATTTCATTGGAGCATCCCCTGTTGAGATACAGCCCCTTAAAGTGGGTACATAAAATTAGTATAACAATTTTTTTCACAAGCACTGAAAAAGTTACAATATTGAAATCAACCTGACGTTTCGTACTACCAAAGAGACACTCAGCCAGTAATTTATTTGGTTTACCCCATAGTTGTAAGGGGTGGGAAACGCAACCCCTAAAATGTATTTCCAATGTAACTTTTTGTCTTATTATTCGTTTACCAATCAAAAATTTATCTCCGATAGCCTGTTTCATTCTAAACAAAAAATGTGTTTTCTGCCCAAAATAAACCAGTTCTCAGCAAAAAATTATTTTACGAACAACTACAGAGATACATCGTCATAAATGCGAAAATACGAAACTAATCTATCTAGTAGGACGCTATTAGCGATAGTGAGAAATAAATTGGTATGACGCTGTCAGTTGGTCAATTTCAATATTGTAACTTTTCCAGTGCTTGTGAAAAAAAATTGTTATACAAATTTTTTGTACCCCTTTTAAGGGGCTGTATCTCAACAGGGGATGCTCCAATGAAATTTTTTTATATTATAAATTATTTTATATTAATGGAATATTCTCAAACAATCTTTCAGAATCAGTAAATCTATTTTTGAATTTGGTATCTGAATGATGTGATAATCTATCACTTGACATTTGAGACGCTGTCTTAACGTTACTAACTCAATCGAGTGCAATTGTTGATGATCTGGATCTACGCACATATTTTTCATTATCGTAATCAATTACAGTGTTTTGCAATTTTCATCAATTGGAACTGATAGAAGTGTATCATTGTGTGCAACGAAAATGAAATTATCATATATTTGTTTGATTCCTTTAAGGTAATCAATGACTGAGTTTTTCTTTTCTACAGGAATTCATGTAATTCTGTGAAAAATTAATTTTCTTCATTTCATGAATATTAATTTTCTAGATTTTCTTCATTATCATTAATTTCTGCTCAAACATTTATTTTTATTTTTGAAAGGGCATCATCGTTTCTGTTGTGCATTTCGAATTCATAATCTATTTCATATTCTTACTCTTCAAGTGGCAATTTCCTTCTCATTAATCTTGAATTTGCGTTAAAAATATTTCAGTGGCTCATGATCATTGATGATTTTGAATCTTTTGCTATATAGATGAGGCCTGAAATGTTCTACTGTCCATATTTTACTTAATAACGCTTTTTCTATAGTTGAATAACATGCATTTGCAATATTCATTGTTTTTCATTGTATGGGCAAATCTTTCTTAAGTTTGCCATGAGGTAGTATTGACCCCACCGCAAAATTACTCGAGTTGCATGTCAATATATTTGTCTAGGTTCAGCCCTTTAATATAATATAATATAATATAATATAATATAATATAATATAATATAATATAATATAATATAATATAATATAATATAATATAATATAATATAATATAATATAATATAATATAATATAATATAATATAATATAATATAATATAATATGATATGATATGATATAATATAATATATGACTGAAGTTTATGAAACTTTTGAGAACTGTTAGGGTAATATATATATATATATATATATATATATATATATATATATATATATATGCTGGCTGGAACTTCCGGTTGATCCGCGTCTGGAAAGATTTACTTGTCTACGTTTCGACTCCCATTTCGGAGCCATTTTCAAGACTTAGTGACCTTGCGTCTAGGTCTGAGTTGTCTCACTAGCTGGCTATCATCACTGGAGATCGAGGATAGCCAGCTAGTGAGACAACTCAGACCTAGACGCAAGGTCACTAAGTCTTGAAAATGGCTCCGAAATGGGAGTCGAAACGTAGACAAGTAAATCTTTCCAGACGCGGATCAACCGGAAGTTCCAGCCAGCACATTTCTGACCGCGGAAGCCTAGCCGATCAAATATATATATATATATATGTTGTTGTTGAGTTCGGGTTGAACCGCGTCTGGAGTTTTGTTCTCGACGTTTCGGCTCCGATTTTGGAGCCATTTTCAAGAGGTGAATGTGACTTCACGCTGAGGTCTCAATCTGCCTACTCCTCAGGTGTTGTCACAGGGGGCAAGGGTTTGTGACTTGACGCCGGGGCCTCAATCTGCCTACTCCCCAGGTCTCGTCACGAGTTCTTTCTAAGGTCTCAATCTGCCTACTCCTTAGATCGAACTGAGGTATCGAGGGATGTTGGGTAGGATTTATAGCAGCGGGTGCTACTAAAGGACCGTCGGATGTCTTGGTGGGGACTGGGCATCTGGAAATTAGGGGTTTCCATGCAGTTGGAAGTCTCTGGCCGTCGTCACGTTTATTTAAGCAGGAAGGTCGCTTCTCGATTTCGATGGCCTCGCGAATTATACGAGCTTGTAGTGTTTTTGCTGTGGCGATGGTCTTAGTGTTCGCAAAGTCTATATTGTGTCCTGTCTCTTGATGATGTTTGGACAGAGCTGAAGATGGGTCTGATTTTCGGACAGCAAGTTGATGTTCGTATACTCTACTTGTCACACGTCTGTTGGTCTGGCCTACATATGTTCTATGGCAATCAGAACATGGTATTTCATATATACCCTGTGATTCGTTGACAATTTTGTCCTTGGGGGAGCGGAGGAATGTGGAGATTTTGTTGCTGGCTGTAAATATCGTTTTTATGTCCTGTTTTTTGAGTATTCGGCTAATTTTGTCAGTAACACCTTTAATGTAGGGAAGAAAAGCTTTGTGGGGAACGTTGTTGTCTGTTGGGTCTCTGGGGATGGAATGAGAAGTTTGATGGCGGCGGATGGATCTGTCAATTTGATGGTCTGTGAATCCATTTTGAAGAAGGGCTGATTTGAGTTGGGCTAGTTCCTGTGGTTTGTTATGGAGGTCTGTGAGGTTGATGGATCTGTGGATGAGGGAATTCACAACGGAATTGGTTTGTGCTGGATGATGGTGGGAGTTTGCGTTAAGGTATCGTTTTGTGTGTGTTGGTTTCCTGTAGACCGTGTGGGTGAAGGAGTCATTGGTTTTTGTGATGAGGACATCTAAGAATGGAAGGGAGTTATTGCTTTCGATTTCCATTGTGAACTTTATATTTGGGTGGAGGTCGTTAAGGTGATCAAGGAAATTATGGAGAGTTTCGGAGCCGTGAGGCCATATGACGAAAACGTCATCTACGTATCTGAACCAGCAAGAGGGTTTGTGGTCGAACGTTTCAATGGCTTTAGTTTCGAAGTCTTCCATGAAAAGGTTTGCAAGGACTGGTGAGAGGGGAGAACCCATGGGGGCGCCTTTCACTTGTTTGTAAAAGGTACCTTGGAATAGGAAGTATGTACTGGACATACAGTGACTGATGAGGTTGAGGGTGCCTTTGGAAATTTGGTGTTTGGTTTCGAGAATGTTCAATGTATCTGATAAAGGGATATTTGTGAATAAGGACACTACGTCGAAACTCACAAGGAAACGAGAAGCGACCTTCCTGCTTAAATAAACGTGACGACGGCCAGAGACTTCCAACTGCATGGAAACCCCCAATTTCCAGATGCCCAGTCCCCACCAAGACATCCGACGGTCCTTTAGTAGCACCCGCTGCTATAAATCCTACCCAACATCCCTCGATACCTCAGTTCGATCTAAGGAGTAGGCAGATTGAGACCTTAGAAAGAACTCGTGACGAGACCTGGGGAGTAGGCAGATTGAGGCCCCGGCGTCAAGTCACAAACCCTTGCCCCCTGTGACAACACCTGAGGAGTAGGCAGATTGAGACCTCAGCGTGAAGTCACATTCACCTCTTGAAAATGGCTCCAAAATCGGAGCCGAAACGTCGAGAACAAAACTCCAGACGCGGTTCAACCCGAACTCAACAACAACACACAACTGACCGCGGAAACCTATCCGAACATAATATATATATATATATATATATATATATATATATATATATATATATATATATATGTATATATATATATATATAAAATCGAAGAGAGCAAGCTGTGATAATACGGCTTAAAATTGTATACACAAATTTGACGAATATTTGTATGCTCAGTGAAGATGTGGAGATGAACAGCCTAAATGTAGTATTGTCCTCAACAAGAAGCAATTGAGAGGCGGATTGGATTACCGAATATCATCAGCGATTGCTAGGGAAACGAGAGCAACAATTGATATGAAAGATTGGGCTTTATGAAAGATATAGGGGTGTACAAAAGAATCTGAAACAAGAAAAATTGCTCACATGTAGGTTAGCTAATCCCGCAGTAGTCGAATCCATATAATCTCAATGGAAAAAATGGAATCTACGAGCGACCGATAAGACTGGAATTCACGATTTCATACAAGATGGAAACACAATCATTTTCATATTATGAATGTATGAAATGAACACGTTTCATCAAAAATAGTAAAGTTGAATCAATTTTTCGCATATTCTCCATACGAATTTTCAAAGTATTTCGAAATTATTTTTCAACACCCATACCCAATATCTGTGTCCCAAACAGAATAACAATTATTTTTCTAGTGTTTCGTATGATGACGGGAAAGTGATAAGGGAAATAATATTGCGGGTATTTCTTCTAAAATTCTACATTATATACGTCATTCAGATGAAATTTGCTGATAAACGTTTGAGGTTTTTTCTGATGAATTATAATTTCCAGCTGACAGGTTTTCAGAAATATAGTTTTTTTTTAATTGGCAGTGTTCACATTGCTCATATCTGTTACCAGTGGAATATCTGTACCTTATCCAATTCGCTAGGGCAATTCTCAATGTTCTAGTTCCTCACATCCGAATTACCCATTTAATTTCTTTTTTTCACTTCAGGAATATCTTCTGTATGAATATCAGTGGGGTTTAACTACATTTCAACAGTCTCGATAAATCATTGGAATGTGGGTGGTGAATTTTTTATGGAAATACTTCCAGAGATTTGATAACAATCCATTGCTGATTATCGACTCCTTAAATTTTTCAATCAGCTTTCTAGTTCGACCTATTAATAATGGAATTTGGATGTTGATAAGCTCTCGAGATTTTTCAATCTGATTAAGAGATTTAGCGAGTTACTATAAAGTCTAGCTACACGTGTCAATATTGAAAAGTATCAAAATGAACACGAGAAGAATATTAAGTTTCATTTTCACCATCAGTTGTTTATTTTTAGTTTCTATCGAAGCGGTGAGTTCTGAAATTTTCCGCTTAGTTTTTCTTGAATACTTTGTCAATTTGAATTTGTCACATAGAAAGTGTTCAACGATTGAAAAATGAATGAACGGACAATTATAATTATGATGATGTGTGCTGCAAAAGTCGACATGCCGTTATTCATTGATGGATCTGTTCCAGGGTTAGGCAGAAATTCTAGTGCATATGTGAAGTGGAAAATCTTGCAATAATTCCCCAACAGCTTGTATTTTCTCATAAAACCTCAACGAAGTGTGAATCATTGAATTTGTAAATGAATAATCTATTTCTGTTTCGATAACCAGTGCGCGTGCGTGCTGAATGAGCTAAAAAAAATGTTCAACATATTCAGCGTTAGAGACTACTTTGGAAACAGTTGATCAGATCATTTCGAAGTACCACAATATATAAAAGTTTTCTTGGACAATTAATTGAAATCACGAACTAGTCTATACTCACATGGTGTGTTGGTTAATAAGCATGTCATAAATATGCTCTCCCGGCAAATTTCAGGACTATCGTTGAATGATATCTAACGGAAATATGAAATATATATTTCTCTAATATGGAAGTGAATTTTTTGATTCGATATGGCATACAAAAAAAGTCAGAGCAGTAATATAGTTGAAAATGAAATCAAACCAAACCTATCTTTCTACCGTTCATCGATATAAAACTCAAAAAATAATTTCCTGAAGGATTTCGAAGTCAGGTGAGGTCGGGTCGTATCAGGAATTATTTTCCGAGTGTTATATTGACAAACGAATAAAATGAAGGTAGAATGAAGTGTGCCGGACACCTAACGAACCAAAACGTTTTTTCTGCTGCAAAGAAAAGGTGGAATATGCCCTTTTTCCAAACTTTGAAGAGCCATAACTCCTGAACAGAGGAAGAGCGCTGAAGAGCGCTGCGATTCGACTTCAGATTCCTATTCAGCGAATAGGAATACATGGGTTGATACAATTTTTTTGTGACTAGGTGCTGTGCGGTGAACAAATATTAAGCAATAAAATATACTTTTTTATAATAAAAACCACCTATTTATACAGTTTCTTCGTTTTACTTGACGAATACGTATATTCAGGAAACAACTTTTACGATTTGAAATTTTTACCTTACTTACCTATTACTTTAAAATAACTTTGGCGTCCATTTAACTAGGTTACTCCAGTTGCTTGATCAATTACCCTCCCCCCCCCCGCCTCCTACGCTATAACAATATTGTACGGAACTGGTGACTGCTATTCCATATAGAATTTGACAAAGTTTACGTGAAATTGAGCAATATTTCATTCGTTTCAGCATTCATTTTATTGAGAAAAAAGGGTATTGGTTCATCAGGCCTGCCCATTACATCAACCAAACGCCCCGAGAAAACCCAGATAACTTCATCTTCCAAACATTTCTCGTCTTCTGGATTTAGTTCAATAATAAAAATTGTGTTCGATGTTATAACAGAGTAAGAGAAGTCTCACATAAGAGAATTGAAAATTCAACTGTGCACAAGGTCGTGTTCATTCAAAAATTCATGCGGAAGCGTTGAAGAAAATGACAGCCCTCTGAAAATGTTCGATGTCTACCACGACTCCACTCGGTCCCAATAGTTTTCGATTATATCTCATCCCTTTGTGTTTTTTCACATAATCCCAATAGATCACATTTCAAAAGGAATACAGATGTATTATATACCATCAAAATACTGAGACAACGAATATAGACAATTCACTAATTATTGACTCTATAATCGTATATTACATCACAGTATGGGGTGAAATCTTTGACAATGTTTCGAACTATTCAAGTTATTCCTCATTATCATTGTAATCAAATAGAGCATATATCATTGTAATTAAATAGAGCATGATATCTTCTGGTAACCGGTTCTGCTGGCTCGCCAACTGAAAAAATAACGAACGAAATTATATGTATGTCTTCTCTTCTAGACGAATGAAGATGATGACTACATTGTTCAAACATCCAAGGGCAAAATAAGGGGTCGGTATCGAAAGAGTGCCAAAGGAAATGAATACTACACTTTCCAGGATATTCCATATGGGGTACCACCCATAGGCGAAAACAGATTTCAGGTAAATTAGCCGAGTTAGAGATATCGATTATGATAACCTCGGCGAGAACATTTAGCATTTGTTAATGAAATTAGTTCATCATGTGTACGCCGAATGATATTTAATGGAAAAAATCGACGATTGGTTGTGATATTCGTGATTTGATCGTACGCAGAGAAATATTATTAGGGTAGATTCTCTTCTAATGTTTCACAAATGCCCATTTTTTTGGGCATTTTGTTCATTTGCCTCCGACGCACACGCGTACAATCTTGTGACAAGTCAAAATACTTCATCAGTCAATCAGCACGTGTCCTCGCAAGAGTGAAATTGACCTTGAAAATGCATAAAGATCGTATGTAACAAAAAATGACTGGGCCGGTTTTTTCCCTGTACCCTTTATATGCACATTCGTGAAGTGAAACCCAACACTTTCAGATACTCATTTCAATTAGTGCTGTAGTAATGAAAATCTGAAAAGATCATGAATTATGTGAAGAAACGACCATCACGGTTATGGCGAGCGACGGAGAGCAGATGAAGATATTCAAGAGATGAAGAGAGAATATGTTATCAGGTCATTGTTCACTTATATATATATATATATATATATATATATATATATATATATATATATATATATATATATATATATATATATATATAGGCAGAGAGGGTAACTTTTTTTAAAATAGCTCAGTTTGCTCGACATCAAACTAAAACACTTTCCATGGAGATGCCAAGTTGGTTCACCGCTGGTGGAATGCAGGGATTATCAGTTTGGTGTGAATGTACCTATTTGAGTTATAGACATTTTTATGGACAATTTTGATGACGTCAAATTTCACTCAGTTATATCTCTCACAGAGTGGGTATATTGGTATATTCATTTTTAGTATTATTATGTGGTTGTATGGGGCTATTGTTGGTACCGTATTTACATTTGTTTCCATACCTATGTTGTCTGTGATATAATATCATCTCAACTTTCACAACACGGATGTACTGATAGTTTGCTGAGTCACATTCCAGTATTTTCAAAGAAGAACCAAGTTGAATTGTAATGTATTGACACGTTTATTCAATATTCACTTTCAATTATTTTGTTTTGGAGCTCTGACGATGTCCGTTGAAAACGAAGATGAAACTGAATTTCATTAATTCTATAAGAATTGATACTTTCCGTTAACTCATTAAGGCAACGTAATACTGATATCCAAGCTGAGCACAAAATAGACGTGATACGTTGATATCGCCAGTTATGTACATTGGACGTACATCTTATCCAATCCATATCGGCACAGAACTGATAACGTAAATGCCCAGCAATCCGTTTGAAGTATACTAAGATGAAAAACATCTATTATATGTGTTCACTGTGTTGGAATTTATTCCTAGGTATTTGTTTTTTCCTCATGGTCTACACAATCAGTGTGCAACTGGAAAAGTGTCTGAGTTTGTGCCAAGATGGATTGGATAAGCTGTATATGGGTTTCTAAGGCATAAAATGGACGTTCAGTGGACGTCCGTTTATCCATAAAATGACGAAGAAAGAACGTGCAAAGGACACTTTCATGCTCTTTGGGAACCTCTATATGTTTGAGAGCGAGTTCCACCACTCACTTGACATTCATGAAAATATTATTGTGTTCACTAGTTATACAATTTCTGTATTGATTCACCCATACATTTTTCATCTGATCCTCTCAACTTGATATCACGTTATCGTGATATACATTTTTTCAAATTCATGTAATATTTTCTTGATTCATTAGATATCGACACCAAGCAAAGCCTCATTCGACAAGTTCAATATCATTTCATGAAACGAATTGGAGATCATGAGACCTGGTTCATATTCAACTGTTTCGAAGTGGGGAGCTATTCAAATTGGCATCCACATGTATGGAAGAGTCGTGGAATATACTCGTCGAATATGTTTGTTCATCCCAACAATGGGTGAAACAAAATTAATTCTTTTTTCACAAATTTCGTTTTGCTGTGCTAAAAATTAATACAAACAACTACCGAAGTTTTGAAAAAATCAAATAGAAGAATATCATTCGTTACAGATACCACGACCACATGAAGGCTGGAACGGAATTTTGAACACAACAGACAACTTAAGAGCATGCATGGGTGCTACCGGACCACCGCCCTTCATGAATGGGGCGATAATGCAAACGGAAGACTGTTTGTATTTGAATGTTTATACGCCGGTGGTAAGAAATTTGGAATTCTATTCCATTCACAATATTTCATCAGTTTGAATAACTCCTATGACTGACGTTCACATCATGCTAAAAATGACACAGATGACGATTATGAATGAATAATCGTGAAATCGGGATACAACTGAAATATTCTCAAAATCATCTGTTGATGAAAATATTCTTCCGATTGCGTCAATTCCAATGGGGTACATAGCATTCACTTTATGACAAAGCTTCCCTTCATCAATTCATGTTCGACAGTACTCGGATGGCAACATTAGTAGCTGATTAAATGAAATGAAAATGTTATATAATTCTGTTGTAGATGAAGGAATCATGTTTGGGCCTTCTTCCTATCCGTGACAAAAAAATATAAATCATTGAAAGGAGTAGAATAAAAGAATCCGCGGTATTGAACTCGTGACAAGTATGTTATCGGGAGTAATAACACAAGTGCTTCAAAATTACCGATAATTTTCCATTAAAGTATGTTGTCTAAAAACTACATGAGTTCATTTTCATATTTTGTCGAAAGAACCCGACTTCGAAGGAGGAGGGCTCTTTTAGCAAAATATGAAAATAACCGAATGCAGTTTTTTTACTGACAACATGCTTGAATGAAAAATAATTATCAGGTTTATTTTGATGAACGAGTGTAACTCGGTAGAATATTTCCAAGGTTAAAACAACGACGTTTAAAATCCTTCATTTATGCCTGTCAAGATGACAAATGTACATTTTAACAATCGTTACTATAGATACACGGACCGAGCGGGTATTTTTCGATATCTACCGGGTATTTACCAGCCCGAAAATGTCCCGCCGGGAATTTATTGGGAGTAATTACACAAGTGCTTCAAAATTTTCCATGAAAGCATGTTGTCTAAAAATTGCATGAGTTCATTTTCATATTTTGTCGAAAGAGCCCGACTCCGATTCACTTTTGTGTGTGAACAGCTTCTCTGCCCATATGGTACACTTGCGTTGCTCAATATGATATTTATGGAATATTTCTACACTAATACAGGGCTGTTTTCGGTTATAATTGTACGGGTGCATAAAAATCACCGATAATTTTGCAAAAAAGCGTGAAATCTTAAAATTGCAAGAGTTTATTATCATATTTTGGCGAAAGTGCCCGAGTCCGAAGGACGAGGGCTTTTTTACAAAATATGAAAATAACCGAATGAAATTTGTATAAGATATAACGCTTGAATGAAAAATATCTGGTCATTTCTATGCATGAATGTATTTCATTGGAATATTTCACGAATAAAGAAATTCCCAAGGAGATGTTATTTTTTATACATTTATACTTTCCTCTATAGATTGTATGGAGTACTCACCTAAAGCGAAATGTTTTTCTATTTTTGAAGTCTATCTGACATTTATTTGTGTTGTTTACTGACGTCTAGCGATACGGTTTCAAATGTGTTGTTATGGTGACTTGATACAATGCAATTACCGCTGTAAGGTTTCGATAATTGCATTGCTCTTATGGGACATTTTATATATGAGGGAAATATTCAATGAAACCCTACTTCTTACACCAAACATTCCAGAAAAGCTAATCTGCTATGGATGAGTTGACAATTTAACAATATATTCATTGATGTGAATACTAAACCGAGCTTCCAGCAATGATATCCAAGAACATGAATATTTCTATGGAGAGGGGTACGTCATGATAAGTGAATATTTCCACCGCAAGTGAAGGGGAGGGATGACTGTGAAATCCCATCTCAAATATAAATGAAGTCAATTGAAATTTAGGAAAATAATGTGAATGAGCAGGAATAGGAAAAATATTTAAAATGTGAGAATATGAAAGACATTGAAATCTAACCAATTTAGGGAAACAATTTGAATATGTTATACGAGAAAGTGCTTACTAATTGGAATTGTTCTATCCAAAAGAAACTAGTTTTTAATTAATGAATTAACTTGTCGTGGCAGGTAAAAGTCAACCCTCTGGCTCTTGTATAAATTCCAATAGTAATTGGATCATCATTTACCACCTACCACAATAATTTTTTTCAGATTGTGGTAGGTTAGAAAGCCAGAGAAGAAAAAATTCAGGTATCAAAAATAATGACTTTAAAACAGTACTCAGTCAATATCCGGTTTCAGAACTCACATCGCTATGATCATTGGTATTCGCAATCATTTTCAGACATCACTTGAATATATGTTTTATGATTTTTTAACGTTTCAGAAACCTGGAAATAACGAATCATTGGCAGTTTTTGTCTTCATACATGGGGGTGCATTCAAAGCCGGAAATGGAGCATTCGCAAGATTTGGTCCCAAATATCTCATGGATCACGATATCATCGTGGTAACAATTAATTATCGATTAGGAGTTTTCGGTGAGTTTATTTCTGGATATTCATCAATACTTCCGAATCAGTGATGGAATCGATATGATATTTGTTGTGAGAAATTACTTCTAAAAGGTAACATACATTTAAACCTTCCTCTCGAATGACTTTATTTTTTGAAAAAAAAAACGCATCAAATTTTATTGAGTAGTTCAAATGATCTAAGCATACATAGGGATAGACAGACAGTGGAAAGCGACTTTGTTGAAAATGAAATGAGGTTCACTGTTTTCCATCTCATCAAACGTTTTCATTTCGGTCAAGTTGATAGCAAGTTTCTCACCTTGATTTGAAGATTTTTTTAATTATTATTTATATAATCCCTATGACAGCAATCAGCATTTTTTTGTTTCGGGAATAACCGTCATCTTCTATTCACGTCAAGATTTATCGCAATGCAAAAGCATTTGCGAATGTGAGGATTGAAATGTCAAATTATGTTAAAAAAGTTTGCTGATTGATCATTTGAGTTCTGTATTTTTATATGACTTTGTAATTACAAACACAATTTCAATATCTTCGCAAACGCTTTCATGTTTCTATATGCATTGTTTCGTTATAATTTTTTTTGTCGGAAATATATGTTCATAAAGATAATGATCAGAAATGAATATGTACAAAATTCTATGTTGAAAAAAAAATACAATAAATTAATCAGTACAATGGAGATGGTGATGCATACATCACTCACTGTAATCAGGTATAATTAATGCACTACAAACAGTTTTTTTTCAGTTATTCGTCATCATGTTGATTTTTTTTGTTATTATTTCAATGGCCAGAGTAATATTTTCCATGTGTCCAGACAGGCTGTCATGTGAATGTGCTTTTTGATTTCGGTAGAGGACGAGGATTCACTTCTAATACACTTTTCATTTATATGTTTTTCAAATGTCGGTCGGACATGCAGAAAAAATTGTAATAGTTGCCAATTCAAATTGAAAATTACACATGATCGCCAGTGTGAACTGACAATTATATAGTATCGCCAGTTTGAACTGGACTAGTCTCATTGGCGCTTGTTTATTGGATTCAACTCCCTCACTGCCGGTTCACATGCGGGTTCAATCTCTGGTTATGGGGGTATTCGTGCAGAGAGAAAAAGTTTGTTGCCTAGATACAAATCTCAGTGATCGAATGCACGAACCGACCCGGTAACTCTGTATGTTTTCCAGGGTTTTTCTACCCTTGTGAAACCAAAGAGCTACCAAGAAATCAGTAGTACACCCCAGAGCGCTAAGGCATTCAGGAACAGTAGATTTGTTCCCTGCACGCACGAGGCTGTGACAAGAGAGAATATATATGGAAAAATGCATGAGTTCGATTCTTCATAGAAACTTTTCTTTGTACAGGATCAAAAAATTCGAAACCATTGATGTGACACATTGATTCATAACATAAATTAATAGTTTCATCGTAGTATTGAGACATCCACCAATTTGTGTATTGATATATGTCACTGCTCATTCTTGGATAAAACGAACATTTTTTTTCAATATTCATGTATCTAATTTTCAGGATTCCTTACCACTACTGATGGGGTGATTCCAGGAAATTTGGGTCTCAGAGATCAGAGTTTAGCTTTGAAGTGGGTCCAAGAAAATATTGAACAATTCGGGGGGAATCCCCAGAAGGTAACTGTCGGAGGTGAAAGTGCAGGAGCTGTTTCAGTGGGATATCAACTAATCAGCCAACAAAGTAAAGGTGAGAATCCATTTCAATACCATTTGAAAGGAATTTGGGAGAATTCCTCGAGTCGAACCTATTCGAGACTTTGATATATTATGAGAAGGACAGATCTTCACTTTAAATTGCTGAATCATACTCACATCTCCCCAAATGCCTGAAAATATCAATTGTCTGTGTCCTTCAGTTTTTAATAAGAATTTACAAGTTGACAAGTACTTTTACTGACACATTCGAATTTTTTGTGTGTAGCTGATAACTTTTTTCTAGGGAACTTCTTGGCTATGATTACCCTATAAACTGAATGTGGATTTATCCATCGGAGACAATTACCATAAAATACATTTACAAAATTCTTTTATAAATATGCAAATGGATTCCATGAGAACTTTTCTGGTAGATGTAGGAATATCTGACTTGATAAGATTAAAATATTCTTCAGACAAAGGAATGAATAATTTTAACGTTCCACAGGTTCATTCAGTAGCATTATCTTGCAAAGTGGTACCGCCATAAACACATGGGGCTTTCAGTCGAACCCAGATGGTTATGCACTCAAACTGGGAAATATATTAGACAAATCATTCGACTCTCTGGATTCGGAAAGATTATTGTCAATTTTGATGAGGGCTTCAGCAGATGATATCAATAGGGCCTCGGACCAAGTAAGTAAGAACAAAGTGAACTATTTCCCTGAATACCTCGTCATGCTCCGTGATTCACAAAATTTGTATGCAGAGAAATCATTACATTATAGTCAGTAGTATTCAACTGAATTTCACTCAAGAATAAAAAGTCCTTTCGAGGCAGGTTTAACGAAGTATGGTGATCTTCTTGGTAACTCAATCGACTTCTAACTGGACAGCTATTATATTGGGGTGAGTAGTTGATTACCTCCAGTAAAACAAATGTTAATCTGTTGATCTATGGTCACATCTAACCGTTAGGCGACAAAAAGTTATTGTGAAACTGGGCCTTACTATAATTGTTAGATGAGGTTCGAGGTGAGTGGGTCTATCCAACCCTCTACTACACCCCATGTAGTTTTTTGTGATTGACACCAATTCAAACTCTTTGGTGTATGATCCTTCAGGTCTGATGGTGAAAGACGCCAAGCCGGATCTCGAACGGTACAAATTTCCTCCAAAGACCACGGTGACCTGTGAATAGACCTGTTAGTCTGGAAAGGTCACTGTTGATATAGTCTAAGAATCGTTCGGTTACATTTTTTAGAAGAAATTTGCCAAATATGGTAATCTCTGTCATAAGACCAGTATTCCTGCTGAAATCCGGGCATTCAATGTTCAATTGGCAGAACGAGCATAAATCGTCAACTGTTTGATTTGAAAAAATATTTCTCCACCCTGATTCCGAAATTATCCACTCAGGGTAACATGTCATGCATATGGAGTGATAAAATTAAACGATATGAATAAATCATTTTGAATATAGGTCCTTGATGAGGAAGCTCTTCTCGGAATCACGATAACGGATTTGATCTGGGCACCAACGATTGAGGATGATAATCTGTCTGATACTTTCATATCAGAAAATATGTACGATGATCTAGAGAAGGGAAAATTCAACCAAGTTCCAATTATGATAGGGTTCACTGACGAAGAAGCATTGCCTTTTTTCCGAGGTAAGAATATATTTTCCATCTCCAAGTTCAACCAAGATCATAAAACTGAAATATTTCCATCATCAACTATTCATTGAATTCTGATGATTTTTTTCCGACTGTTATAACTGCCATAAAATGAGAGTGTTCTAACTCTTTCGAAAATACTTTGGCTACATCCTGCACGCATTATTCGACAATTGAAATTTTTTGACAAATATCAGTTGACCCCCTGGTCACGAAAGTCATTCACAAACCGTTACATGGTAACTATTTTGCTAAAACATAATTCATTGTTATGCTATTCAACATATATCGCCTATATTTTCTAATCAAAGTCGATGTCAAGCAGTATGTTATAACTTACGTGATGTCCATAGTCCCGCTTTTGCAAACTGAGAATCAAGATGTAGGACATAGATGATATCAATATCTGACGCGCTCGAGTATGTCCATGCAACACTTTTTTTTTACATTTTTGAAAGTCTATAGCCGCTCCCCCCACCGATGAAAAGGTATGCATTATATGACAATTTTTTCATTTTATCATCTAAGCTTCGCAACCCAATAGGTCTCTATGACACTCGAGTAAATCCCGATTTAGCATCGTGGGCTCTCCTACTATTATTCAAGGAGCGTATAATGATGGCTATCATTCGCGTGGTGAAGTTTATAATCACCAAATCACCGATCACCATTATACGCGGGTAGTATAATATACTCAATCCATATCTGGTGAACAAATGAAAGTTTTCTTTGGAAAAATTTCGTTTCATTGCATACATATTTTCAAAAATACTATTTATTCAAACGATGAGATTGGGAGGTCTGGTGTGAAAGTTGAAACTTTTCCTAGAGATCAATTTCCCTTACAATGGATTTCTAGGAAGAGTTCCACTATTATTTTATTCTAACAAATATTTCATACAATACTGGCAGAACGTTTGAGTTGATTTTTTTGGATTCTAAAGCTATTTCGATATGACACGCTCACTCATAATCGCTGATAGCTCAGTGTAGATGCTCCTTGCCTCCTTTTTTTATATGTAGAAACAGAAGAGAATTGAAAATATTTGGTGGTTCACACGATAAAATTTCAAAAACCGATTGTTTGCAGCAAAACGATATTAGATCATAGGTAAATCAAAGAAGTATTTGTCAGCAGTAAGAAAAGACTCATTATTCACTGATGAATAGTGAATATTATTGAGGTCGAGCAAACTACTTTGATCCCTGGCCATTGTTCCCCAAGGGAATAATTCATTGGATTATACTGCAGAAAGCATAAGTAAAATACTTAAATTATGTATTAGTCGTGTATAAACACAGTCAAGTGTCGCAGTAATGAAAGCTATTTCAAATACGAAACTGAATATCAATGAATCGTGTACTGAGATCCACAGTTATCTATAAACAAGACCCAATATTTTGGAAAAGAAATTGTCCAGCGGACAAATATAAAAATCGTGCCTACATAACCATTTTGTGTTATGTACCTCGATTATTTTGTGTTCTTCTATCTTCTATATTAAAAAACTTGTGGGACAAAAAAAATGAAACACAAAAAAATTGTTTTTATATTTAATTCCGCAAATTTTTCGCATTGGCAAAAAAAAGATGATCCCGTTAGTCACAACAGTTCTGAACCCAATCGAATACGGGTTACGTGGTACGTTCATTTGATATAATAAAGAGAGAACTGACTAGTTTTTTATCAGTACACAGCACCATGGCCCGATTTTCCGATCTACCGTTGAAAATCTCTCCTCTCAGTTGATTCCCCAATAGCCAATCGCATGTCTTGGCCATATATTCAGCTCACGCCTAGCAGCTGTTCGGAAAACCGGTCCTAGGAAACTATGCGACATGAGCTACAATTTGTTTTTTGTATTGCCACCGGTGAAATGTATCAGAAGAATACTGCAAACTAGTCACAGTAACATCTAATTGAATAACTAATTTCAGAAGAAGCAGCTGATATAGCCGCCAAATTATTCGATGAGAATAAAAGTTTGTTGGTGAATGACAAATTCCATTTGGATCCTTATAATAGGAGTATTATGGGAAGTGAGCTGTATGAACTCTATACTCGGAATAGTACATTCAAAGAGAATATTAGCGCATTGGTTAGGGTGAGTAGAGTATTATCATATCATATTGTGGATTCGAAATATGTTGGGGAAGTATTCCTCATGTCAAATCAGCAACTTTTCCTGTTACTTGATATATAGATAATAACCCTGAATCTACTTCGAGGCATACTATACCGATGACAGTAAAGACTGTGATGAAAGTGATAAAACGATTCTGCAGAAATATCACGAAAAAGGCAAAGTCAATACGTCATTTACTAGTTTACCGAATTATTGTTGAAGAGCTTCCATTCCACTGAAACGGAGTGACTCCTTTGGCTCCAATTCTATAAGTTTATCGAATGGGGAGGTCAGAGGCGATTTGATAGAAAAATAATTCTGATTCAAACAACAATTCACCCAATTTTTCATTTTCAGGAAGATTTCGAGAGGTCTGGTAGGTATATTTACCTCATAGCATGATACATAAATATATATATATATATATATATATATATATATATATATATATATATATATATATATATATATAATCTTCCATTCGAAAGGCGAGTGTGCTAACTTCCACACTATCGAGAACCACCATTTTCTATATGTTTATTGATTCTTTCACGATTTTTCTCACTTGATTATATACAACATATCCGAATACGAGGACAATTGGGTGTTGTGTATTTAATTCAATTCGCTTTATGTATTTGTGAGTTTCCTGAACACTTCTGGGAATTGATTTATTTCTCGTTAGGAAGGAAATGATTTCCTGTCTCATCTTATAAGAGCAAACTTTTCCACAGAAGTATGAAACTTAACGAATGCAGTTTTGTCAGAATAACATACTTGAAGTATCAGGATGAAATATTCATTCACCTTGACATTGTTTTTTTTCCTTGATTGATTTCTAGAGAAGAATACTCGAAAGGAAACATTTGTTAGCTCAAACGACTTCCATCCGAAGAACACTACATGGAAGAAATCGATTTATGAGTTTGAATCAGCTGAGAAACAATTCTTCCGATATTATTGGTATAGGTTCGATCTGAGAGAAATGCCTGTTCATACACATATTCATGGTACAAAAGCACACAATATACGGTACAAATATTTTCATTTCAGTTCACTTCAGACTCTTTCATGACTAGAAGTACTATTCGACATGCCGAAATAACGTCTCGATATGTTCCTACCTACCTATTCCAATTCTCATACGGAGGTGAAGAGCCCAGAAAGTTTCCAGGTAAGCGATTTGTATTGCCTACTTCATTTGTACCCTAAAAGTACTATATAAGTGATATTGTCAATGATTCAACGTCAGTCTTGATATGACAATTATTCATTGTGATACGTAGGTAAATCCAATATTGGATATAAATGCAGTGCATGCTAGCAAAAGGGGTCACTTCTGAGTATACAGTTGTCAGCTATACAGATACATTGCTCTATTCTATACATATGAATATACTTCCTGGAATCCTTGGATTGTGCCTCAAAGAGAGAGCATCGATCTGAGAACTACAAAAATATGTCATGCCTTGGTTGGCAATATTGATAAAATACAGGTAACATTCGATTTGTTCAGCTTGGATTATTATGGAATCCATTTAATTCGGATGGAAATATCTTTTTCCGAGTGGTCCTATATTCGGATCTCTAGACTTTCGAAGGTCCAAACTCTCAATTCATTCCGATCCTGATGAAAAAGGAACAAAAAAATGACTTTGTTTGCCAATCAAGAATGTATAATCCCAAGTAGTTTATCAATTTTGTTCACAAGGGCACATATAACGAATTTACTCTTTGAGAGCCCTTCAATGGGCGTTTTGAAAAATCGCAGTTCAGGTGTTGTAGTTTACTTAGTAGTAGATTCATTTGACGACATTTGTACAGTTCTAGGTTATGTGTGTGCTGCTCACCGCAGAAGAAACGCTCAGATATTTGTCTGCTTATAGACACAAAGAAAATCAATTACCTTCATTTTTCATTTCAAAGCATTCCGAAATGATATGAATGCATGTACAGAAGAAGTGTCTCGTGACACTCCAAGCTTCTGTTTTCTGTCTCAAAGCACTTTTTCGATACCAATATTTTGTGATGATGCCTCATTTCTCATTTTATTGTGAAAACAGTCTGGTCTTGCCGTACTGAATCAAAATCGCATGTTGGGGCTCGAATGGCATCAATTCCTTTGATATTATGAAAGCGGAACTCAGAAAAATCTGAACTCATAACGAAAAGATTCCTGGGCGTGTTTTCTCTGTAAAAAAGGTTTTTGGTTCGATTTCTAACTACTTAATGAAGTTAACTTTTTCCTGGATGCCTCCATGATTTCATTACTGTGTTGAATTCAGAGCCATAATATATCGCACGTATCATCTATCTTTTTGAAAAGAAGTTATCCGATAGCTGAATAAATTATCGAAATTCTGTGAAGAGTATTTGATGAAATGTGAATGGCAACCTTTGACTTTTTTTCAGACACTGGAAAAGTTGGACATTCTCAAGAAATGCGATTCATTTGGGAGAAGACCCAGTTCAATGATACCAAAGAGTTCGATAGTGTTATGCGAGAACGTACTCTAATATTATGGACAAATTTCGTGAAATATCAGTGAGTATTTAAAGAAGATGCTCAGTTGATAGTCCAGTGAGCTCAACTCTCCAATTGGGGTAACGTTCATGAGAGTGGAATCAATTTCATTGAGAGGGAATTTGGTTAGAATCAATACATTTCACACAAGTAGTTTCTAGAAATGATCGTCCTGACCAGTTGGTTTGCTGACCAATCAAGCCAAATAAAATCCATACTAAACATAATATTTTCTGTCAAACAAAAAAATGACATCTTCAGAAGATTGAGTCAAACCTGAGTGTTATCAGATTTCCAACTTATGCATAAAAATCGTTTTTGATATCATATATAATGGTGGTGCTATACTTTCTACCCCCTAACTATACAGACACGCCCTGTGTAGTATATAGTAAGGGGAGTGATTGACCAGGACGGTATGGACAGATATTCGTCTCACAGTTCTTGAGAATGAATTCAAAATGGAATTCGAAACGTCGAACAAATCAGAAGATACCTAACGGACAAAAAACCCAGAAAATTCATCTTGCATATATATATATATATATATAGATATATATATATATATATATATAGACTTCCATTTCGAAGTCATTTTCAACGACTGTCAGACGAATATCTATTCAAACCGCCCTGACCAATTACTCCCCTTACAAAATAACTCAGCAAGATGAAGCAAAGACTTCAATCGAAGTCTTTCCTGTGGAGGAGATTCATTGGAGAAACATCATTACAGAGGGCATGGGTGTGGTTCAAACTGCTATCAAAATGATTTTTTTCTTCGGTAATCAGCTGAACGTCAATATTGAAAAGTTGGTACTTGTGCTAGATGATTCACTAATCCCCACCTATCAACGGTTCACTCCAACCACAAGCAAAGATAAGGAGAGAAAGTTTGTTTGGGTGTCTGACCACTCCTTCAAATCAGAACCACGACGAATGTCGCTGCACTTCAAACCGTGATGAAATCTAATTGAAGCCACCAACCATCTTCATGAAAACTGTTGATTTCGTGTAAATCGCAATCCAAAATTCAGCGATATCTTGGTGATATGCGGTTTGCAATACATATATCGGAAAAATTGGTAATTATCTGTTCCAAATTTGAAAACATCATCACTTTGATATTGGAGAAATTAATGTCTGATCGCCCACGTCACTGGTACAAAGAATTGTTGCGAATTACTTTAAAAAAATATATGTATTTCAACATAAAATATACATCAGCTGTTCGATCATCCTAATATAAAACCAACCAGGATTGTATAATTCAGAGGCTGCATTGGAAGGATCGCAAAGTTCCTGGAAGATTTCAATCGGTCCTCAGAAAGAAATTGGTAAATGGTATTTTTGCAGATCATAATGCAACGTTGACACATATTTCTTGTTCCTTCTCGAAAGCGAATGCTCTTTCGAGTAGTGTGTTTGATGTTGATATGGAGTAAAGAAGAATAATTCGAAGTCTTGTAATATCAATTTGGGGAGGATAATTAATATAATTCTTCTTGCAAACGCCATACAATGAGATTTGATTCTTCTTGGGGGTTGACTTGCATGTTGTTTCAGAAAATTTGACTTCGATTTTGCTGACCCAAAAGAAAATTATCCACATATCATATGAAGTGTTGCAAATCATGACGTTTGAAAATTTCAATTCGGATCAGATATGATTGTTTCAACTGTATTGGTAACTTGTTCCAAAATTTTCACTCGAAACAATCTTTGTCCATACAGATATCTTCGATAGAAAAAAAATTCGCCTTCGAGCAACGTTCAATTGAAATACTGGTTAATGGAAAATAACATAATATAAATGAATAAAAATCAGATGAAAAAAAATCAAAAAGGTGAACGAATGAAACATATTTGCAATGAAAACTGCGAAAACAGAAATCGAAAGTTATCAACCATCAGTCTTCAACCAAGCTCGCCGACTGAGTCGTGTAGTTTTTTGTATCTGTTACGCAACAACTGAGTGTTGTTTCGACCTGAATATTGGAAACAAAAGATACCTATTGACTTGAAATCATTTTCATACTCTGACTTTCTAGATTTGAGTTTTCATCACAACCTTGTCTAAAGACCATATTCTTTTTTCAGTAATCCTACTCCAACAAGAGATCCGTTGTTAATGAACACTGTCTGGCCAACAGTGCAACCAGGAAATATAATATACTTGAATATTGACGAAAACTTCAGTTTAGCAACGAATCCACGCCATTATGACCAATTGAAGAGCATACTCGATAAACATGTGCACTCACCACTAGCTACTTATTGAAATGTAAAATATTTATTGAGCTATCGAATAATAAAAAACAAGAACCCCAACAGATAACAGTTTATCTCCGATGTATCCTCGAACTTGTCAATAGCTTGATGCCCTCAATGAATTTTGCCTAGAACTAAGTATGTATCACGCTGCTCTTTTGAAATAACTTCAAAAACCTGAACCGAAGAAGGCAACTTTAGTGTATATGTGATGAAGTAAATCACATAGGAATATCAAAAAATGGTCGAATCTAATTTTTCAAGCATTCGAGTGAATCTTTTCTGTTTGTTCGAATGCTAAAGACATTCTGTGATGATATTCAAAGATCCGAACTTTCATTGACTGACAACCGTCGAAAAATCATGACAGGTTTAAACTTGAAAACGAACGAGTCTAATTGAAAAACAAAACTTAAAATATAAATGTTCATCTTTTCAAACTGACTTTGAAAGTTATTAAAAACATTGATAGTGAGTAAATAAATACTGATGAAACAACAAAAAAAATCAGAGAAGATGAAATGAGTTGTTCTGAAAGATAATATGGAATACCTCAAACAACTGGAATTGAAGTCAATAAATATTTGAAAAATCAAGAGTTGACAATACCCGCGATATTTTGATTTGCAGGATTGCAATTGTGTTGTGATAACTGATTATAAATGATAACATTATAATAAACAAATTATTGTTGAAGGTAAAAACTTGAATTGTGATGACGTTATTTCGGTGGATAGCAGAACCAAAGTGTACGTGACGTATTCTGTGCTTCATAGATTCGAAAGCTTGCCTCGAATACAAAATAGATATTCTTGCGCAGTAGAGTTTTTGATTTTATAACTTTCGTCACATATATAAAACAATATTATTTCTTTTTCTATTGTCACTTCAAATATGTTTTTCCAGACGTACCAGAAACTCATAAAACGACCATATACCAATTTTTAATCGAATCGGAGCCCAATTTCAAATCTTGACAGACACTTTGAGCCACCATTATATTTTTTCCATAAAGCATTGCATGGAGATCCATGAAGATCCATGAAGATTGCATCAGTAGACTATGGCTCACGGTGTCGAAAGTCTAAAAAATGCATAAACATGGTTTGCTTTCGTTAAGGGCATTATATATTTCACTGATAAGGGCAAAAATCGCATCCTGAGTGGACGTCTTCTCCTCAAAACCAAATTGACTTTGTGCCAGTTAATTGTTTGAATTAATATATGACATCAACCTATTTTTCAACAATTTTTCAAATATTTTAGATACATGTGGAATTAACGATATAGGTCTATAATTATAATCGTCTGCTTTGTCGCCTTTTTTATGTAGAGGAATAACAAAGGTAGTTTTGAATATTGAAGGCCTCTTCATTATCATTAATTTTTGCTCAAACATATATTTTTATTGTTGAGAGGGCATCATCGTTGTAGTTGTGCTTTCCGGATTCATAATATATTTCATATTCGTACTCTTCAAGTTGCAATTTTCGTCTCATTAATCTTGAATTTGCGTTAAAAATATTTAGTGGCTCATGATCACTGATGATTTTGAATCTTTTGCCATATAAATAAGGCCTAAAAAGTCCTACTGTCCATATTTTACTTAATAATGCTTCTTCTATAGTTGAATAACGTGCATTTGCGATATTCATTGTTTTTCATTGTATGGGCGAATCTTTCTTCAGTTTGCCTTGAGGTAGTATTGACCCTATCACAAAATTACTCGAGTTGCATGTTAGTTGAAATTCTTAAGATTGCAACATTGGTGCAACATAACATAACATAACATAACCTAACCTAACCTAACATAACATAACATAACATAACATAACATAACATAACATAACATAACATAACATAACATAACATAACATAACATAACATAACATAACATAACATAACATAACATAACATAACATAATATAATATAATATAATATAATATATAAAATATAATATAATATAATATATGACTGAAGTTTATAAAGTGTTTGAAAACTGTAATGGTAATCTATAAAATCGAAGAGAGCAAGCTGTGATAACTCGGCTGAAAATTGTATACATCAATTCGACCAATATTTGTATGCTCAGTGGTGATGAACAGCCTAAATGTAGTATTGTCCTCAACATGGAGCAATTGAGAGGCGGATTGGGTTACCGATTATCATCAACGATTGCTAGGGAAACGACAGCAACAATTGATATAAAAGCGACCGATAAGACTGGAATTCACAAAGTTTTTATATAAGGTGGAAACACATTCATTTTCATATCATGAATGTATGAAATGAACACGTTTCATCAAAAATAGTCAAGTTGAATAAATTTTTCGCATATTTTCTATACGAATTTTCAAATTGTTTTGAAATTATTTTTCAACACCCCATACCCAATATATGTGTCCCAAACAGAATGACAATTATTTTTCTTATTAGTGTTTCGTATGATGACGAGAAAGTGATAAGGGGAATAATATTGCGGGGATTTCTTCTAACATTCCGAAATTTCATGATGAGATAATTGATTATTTGGAGTGCTTGTAGAAAAGCAGATATAAAATGTTTTTCACACTTGGAGATTATAGAGCAGGGAGATAATATACATATGCCAAAAACTGGATAAAGACAATACGTACTCAGACACAATCATCATAATAATCGAGATATTAATTTTTAAGTTCTGATGAGATTGTGAGATCGCTATCATACAATTGAGGATTAAACGACTTACCTGAAGGAAGTTCAATCCAAATTATACGAGGTTGGTCACATCCGAATAGATCACCTTGTAGTAGTACCTCTATGACTGAAATGCGCAAGTTGAAAGAAAGAATGATTCACGATGCCCCTATCTCACGATTCCTCACTCGAATATCCGTCAATATACCTTGCGATGATATCGCCTTTTTGGGTCGGGATGACAGAAAAAATAATACCCATATAGGATTTTTTTTTCTTCTTTGAGATGGGTGAGTGTCTTTCTATTCGGATGTGACCAACCTCGTATAATTTGGATTGAACTTCCTTCAGGTAAGTCGTTTAATCCTCAATTATACTTCGGTTGGTCCCATCCGAATAGATCACCTTGTAGATGTTTAAAGAATTATTAAAAGGCGATCAAAATTTTATTCAGACTGATCTCATACTAATGAAGTAGTCTAAATGAACTGTTTATTCTTCATATAATTCACCACTATAAACTAAGAATTTCATACAGACAGTATTTGAATGCTAATACAATTTGATGTTGCAAAACTCAAATAACCAGAAAACGTACACTCGTTTAATGAAATTTCGGAGGTAATCCGCAAATGTACCATTTGTAATTACTGGTCTATGTAGAATTTACCAAAAGTATTGTATTTTTCGGACCAGCCTACATTTGATCGTATGGTGTCCGTGCTCAAATCGATTTGGTTGGCCGCAGAAGTGGCAGCATGTCTTGTGCTGTGGCCTTTGAATTGATCAGTATCAACACCACCAAATTGCAGACTCATTTCCAGCAAACGGCTGAAGAGCTGAGGTGAAGCTGGGTGATGAGGATTTTTATAAGTAAAAATGAGAAAAAAACCTAATTGAATGTGTGCGGTTTTTTAATCGATAATCGTGGATGTCATACACAATTCACGTTTCACCGTGGAAAATGGTGAGAAAAAACACATGTTTGTGGTTGTTGCTCTCTTGGTCTTCTGTGGATAATTTGGTTCTCGGCAGTGAAGAGACAAGCACGTCTGCCCCTCAAGCGGGAAGACTCGGGTTCAACTTCCCATCGAGCCTCCGTGCTGGGACTCACACGCCAAAAGGCCTCGTCATACATTTTCTGCGGAAGATTCGACCTCTGAAGGGCGACACTTTTTTTTTTTACTGATCATACAATAAAAATGCTACTCATTCTGATTTTGAATCATATTTGTACGCTTTAGCAAGCTTTAGAGCAACCATAACAATAAGTTTTTTCATCTCCATAATTGAATGTTAATTCAGCTGATGATGAACCTATGTAGGTTCGAAACATGTACTGAATCACCTTCCTGACATCTTTTGAATATTGAATTGTGGAGACGACTTAGAATTTTTCTGCATCGTAAATAAGTTTGTGATATATTTTTCAAAATGAGGTTTTCCGATTTTTCTAATTTGGTCAACACTTGGTAAGGGTCCCAGATTTTCTCATATCGGGAGAAAAGTGGATCGTATTTTGAAAATAACCCTCTAAAACATTTCCATTGTATCATAGTTACCTGCATGAGATATCAGATTTTAAGCTGATCTATGTTATTTTCTAGTACTAAAATTTTTACCTGGCTGCACCCATGGGACGATCTACCTTATCCACATCTCCTTCACAAATATCCACCAATGAGACGAAAATAAATTGTATGGTTTCATCGTATTTGCAATCAGTGATGCCATCAGAATCGCTGAAGGTTCACCCCTCAGTTTTTCTCCTGGAAAATAGATGCCAGACAAAATCGGTTCACCCAGGGTGAGATGGCACCACAGTGGATGTAGGTGCTTAAACGAAACTGAAAAAATTATATATCGTTGTTCAAAATACAATATAATGGAATTCAAAATTGATATCAATTTGTGGAAACCAAGTTTGGGACTGCGATAACAGAAACACAAAACATGTTACTTTGTCCCCTTCAATCATTTTAATATTCTAGGGAGAAAGTGGAAGTGGTGATGATTGGGAAAGCACAAATGTTCGTGTCAGACCAAGTTAATGTAATACATCAGTTGCATAACTTATGGGGTTTGGCTGTAAGGATGAAAATGTTTTACCCTATGTGTTGGAGTAGTTAGTAAACAGATCAACTTCAGGTTATCGAAATTTTTGGCCCTTTGGCCCGCTCTTGGAAGGCGTATTCTCGATATTGCATTCCGAAGGTGACACATCATGGCATTTGATCTGCTATAAACTCATATTTCGAACTTATTTATGAGACGAACATCACCAGTTGATAATTATATACACATATACACATATACACACATATATATATATATATATATACACATATATATATATATATATATACACATACATATATACATATATATATATATATATATATATATATATATATATATATATATATATATATATATATATATATATGTCCACCAGGAAACTCAAGTTCCTGAATATCATTATGCTCAATTCTTCACACCACTTCCAAATATCACCAGCCAGTCCGTTGAGTTTTGGGTGCGTCATTCCACACATCCGGTTGATCTGCGCGTTGACGGTTTTGTTGTCTCTATGCGACAAAATGTGACAGTTTGAGGAGAACTGTCTGAAGGTTTTGAACAATGATGTGAAGTTTGGCCTGCTTCACTGAAACCTTTGGCTTTCTCGTTGTTGCATGTAATATTCTGAAAAATTCAGGCCTTGTTTCACCTTCTAGTTGCCCAACATAAAAAGTCACTGTGACACTGTGTGGAAATTTACATTATCAAAATCTCCTCGATCCGTCTGCAAGGTTATACATCGGTGCTCGTCAAATAATTTTGTAGACGGCCACCTATATTCAACCACAAGGCAAACCGAAATCAAGTGTCGAATGAATTTATTTTTCATTAATCTAAAATCCTAATGGTTACCAAGATACCTCAAATTTGTTGGATGTTTCCTGAACACTCCATCTTGGTAATACTAATTGAAAAAGATGTCGTCTAAATAGCTACAGATACAAAAAATTTTCGAACTCGAAAAATGTATAACCGTTTCTGAGAATTTTGTTTAAATATATAAGGTGCAAAGATGAGTCAAAACACAAAAAATTTAAATTCAAAAATTTTGTGTCTAGATTGGAATCGCAAATACTTCTTATGTTTATCGGCATCTGTCGAATCCACTGACAAAACAATTTTCAGACTTCAGATTTTTCACAGCTGCAAGTGAGGGGCTGTGATGAATTCATGCAAATGTTTCAGATTCAAAAAAAATCTATAGCTATCAGTAAGACTCAAACCTGAGAAAATAGCTGAACCAAAAATTGCTCTTGACATTGACGGCTGGTTCAATGTAGTCAAATTCCAGTAATATATATAGCTAAACTCTCACAATAGAGGTTTAGCCGGCTGGGTGGAATTGTCGGGGTTCAGGTGCCAGTTTTTCACAAGGTAGAGTATAAAAATGGATTTTATATCTCTGAACCCATTCAAAAATGTTGGAGTTGTTAGTTATAGATTGCCACGTGCTGTCAAATATTTAATGCGACCAGCGTATAAGTTCAAATATGTTACCTCGTCCATTTGTAATTGTACGTCGTGAACCGCTCTCACCATCCTCTGTTTTGTCTGCTTGAGGTGTCCCTCCTCTGTTGATTTTTCTAAGATTGCCATTGACTTCGATGAGCACTGCCCTCGAGGTGTTTTGAAGGAAAAGGTTGTACCTTCAGGTCTAGTGCACGCAGAAATCTCCTGTGGTTCGACATCGAGGGAGGAACGTTGCATAATGGTTCATCAGCACCGGCTTTGTCAGACAAAGTAGTCTTGAATGCTTCAGCATATCGATCACTCACCAGGCACAGCTGTTCTGAGGGCTGAGAAACCTTTGCCCAACGAAATTTGAGGGTCCGGTGGAAAACCTCAACTCAGATGCCGAGAAAAAAGGTCTGAACTACCGGATTCAGTTGGGGTGGATATGAGGTAGTGTAATGGCCTGGAACCTGCGCCAACAAAAAAGAAATTGTTTTCGTGCGCGAGACACTCGGCGAGCACAACTCAGGAAGTGTGCGGGACAAAAAAACGGCGTATGATGATTGAAGGTCAGCCGTAGAATGATCTACAAAGTAGATTGCCCCTGCCGATGATCAATGATCAGAAATCATTGTCAGTCTCAGCCGTTTCCAATTATACGTCCACTCACGTCTTTGGTTCCGTTCTAAAACGTGACAAAATATGAAAAACAAAGTTACTTACGACGAGTAAGAACGGAGTTTGTCCTCGAGTGTCTTTAGGTTCTTCCTTGTCGTTCTCTTGTCCTTGTGTCAGATAGGTACCCCACCGCAGTGCGAAATCATCCTGGATATAACTACCGTAAGACTTTGCTTCAGTCGGTATAGTACTAACAGCGTTATCACTACGGAAAGATTCACTGTTGGTGGCGGAAAATTCCGATGTCAAATCTGACGACGGACCTGCGCCAACCAAAAAGAAATTGTCTTTGGGCACGAGACACTCGGCTGGCATAACTCAAAAAGTATGCAGGGCAGAAAACGGCCTACTATGATGAATAAAGTTCAGCCGTATGTTGATCTACAAGGTAGATTGCCCCTGCCGATGATCAATGATCAGAAATCATTGTCAGTCTCATCTATTTCCAATTATATGTCCACTCATTTCGTTGGTTTCTCTAAAACATGACAAAAAACATTAAAAACAATTTTACTTACTGGACGAGTAGTAATGGAGTTTTTCCTCGAGTTTCCGTAGTGTTTGCCAAATTTCTACGTTGTTTTCACTGAGCATCGTTCTTTTGTTTCCCATATTATGGAAAATTTTCTTCAATTCACTTATTTGTAATTAATTTACACTTTCGAACCTATCACATTCAGCGCAAGAAGTATATTGACGGATATTCGAGTGAGGACTCGTGAGATAGGGGCATCGTGAATCATTCTTTCTTTCAACTTGCGCATTTCAGTCATAGAGGTACTACTACAGGGTGATCTATTCGGATGGGACCAACCGAAGTATAATTATTTCGGTGATTCAACAGCGAACATATGTTCCAGATGGATTATTTATCTCATCAATGAATATGAGAGGTATGGTGCCTGGTTATTTTCAAGTGGTTTCGAGAACGTAAAAGATGCTGTGAAAAACTTCTATCGGGTTTTTTGAATATTCTCGATATCACCTCACCATGATTCACCAGAATGATATTATAAACGAATCTGAGCCGAACTCACGATAAAAATCAGAGAAGAACACAAAGTATGGTTAGCAGATATACAGGTAACAATAAAAAAACAGAAAGAAAGCGGAACGTGTTCAATCATAAACAACAGAAAAGTAAAAAAAATGCTGGATTTTATGCGGGTTATTTATCTTTTACATGCGAAATTTTCTGATTTTAGCTCATTTCAGACTGATAACCTTGCAAATGATTACATAATATTTTTTCAGAATGCATTCACTTCGACCATATGAATTCAAATGTTTATATTTCTTGCCACGGATCCAAAGTGTGTGGGGTGGATTCTTATGAAATATTTCAAAATACAATGAAACGCGAATAAGATCATGATCGTATTCAAACTTCGTAATGGTTTGTAGGAATACTCTTATATATCATTACTTATTCCGATTTCCACCACACATGTTACATCTACGTTCTATATAGATTTGAAAAAATATCAATAATTGTCCAATTGATGGATTGTATTGCATAGTCTACGTGGTCTACGTCCACTCCGAAGAAAGCATAAGTTAAATGATTTATGTAATATTGATCAGACTCGAACTTGATTTGGGGAGGCCAATCGACTTTTCTTTAATCATTAAATTCAGAATCATTGCACGGTTTCGTTATACCTATATTGAGGGCTCCATCGCTTTTCACAAATAGAGTAACATATACGCAGAAGAGTCATGAGCAGGTCCTGTAGTGTGATTGAGTTCTGAGTCAGCCTTGTCATAGTTTTCTTTATCTGAATAGGAAAAGGTACATTTTCTTTTGTCATACTGCTTATGCTATTCTCCTCGCTTATGCTTTCATAAGCGGGGAAAATTTGAAATGATTGAATTACTGAAAACAATTCGACTCCCTCAACATCATAGGATATTTTTTTGCTGTAACAAGGCTGAACTAGCCAGGAGCGTGTGCAAGATAATCGGCGAGGTGCGTTGAGTGAGCTTTTGATAGACATAGAGTTTCTTTTTGTTGGGAACTAACTGCAGTATCAACTTAGAAGGCCTCTTTTTCGTAATTTCGTGATTTTTATTTCCCGAAATATTTTTGAAATACGTTTTTTCACTAACGAAGTCTAACTATACTATATCATTTGGCATGAAAATTCAAAGAAACGCATCTAAAACAAAAAAAGCGTTGTTTCATCGCATTCATGGTATTTTCCTGAAAATTACACAACGGATCTCGACCCAGTTGAGTTTATTTGATTTTTCAGATTAGGTTCTGCATCAGCTAAAGATTTGCAAAAAACGCCACATCTCTCCGAATTTTCCACTCTATACTACCATATTTTTTGTTCCCAGGTAGCATAAAAGAGACTTCATCATTGTGTCAATCTTATGATTACTGGACTATGAAGGATGTTCTAGCTTGGCCAGTTCGAGCAACAGTTATCTGTTCAGACGGCAACCTCGTTGGGAAGTCATCATTCTGTTCATAGTGCAATCTAAAAATTTGCTGATGAACCTTTAAGATTCTTTCCTGGTAATTTATAATTCTCAGCTGATAGGTTTTCAAAAATATAGGTCTTTTATTGGCAGTGTTGTTTTCTACCCCATATTACTTACTTCGGTGGGGAAATGCGAGGAAATTGTCCCATCAGATTCAATGAACTGCTAACTATTAAGTGAGAGACCAGAGGCAGGGCATTTATGTGGAATTCTGACAATTTTTTGGAATGTCTTCCTGCAACATTCATCTCAGTCCTAGTTTCTTGTTCTGGATTATGGGCCAGCGATTCTATGCCATCCGTTCGATGGGTTATAGTTTCGGGATATTCCTGTCGAAGCACAATTAATTATATAAATAACGATAACAGATATTTTCTTGCCAGAGTAAATTACTCTGTGTCATTTCACACTGTGTTGTTAATATTCTTAGCAGTTCGCAGTATGGGCAGTGGTTGAAGTGTGGCCACAGTAGCTCGAGATTTTAGTTTGATTGATGCCTGTTCAACTCTTTCACATATCAAATTGTGCACCGTTCACTTTGTGTTTCATTACTATTCAAAAAAGGTGATTATCTCCTAGTTGAAAATTATAGGCCTGTTACCATTCCCAGTGTGATATCCAAGGTTATAGAAAAATGTATCTATAACAAATTATTCCCATTTGTATTAAAATATAAAATCATTAGCAAGCATCAAAATGGATTTTACCCAGGTAGGTCGACGGAGAGTGCTGCTGCATCTTTCCTGGACACTATTTATGCTGGTGTCGATAGGGGAAAATTTGTTGCTGCCCTGTTTTTCGATTTATCGAAGGCATTTGACTCCATAAATTTTGACATACTTGCTAACAAATTGAACACAATAGGAATTCGAGGTGAATTTTTAGCTTGGGTAATATCTTATATGAAATTCAGAAGAATATTTGTCGAATGGGAAGGAACAGATTCAGATATGTACGACGTGGAAAGTGGGATTCCACAAGGGTCGGTCTTGGGACCACTGATTTTTCTCTTGTACATAAATGATTCACCACAACATATGAATAGCACCTCACTGACATTATTTGATAATGACACATCTATTTCGGAAGAAGCTAACACCTTCACAGAACTGCAGTCAAAACTAGAGATAGTGGGTAATGATTTTACAAATTGGTGCTCCAAAAATCAACTCATAATTAATGCAGAAAAAACGGTACTGGTTCAGTTTTTTGGCAGAAAGCATACAGACGACTCTTTACAGATTAATATAAATAATGTCACGATATATCCATCACAGACAACAAAATTTTTAGGAATTCACGTAGATTCTGAACTGAGATGGCGATTTCACATCGATCATGTATGTAAGAGAATTAACAGTGGCTATTATGCTTTGATACAACTCAAAAAGGTCTTGAGTGAAAAACAACTCGAGGGCGTATACTATGCAATGATAAACTCTGTTCTTTCATACAACGTGCTACTTTGGGGAGATGGACCAAATACAGATCGAGTTTTCATTGCACAAAAGAGAATTGTCCGTTTATTATATGGCCTTAATTATACCGATTCCTGCAAACCGGCATTTATTAAAAATAAGATTCTGACATTTCCATCAATTTATATATAAATAATTGCCTTGTATATGTGAAAAAAAGAGAGATTGAATTCGAAACAAACCCAATAAGCCACAATTATTCAACAAGAAATGGGCATCTTATTAAACTACAGCAACATCGCACCAAGTTGTTTGAAAAATCTCCCAATCTAGCGAGTTCCAGATTATTTAATTGTCTACCTACAAATATAAAAAGTATAACAACACTTTCAGTTTTCAAGCGAGAAATTAAAAAGTATCTATCATTAGGCGGCTTCTACTCCGTTCAGAAGTACAGGCTATCACAATAGTTATTGTGATGATATATGTTTGTGTGAATTTTCAGTCTATGAATTATTTTTCATATCTGTATTATACACCTATATGTATTATGTGAACTGACGATTCCTATGTCATTGTATATGATCGATTTGGGATAATAAACTACTACTACTACTACTACTACTATTCCCAAGAGATCAGAATTTCTTCGATTCAGTTGTACTATGAGTATCGGAATAATTTTGAGCATCTTAGTTTAAATGAAGATGGTTTATCTTTTCGTGCAACGTTCGCTGTGGGAAGGTGTCAAAAGCGATTGTTTCAATATTTGATTTCGGAAGGAGTTATATTACATTCTTGGTACTTTCGATTTAAAGGGAGTTGAGGAACTCGGGCATAACTATCCATCCTTGAAGTCAGAAAAATGCTAGTCAAGATTTTCGAACGATTGAGCTATACCGTGTGACACATGCTCATGGTACACCCCCGGTTCCTCCTTTGTTTTTCTAGCTAAATTTTTGAAATTCGGAACATTGAATATGCTCACTGAACAGCATTTCTCGACATATCTGAAAGAAAAAAACAACTTCCAATTTTTCCGGAAATGACATCAACTTTCGATTCTTAGATAGGACACCCTGTATATTGTTACATGATCGGTTAGGGATGATCATGAGGAATCCAACGATACCAGGTTTTATGGTGTTATCTCCGATGACTACGGAGATATCGCCATTTATATTATCCATAAGCTCAACGAGTAGGAGAGAGAAACTTTTTCTGGCGGGTCAATCCAATTCTCTCTCCCACTCATTGAGCTTATGAATAAAATAAATGGCGATATCTCCATAGTCATCGGAGATAACACCATAAAAGCTGGTATCGTTGGATTCCTCATGATCATCCCTAACCGATCATTTAACAATATACAGGGTGTCCCATTCAAGAATCGAAAGTTGATGTCATTTCCGGAAAAATTGGAAGTTGTTTTTTTCTTTCAGATATGTCGAGAAATGCTGTTTAGTGAGCATATTCAATGTTCCAAATTTCAACAATATATCTATAAAAGCAAAGGAGAAAACAGGGGGGTACCATGAGTCTGTGTCACACGGTATACTACCGAGGAAAATTTTTTATTAATGCAGTTTTTGTCAATGGCTCATATTGAAAAATGACCATTACCTTGTTACGAAATCGAAATAAATATCCTAATGCCGCCGCTGAGCATCATAAAACACCGTTCGTTTACGACTCGTCGTGCGGCGGAAAATTCTCGACAATTCTTGAGACGACTGAGAGCTTTCTTTTAAATGTATTCTGGAATACGGAACATCTGGAGAAATGTTCCCTATTCCGATATGGTATAAAAGAATGAGTTTCATCGAGAGCCGACAGCTCTTAGAATTGGGGACTGAGAACTGAATGGAGCTGAGTGCAGAAGGCTAGTAGAGAGTCGAAGTTGTATGAAGATTCCAGTAAATAGTGATGGCTGTTCGAGTCAGTTAAGGAGTCAAGGTGTTTTGTGAGCGCATTATAAGTCAGTACAGTTGTATTTTATAGTGAATTGAAAAATATAGTTCAGTGTTGTTCGGAGTATCATTCAGGTAAACGAACCTGGAAATATCGTGATATTATGGATGCAATCCGGTGGAGTTTCGTTCATGAGAAGGTTGTTTTACGACTATTTTTTGAGCTGCTCACATCTGTTGACCAATGGAATATCTGCACCTCGTCCAATTTGCTGGGGCAATTCTCAATGTTCTAGTTCCTCACATCCGAATTACCCATTTAATTTCTTTTGTTCACTTCAGAAATATTTTCTGTATGAATATGAGTGGGGTTTAACTACATTTCAACATTCTCAATAAATCATTGAAATGTGGGTGGTGAATTTTTTATGAGAATACTTCCATAGATATGATAACAATCTATTGCTGATCATCGTCTCCTTAAATTTTGCAATCAGCTTTCTAGATCGACCTATAAATAAAGGAATTTGGATGCTGATAAGCTCTCGAGATTTTTCAATCTGATTGAGAGATTTAGCGAGTTACTATAAAGTCTACCTCCACGTTCCAATATTGAAAAGTATCAAAATGAACACGAGAATATTAAGTTTCGTTTTCACCATTAGTTGTTTATTTTTAGTTTCTATCGAAGCGGTAAGTTCTGAAGTTTTTCTCTCAGTTTCTCTTGAATACTCTGTCAATTTGAAATTGTCACTTAAAAAGTATTGAACGAATGAAAGTTGAATGAACGGACCATAATAATTATAATGATGTGTGCTGCAGAAGTCGACATGTCGTTATTCACTGATGATTTGTTCCAGGGTTAGGCAAAAATTCCAGTGCATGAGTGGAGTGGAAACTCTTGCAATAATTTCCCAACAGCTTGTTTTTTCTCATAAAACCTCTGAGAAGTGTGTATCAAAGAATTCTCAAATAAATAATGTATTTCCGTTTCGATCACCAGTGCGCGTGCGTGCTGAATGAATTCATCACCAATTCTCCGAAAGAAAAGAATCAGAATCAGAATCTTACGTTGAGGCATCTACTTCATGTCAAGCTGCTCTTTCCTCTATGACTTTTTTATCACTCAACCTACATATTAAGCGTAAGAGACTACATTGATAACAGTTGATCAGATCATTTCGAAGTGCCACAATTTATAGATATATAAAGTTTTTTTTGAACAATTAACTGAAATCACGAACTAGTTTATACTCACATGGTGAGCTGGTCAATAAGCATGTCATAAATATGCTTTCCCGGCGAATATCAGGACTATCGTTGAATTATATCTAACGGAAATATGAAAAATATATTTCTCTGATTTGGGAGTGAATTTTTCAATTCGATATGGCATACAAAAAAAGTCAGAACAGTTAGATAGTTGGAAATGAAACCAAACCTTATTCACATCTTTTTACCGTTCAAAACTCAAAAAATAATTTCATGAAGGATTTTGAAATCAGGTGAGGTCGGGTCGTATCAGGAATTATTTTTCGAGTGTTATATTAACAAACGAATGAAATGAAGGTGGAATGAAATGAATGTGGGATGATATGTGCCGGACACCTAACGAATTAAAACGTGTGTTTCTGATCGTTTTTTGCTGCAAGGAAAAGGTGGAATATGCCCTTTTTCCAAGCTTTGAAGGGCCACAGCTTCTAAACAGAGGAAGAGCACTGCGATTCGACTTCAGATTCCTGTTCAGCGAATAGAACTACATGGGTTCATACAATTTTTTTTTGTGACTAGGTGCTGTGCCGTGAACAAATATTAACCATGAAAATATATAGTTTATGATAAAAACCACCAACGATACAGTTACTTCCTTTAACTTGAAAAATATTCTAAGGAAATCATGAGCAAAAATAATACGCATATTCAGGAAGCAACTCTGTCATGATTTAAAATTCTCACCTGATTCGAAATAACTTTGAGGTCAATTGAACAGGGAGAATATTCTCCCATATTTATACTTCGGTCACTTCAGTGACTTGATCCAGTTGTTTGATTTATTATTTCATAAAAGCGGTGTTCCCCCTCCCCCAGCAACTCGTTAACGGTTGTACGGAACTAGTGACCACTGAGAAAATATAGAATTTGGCAAAGTTTACATGAAATTGAGCAATATTTCATCTCCTTAAGCATTTATTTTATTGAGAAAAAAAAGGTTCTTGACTCATTAGGATTGCTCATTTCATCAACCAAAAGCCCCAAGAAAACCCAGATATCTTCATCCTCCAATCATTTCTCGTGTTTTGGATTTAGTCCATTACTTTCGATGTTATAATAGAGTAAGAGAAGTCTCACATAAATAGTAGTGGAATCAAAATTTAACTGTGCATAAGGTCGTGTTCATTCAAATATTATGGGAAAGCGTTGTGGAAAATGACAGCCCCCTGAAAAATGTTCGAAGTCTACCACGACTTCACTTGGTCCCAATAGTTTTCGATGATATCTCATCCTATTGTATTTTTTCACATAATCCCAATAGATATCACAGTTGGAAAGTGATACATATTTTTCATATACCATCAAAATACTGAGGAAACCAATATATATAATTCACTAATTATTGACCCTGTAATCGTATATTGAATCACAGTAAGGGATGAAATATTTGACAATGTTTCGAACTATTCAAGATATTCTTCATTCTCATTGTTATTGAATAGAGCATAGTATCTTCTGGTAATCGGTTCTGCTGGCTCGACAACTGAAAAAAAAATCATGAAATAACGAACGAAATAATATGTATGTTTTCTCTTCCAGACGAATGAAGATGATGACTACATTGTTCAAACATCCAAGGGAAAAATAAGGGGTCGGTCCCGAACGAGTGCCGATGGAAATGAATACTACACTTTCCAGGATATTCCATATGCGGAACCACCCATAGGCGAGAACAGATTTCAGGTAAATTAGCCGAGTTCATTCGAAAACCGTTGAATCGAAGTCAAAGATATCGATTATGACAAACTCGGCGAGAATAACGTTCAGCATTCGCTAATGAAATAAGTTCATCTTATGCACGCCGAATATTTTATGGAAAAATCTACTATTGATTATGATATTCGTGGTTTGATCGTACCCAGAGAAATAATACTTGGGTAGATTCTCTTGTGAAGTTTCACGAATGCCCATTTTCTTCTCCAGAAGTATTTTTGTTTTTTTACCACAAAAGCACACGCGTAAAACCTTCTGACAAGTCGAAATACTTTGATAGTTCATCAATCTACCAGCACGTGTTCCCGTAAGAGTGTAAATAACCTTGAAAATGCCTACCAATCGCATGTAACAAAAAAAGACTGGCCCGGTTTTTACCTGTTCCCTTTGCAAGCACATTTGTGAAGTGAACCCATCACTTTCAGTTACTCATTTCAATTAGTGCTGAAGAAATAAAAATTGGAAACTTGAAAATGCCTACCAATCGCATGTAACAAAAAATGACTGGCCCGGTTTTTTCCCTGTTACCTTTATGAGCACATTTATGAAGTGAATCCAACACTTTCAGTTACTCATTTCAATTAGTGCTGAAGTAATCAAAATTGGGAAAGATCATGAAATATGTGAAGAACCGACAATTATGGTTATGGTGAGATTTGTTGGTGCTGCATACACGTGACTGATAAATCAGGGAAAGTCGTATTTCGTGTAAATAAATTTATTTAAATATCGCAGAGCGCTTTCGGCTATTAAGCCATCTTCAGTGCTATACCTGCAAGTAAGTATAATAGTCAAAAATTGGAAAATTGGTTTGAAGGTTGGAAATGAATTACTTACTCGTCTAGGTATTTACAGGAAGATTTTCACAATCACAAATAGTCGTGAGACATTAAATTGAATAAACATCACGGTTAAAGTCAGTGCCCTTTTGGGTTGACAATTAAAATTTTTCTTGTTAAAACATTGTAAAATGATTAAAAATTCATTTGATTCCCAACGTACTGCATGCTAAGCAAGAGGGGTGACAGGAAGTGAAATTTGACGTTGACTTAAGGTCTAGAATCATTTAAGACCTTAACACTGACTTTCCCTGATTAATTTTTAATTATGGTTATGGCGAGCGAAGGAGAGCAGATGAAAATGTTGAAGAGAGGAAGAAAGAATATATTTCGGATAATGTCTGAGGAGTTGATAATATGTCATCAAGTCATTGTTCACTTATTTTGATATATCAATCTCTTCTGAATATAAATGAATACTATGGAATAGTGGATATATATTGGCAGAGAGGTGAACTTTTTTTAAAATATCTCAGTTTTCTTGACATCAAACTAAAACACTACAACAACTAAAGATGCCAAGTTGGTTAACTACTGGTGGAATACAGGAATTATCAGTTTGGTGTGAATGTACCTATATGAGATATGGATTTGAATTGGACATTTTTGATGACGTTCAATTTCATTCGGTAATATCTCTTACAGAGTAGGTATATTCATTTTTAGGATTATTATGTGGTTGTATGGGGTTATTGTTAGTACCGTATTTACATTCGTTTCCATACCTATGTTTTCTGTGATATATCATCTCAATTTTCTCAACACGGATGTACTGAAAGTTTGCTGAGCCACATTCCAGTATCTTCAGAGAAGAACCTAGTTGAATTGTAATGTATTGACACGTTAATTCAATATTCACTCTTTATTATTTCATTTTAGAGCTCTGACGATGTCAGTTGGAAACGAAGAAAAAACTGAATTTTATTAATTCTATAAGAATTGATACCTTCCGTTTACTCATTAAGGCAACGTAACACTGATATCCAAACTGAGCACAAAATAGACGTCCCTGATACGTCGCCAGTTATGTACATTGGACGTACATCTTATCCAATCCATCTTGGTACAGAACTAATAACGTAAATGCCCAGCTATCCGTTTGAAGTACACAAGATAAAAAACATCTTTTTTATGTATTCACTGTGTGCAACTGGAAAAGTATCTCAGTTTGTGCCAAGATGGATTGAATAAGCTGTATATGGGTGTCTGAGGCATAAAATGGACGTTCAATGGACGTCCGTTTATCCATGAAATGACGTAGTATGAACGTGCAAAGAACACTTTCATGCTGTTTGGGAACCACTATATGTTCGAGAGCGAGTTCCACCACTCACTTGACATTTATGAAAATATTATTATGTTCACTGTATATACAATTTCTGTATTGATTCACCCATACATTTTATATCTGATCATCATTAACTACTACATTGTTTCTTTGAGTTTTGATCCTCTCAACTTGATATCATGTTCTCGTGATATACATTTTTTCAAATTCATATAATATCTTCTTGATTCATTAGATATCGACACCAAGCAAAGCCTCATTCGACAAGTTCGATATCATTTCTTGAAACGAATCGGAGATCATGAGACCTGATTCATATTCAACTGTTTCGAAGTGGGGAGCTATTCAAATTGGCATCCACGTGGATGGAAGGGTCGAGGAATATACTGGTCGAATATGTTTGTTCATCCCGACAAAGGGTGAAACAAAATTGATTCTTTCTTCACAAATTGCGTTTTGCTGTGCTGGAAAATTATGCAAACAACTACTGAAGTCTTGAAAAAATCAAATAAAAGAAATATCATTCGTTACAGATACCACGACCACATGAAGGCTGGAACGGAATTTTGAACACAACAGACAACTTAAGAGCATGCATGGGTGCTACCGGGCCACCTCCTTTTATGAATGGGGCAATAATGCAAACGGAAGACTGTTTGTATTTGAATGTTTATACGCCGGTGGTAAGAATTTTGGAATTCTATTCTATTCACAATATTTCATCAGTTTGAATCATCCCTACAACTGACGTTCACATCTTGCTGAATATGAAACAAATGACGATTATGAATGAATAAATGACATGAAATCGGGCTACAACTAAAATATTCTCATAACAAATCACCTGTTGATGGAATTTTTTTTATTGCATCAATTCCAATGGGGTACATAGCATTCATTTTATGACAAAGCTTTCCTTCATCAATTCATGTTCGACAGTACTCGGATGGTAACATAAGTATCTGATTAAATGAAATGAAAATGTTGTTGGAGGCAGATTGAATTTTCGAATTTCCCAATATAATTCTGTTGTAGATGAAGGAATTATGTTTAGGCCTTCTTCCTATCCGAAAAAATAGAAATCATTGAAAGGAGTAGAATAAAAAATCCGCAGTATTCAACTCGTGACAAGTATGTTATCAGTTCAAATCAATATTTCGGTGATATTCATTCTTTTATTACCAAATCAGCCATCGTATTAATGAAAATTAGGAACTTGGGAGTTTTTCTGAAGAGGATGAGGTTTGAGGGATCATTTCTTGGCTTTCATTTTCGAATTGAGAAATCAGAAATTACAATCACAATAAAAGATGAAAAAAAAATTAAAATCACTCTCTATTGATAGGTACGTGTATATCATTAGGAAACATTCGATTCATTTACAAAAAGAAAGAAAATGTCGATCTCAAACAGGTACCTTCCTGCCTAAATCGCATGTCAGACATTGGGTTAACATAGAAATCACTTTTCCCTGCTTGATTTGTATATAAAGCATATATAAATAAAATCAAATCGGTAGCTTACATAGGAAATATCTACACGAAAGAAAAAAGAGGGCTATTTGTAGAAAAAAATCTCACTCAACAGGATAATTTTTTATTTCAGCCCAGATGAGATCTCTTTTCGCTCAAGGAAAATTATTTCCAGAGCTCTCCAGTGAAAAAGTGGATAAATTACGGAAAGCTTTACTAGAAAATCCAGACGATTTCGATATATTCAACTGCCATCATTTATAAATTGATATTCCGTGAACTTTTCTCTTTGATGAGCAAACAGCCATCATTATAATGAATATTTCCCTCATATATAAAATGTCCCATAAGAGCAATGCAATTATCGAAAACTTACAGCTGTAATTGCATTGTATCGAAAACTTACAGCGGTAATTGCATTGTATCAAGTCACCATAACAACACATTTGAAACCGTATCGCTGGACGTCAGTAAACAACACAAATGAATGTCAGATAGACTTCAAAAATAGAAAAACATTTCGCGTTTTGGTGAGTGCTCCATACAATCTATAGAGGAAAGTATAAATGAACAAAAAATAACATTTCGTTGAGAATTTCTTCATTCGTGAAATATTCCAATGAATTAAAAATGAATTGCATTCGGTTATTTTCATATTTTGTAAAAGAGCCCTCGTCCTTCGGACTCGGGCACTTTCGCCAAAATATAAAAATAAACTCTTGCAATTTTTAGATATCAGGCTTTCTTGCAGAATTATCGGTAATTTGTATGCACCCGTGCAATTATAACGGATAATTAGGAACTTTGGTATATTTGTAAAGAGAACTAAGTTTGGGGAATTGTAAGTTATTTTATGAAACCTGGTGCCTGTCTAGCCATATAGTTAGAAGAGTAACTGTTTTAGATGGACTCTTTCTTCATTTTTGTGAATAAATCAAACGAATTCGAAGTATATACACGTACCTATCAACAGGAATTTTTAGTTATTTTTTCTTTCACTCCTTTCATAGAAATTGTATTTTTTTTTTTCGGAAAAGAAAGCCTGTGTGAAAAGTGTCCTCATTGGCTTTGTTATACCGGTATATCGGATCTGAGAATTTCTCCTCCATTCAGTAACCGCACGAACTCAACAACATTATTATAGCATATGAAATACAAAAGAACAAAAGTTTTGTAGATTAATTTCAGCAATTATTTTCCGAATAACACCAATTTGTTATGAATGTAACAGAAGCGGTTCGTTTTTTAATATACAATATGCACAAAAAAATCCTTTGGTTTTGGACCATTACCTGAAGTTTGGCCGAGTGATGTATGAATTCTTCTCCTTCAAATAAATACAAAAAATTATACGAGACTTATACGAAAGAAGTGAAGTAGCAAACACTCTCTTTTGTGAGGTGTATATCATTCGTAGACGTTCAGATCATTCGGGAATATATATCAAACAGCTACTCCCCTGCCCATATGGTGGTACACTTTCGTTGCTCAATTTGTATATGTAGCACAAGAAATTCAAATCAAATAGATATTCATGGAATATTTCTACACGAATACAGGGCTGTTTTCAATGAAACTTCACTTGTTACACCAAACATTCCAGAAAAGCTAATCTGCTATGGATGAGTTGACAATCTAATTATATATATTCATTAATGTGAATACTAAACCGAGCCGCCAGCAATGGTATCAAAGAACATGATCATTTCTATGGAGATGGGGACGTCATGAGAAAGTAACTTTTTGAAAGTTCCCCCCCCAAATGAATGCGAAGGATTACTGATAAATTTCATATCAAGTATAAATTGGATCAACATAAGTTCAAGAGAATAATGTAGATGAGCAGAAACGAAAAAAAAAATAGAATTTGAGAATATGAAAGACACTGAAATCAAACCAATGTAGGAAAACAATTTGAAGTTATATAATAATAATAATAATACGTTTATTCAATATGCCATAAAAAAAAATTCGAAACATCAAATTTATACATTGCACATACATGGACAAATTGAAAAGGTCTATATTCACCGCCATGCTACCCAAGGGTTCCATGGAAGTGGTTTTCAATAGAGCCTGCAGAACAACTTAACTACTAAACAACTTAACTAGATATAGGAACGAGTCTATGCACAGTAACAATGAATAGGATGATATGAAAGTAATATAAGACAATATATAAAGATAGTTATAGAGTTAGATGTAATATTGATATAGAGTAATATAATAATAATGTGGGATAATATGTTAGCGAATATATGTGTTTAATTATAATATATGCAATTTGAATTGTTGATTGAAATTATCAAAATCACCTTAATAAGCTGTTTGAGGCACTGGGTAATCGGATGCAAGTGATATTTTATATTCTAAAATTTATTATTATTGTTTCATCAAGAAGCATAGTTTTGAGTTCTTTCGCATTACATTTATTAAGAGATTTCTTGAATCAGATGGTAGTGAGTTTACTACCTTACAGACAGTATATGAGTAAGACATTTGAAAAGACGATGTATTGTGTTTGGGAATGGTTAAGAGATCTTTCCTTCTAATATTCAGACTGTGTATATCTGTTCTGAATTTGATTTTTCTATAGAGATAAGCGGGTGTTTGTGATTTAATTATTTTTAGGAACAGAATACTACTGTTAAGAAACCGTCTCAAATTAACTGGAAGCCAACCCAGTTCGAGTCTTTTGGAAGATACATGTTCATTTCTCCTCAGACCGCAGATCAACCTAACACAGGTATTCTGTATACGCTGTAAGCGATTGTTTTCATATTTTGATATACAGGGCCCGTACACTACATCACAGTAATTAATGTGGGAAAAAACGAGAGATTCACAGAGTATGATTTTTGACCGTTTATCTAAAATATCGCGGTTACTGTATATCATTTTTATATTTGTCATGCATTTTTTAATGACATTGCTTATATGTTTATCGAATTTCAGCTCTGTATCCATGTAGAGTCCCAGGTTTTTTGCTACATTTGTTAGCGACACCTGTACATCATTTATTTCAACGTTTACAAATTTGGAATACCTCTGTTTAGTATGCTGCCTACCAAACAATAGAACTTGTGATTTGTCAGGGTTTATTTTCAAGACAGTATTTTTTGGAAAGTGTCGCAAGAGATGAGAGATCTTCGTTAATCTTCGCGTGCTGACTGTTTGGAATCGTTTTATCCAAAAGAAACTTGATTTTAATTAGGTCATTTACTTGTCGGGGTAGGTAGGAGTCAACCTATACGGTGTAGATTCCAATAATTATCCTCAATTTTTAAGTTTGTGGTAGGTTAGACAGCCAGAAAACTACGAAGAAAAGATATAGCTATCAAAAAATAATGACTTTAAAACAGTACTTAGTCAATATCCGGTTTCAGAAAAGTGTCTGCTCTCATATTCACTGGTATTCATAATCATTTCCAGACATTACTTAAGTAAATGTTCTATTATTTTTTGACGTTTCAGAAACCTGGAAGTAATGAATCATTGCCAGTTTTTGTCTTCATACATGGGGGTGCATTCAAAGTCGGAAATGGAGCATTCGCAACATTTGGTCCGAAATATCTCATGGATCACGGAATCATCGTGGTTACAATGAATTATCGATATGGAGTTTTCGGTGAGTTCATCTCTAGAGATTCAATACTTCCGAATCAGTGAAGGAATCGATATGAGATTTGTTGTGAAAAATGATCACTTAAAGATTTATACATATAAATCTTCCTCTCGAATTATATCATCTTTTGACAAAACCGCATAGAATTCTTGTTTGCGCTCATATTTTATTTTTAATATTTGGGGAAATAAAGTTAATAACGGCAACGTCGCGAGTCACATTGTTTTTTCTCAGAAAAACACCAGGAACAGTCAGTAGAATTTTGCATATAAAAGACGGGTCGTGCGAATTGTCGAAGCTATCGAAGAATTATTTATAAGTAGTCACAGAAAATAAATAAACTATATTTTCCTTCTTCCTCCTTTCCATCCTCATACCTATACCATATAAATATAGTGAGTGCAAAATTGGGTCTGCGGAAGTTTCGGTAAATCGATTTTATTTTTCATTATTTTACAGTCCATTGAAAACCTCTTCCACGGGAAAGAGAAAATTATATCGAACAATTCTATCGCGTAGTTTTCAAAGATCTAAGTATACATAGGGACAGACAGACAGCGGAAAGCGACTTTTTTTTTATGTAGTGATAACTTCATGGGAAATGAAATAAGGTTGACCGTTTTTTATTTCATTCTATACGATATTGGGTTTCCATCATTAATGAATCTTTTTCATTTCACTCAAGTTGAAATCAGGTTTCACACCTTTCGATCATACCAATCATCACTTTTTTATTTAGGGAATAAGCGTCATCTTCTATTTTCTTCAAGATTCATCGCAATGCTTCTCAAAAGCATTTTCAAATGTAAGGATTGAAATATCAAACATTGATGTAATGTTGATAAAAAAGTTTGCTGATTGATAATTTGATTTCGGTATTTTTATATGACTTTGTAATTACAAATACAATTTCAATCTCTTCACAAGTGCTTCTGTGTTACTATATGCACTGTTTAATTATAGTTTTTTGCCGAAAATATATGTTCATTAAGGGAATAATGAGCAATGAATATGTACAAAATTCAATGTTGAAAAAAATAACGATAAATCAATCAGTAGAATGGAAATGGTGATACATATATCACTTATAGCCTGTTTCGACGATGCATGTTTGTCGCTGCAACTCCAGAAAATTGCATGTGTTCATGTTAGTTTTTCGAGTTGCATGAATCATTTTTGGTGCAATTAGTTGCAGCAACTGAGTTATTTCTATGGTGAATTTGTTGCCGCAAACCACAAATATGTGTTGGCATCATTGTGAAGAATATTGATTTTGAACATTTCAATTATTTTTCGAGACTTGAGGAATCGAGGTGAGTAATAAGGCGATGGAATTACAATATCAATTATTAGAAATGAATGAAATTATATATCAGTTGTGATAATGTAGACGTTCATCGTGACATGTGACATGTCTCGCAGCGACAAGTCGCCGCGAGAAATTGCAGCGACAAATTGCATCGTCGAAACGGGGTGTTACTGAAATCAAATTTGATCAGGATTGATGCACTACAAACATTTATTTAATTATTCGTTATCATGTATATTTTTTCTGTTATGAATTCAATAGCTAGAGTGATATTTTTCATGTATCCAGACAGCCTGTCATATGAAGGTGCTTTTTTGCCAGTTTGAACTGGGCTAGTGTCATTGGCGCTAGTTAACTGCATTCGGTTTCCTCACTGCCAGTTCATATGCGGGTTCAATCTCCGGTCATGGTGGTATTCATGCAGAAGCTGAAAGTTGGTTGCCTTGATACAAATCCTAGTGATCGAATGCACCAACCGACCCGGAGCTACCAAGAAATCAGTAGTAGACCCCAGAGCACTACCGTATTCAGGAAAAGTACAGGATCAAAAAATTTTAAACTATTGATGCGACATATTGATTCATGACATCAGTTAATAGTTTCGAAGTAATATTTGTGTATTGATATACGTCACTGCTCATAAAACGAATATGTTTTTTTCAATATTAATGTATCTGATTTTCAGGATTCCTCGCCACAACTGATGGAGTTATTCCAGGAAATTTGGGTCTCAGAGATCAAAGTTTAGCTTTGAAATGGGTCCAAGAAAATATTGAACAATTCGGGGGGAATCCCCAGAAGGTTACTGTCGGAGGTGAAAGTGCAGGAGCTGTTTCAGTGGGATATCAACTAATCAGCCAACAAAGTAAAGGTGATAATCCATTTCAATACCATTTGAAAGGAATTTGGGAGAATTCTTCGGATCGAACCTATTCGAGACCTTGAGATATTATGAGGAAGACAGATCTTCACTTCAAAATGCTGAATTATACTCGCATCTTCCCCAACGCCTGGAAATCTCAATTGCCCGAGTCATTCGCTTTTTCTGACACATTCGAATATTTTGAGTGTAGCTGACTTTTTTTTAGGAAACGGTTGAGATCACTATCGAGACATTTGAGTATCTCAAAATAATTTATTGTTTTTTTGTATTGCACAACACTGATCTTCAGCGTTTTATGTTAGGGCAATATCATATAGTCAATATTCTGTTTAACATACCAGTGTTCTTGAACACAGATATTGTCAAGTATATCAAGTTCAGATAGCACGTCTAAACTTGATAGTGAGTGATTGAACAATTTCGGATAATAATCTTAATACTGATAGGTAGGTTATTTTGTTACAGCTTTGTGAAGGCTAGTTTTCTTCTATCGAAATACTATCGGAATATATGAAAAACATTTAATCTCAACTCTACCATATACATTTGTTTGTGGCAATCTTAACAAATAACAAATATTTTTACTCGTCGAAACTTGTAAAACACAATACGAATAAACAATTTAGCATGAACATATTGATAATGGTCATCAAACCATTCAATCATCATAGATATCTTCACAATCATCCGTTACGGCGTAACTTCAATTGAATGCTTTCCTGTACCTTGGAATGCTAGTGAGCTGAATAGTTCATTAAAAAAAAGATGATTACAATCTACATTATTCGTATACATTCTTCAAAAAATTATTCGAGAAATATCACAAAGAAACTTCTCATTAATATCCTCATTTCCGTCACTCACAATTTTTTGTCTACATTTTATATTTCACATTTTATATTTGGGTTAATTCATGAATATTGAATAAAATCGTTCTTTCGAGAAATATGACTAATTCTATGCGGATCTCATGAGCAATTATAATATATTTTGTTATAATTCTGGAATATAATAAAGATTTCTAGGCTTTTCCCGTTGGCCCTTCCATATTATTTAAATTTTTTCATATCAGTTGAATCAGGACTTCCCTCAAGTGTTGTTTCGTAACTTTTCCACCCTCTGAAAGCACCGAAGGCGAATATAATGAGTTGATAATGTTGTGAAAGACACTGAACTGAATAGTATTTGGGATACCACACAACCATTCCTCAATGATGAAAGTATATATATTTTTTAATTTTAAAAATATCCTGTATGTAACACTTCGCGATTGTGCTGAATTTTTGTACGCTTGTCACAGACAGAGAAAAATCTCAACTTGTTAACTCTCTCAAATTTCCAGTTCGGCAATATTTCTGCAACAGCATGTTGAACCAACAATACCTTATACATGGTGCGAGTTGTATATTTCATGCAAATTGCACGACTGCAATTCTCATCATTGACAATTTCTTGGCTATGATCACCCTATAAACCGAATTCATCGTGGATTCATCCATCGAAGACAATTACTAAAAAATATATTCACAAAATTTATTTATCAATATGCAAATGGATTCCATAAGAATTTCTCTGGTAGGTGTAGGAATACCTGAATAGATAAGATTAAAATATTCCTTGAGACAAAGGAATGAATAATTTTTTCTTCAAACGTCAAATAATGATGACATTACTTATCTAACTTGATCCTGTCAAAGTTTGATGTCTCCGCCGGCAGCAGTTTTTTTTTCCCATTTCTTTACGGCGGAGGGAAAAATGTTGTCATGGCAACAATATGAAACATGTCACAAAGCAACAATACAAATGTCATTAACAACAATTAAACATCATTTTTATTTAAAGTAATATTAAAAGTACAATTAGTTAATGAAGCATTTTCAAAATTGAAACCGTGCAAAAATGTTCCCGACTCTTGATACGCATTGGTAATTGTTGATGATACTGATGGTCGAGCACAACTTTCAGCAATCATTTCCGATGTTAGCAAATCATGAGGGTTTAAAATTTTGTGAGCATTATCGTTTTTATTTCTTATTGAATCCTCTATAAATCCTTCGGCAACCGTGCTTGATTTCCAGCCCCCATGTCGTTTGAGACATTCTAGATTTCCGCCTCCATCAATTAAAAGTGTTGCTGAAGTTCGTCGTAAACAGTGACCCGTGTATGCGCTTGCATCGGTTGAATTTAAATAACTAGCTACTTTTTGGGCTACTGCGCTGATCGAATGTATTCCCATGACGCTTCGGTAACACTTTCCATTTTGGTACTTGGCAGTATATCCTTCGCTTGCCTTTTTCAGAAAGGCACGTAACTTTAAAAATTTGCTTATATCCACATTTTTTCTAATAACTAACTCGGATTTCATCATAGAGTATCGTGACCACATTGTAGAAGATTTTCATTTATTTTCATTTTCCATTATATTAAAATATGCCAGTAAAACGACTTCGGTAACTTGCCGTACTCCTCTTGTATCGCACCACTCTTGGAAGTGCTTGTACGCTAACCGATACTTTATTCCGGATTTGGAGGGCCCCAAACGTGCTACTGCATCATTAGCCGCGGACTCAATTTCGTTTAGGTTTTCCATTTTCGCACTTAATTTGCGCTTGCGGTTGCAAAAACAATAAGCTGTCTTCAATAACATAAAGTAACTGTCAAACAACTGTAACCAGGGAGACGCAAATCCCACCGACGATTTAATTATTTCAAATTCTAGACGACTTTGATAGTTGTCACAGTTAATTTCGAGTAAAAATAGCGTATGAATTGTACTATTTATGGTTGAAAATTGCTACGTTTGAAGAAAAAATAGTATACTTTATTCGACAAAGAAGCGACTTTTCTTGACTTGCCCTCTATTACGCGCCTCACTCCGTTCGGCGCGTATTATCGGGCGCGTCAAGAAAAGTCATGCTTCTCCGCCTCATAAAGTAATATACTATTAACCTTCCACAGGTTTATTCAGTGGCGTTATTTTGCAAAGTGGTACCGCTATAAACACATGGGGCTTTCAGTCGAACCCAGATGGTTATGCTCTCAAACTGGGAAATATATTGGACAAATCCTTCGACTCTCTGGATTCGGAAAGATTATTGTCAATTTTGATGAGGGCTCCAGCAGATGATATCAATAGGGCCTCGGACCAAGTAAGTTAAAACAAAGTGAACTATTTCCCTGAATAACTCCTCATGCTCCATGATTCACAAAATTTGTATACATAGAAATCATTACATTATAGTCAGTAGTATTTAACTGAATTTCACTCAAGGATAAAAAGTCCTTTTGAGGCGAGTTTAACGAAGTATGGTGATCGTGGTAATTCAACCGACTGGCCCCTCTTGTAACAGTTAGGTGAGGTTTGAGGTGAGTGGGTCTATCCAACCCCTACACCCCGTGTAGTTTTATTGTGATTCACACCATTTCAAACTCTTTGGTGTATGATCTTTCAGCTCTGATAATGACAGATGCCAAGTCGGATCCCGAACAGTCCAAATTCCCTCATCAGACTACGTTGACCTGTGAATAGGCCTGTTAGTCTAGAAAGGTCACTATTAATATCTTTAAATTCGTTCGGTTTCATTTCTTGAGAGAAATTTGCCAATTATGGTAATCTTTGTTATAAGGCTAGTATTCTTGCTGAAGTCCAGATATCCAATGTTCAATTGGCAGAACTTCGAGCATAAATCGTCAACTGTTTGAATTGAAAAAATATTCCTCCACAGTGATTCCGAAATTATCCACCCAGGGTAACATGTCATGCATATGGAGAGATATGATGAAACGATATAATTGAATCATTTCGAATATAGGTCCTTGATGAGGAAGCCCTTCTCGGAATCACGACTACGGATTTGATCTGGGCACCAACGATTGAGGATGATAATCTGTCTGATACTTTCATATCAGAAAATATGTACGAGGATCTAGAGAAGGGAAAATTCAACCAAGTTCCAATTGTGATAGGGTTCACTGACGAAGAATCATTGTCCTTTTTCCGAGGTAAGAATATATTTTCCATCTCCAAGTTCAACCAAGATATAAGACTGAAATATTTTCATCACAACTATTGATTGACTTATAATAATTTTTTCCGACTGTCATAACTGCCGTAAAATGAGAGTGTTGTTACTTTTTCGAAAAAAAGTTTAGCTACATCCCGCACGCAATAAATCCTGAACGACTGCATACGCTTCCTCATCCATATCTTCATCAATTTTCATTTCTTCTATTATTTGACAATTGCATTTTTTGGACAAATGGTAATTGACAAGCTCTGCCACAGTTAGAAGACACCAGTAGTTAACGGCATATTAATAACTTTCATATTCTATTTCTCCACGTTACTTCAAAAACTCAGAGCTGGTGTTTTCTCTAGGAATGATTGAAACTCATAGCCAATACTCACCGACAACTAATTCAGATAATGCATATGTCTTTGCTAATCGCCTTAGTCATAAAAATCATTCACAAACCGTTATATGGTCACTATTTTGCTAAAACATGATTCATTGTTATGTTATTCAATATATATTGCCTATATCTTCTAATCGAGTCGATGTCAAGCAATATGTGACGTGACCATATGCCTCGCTGTTGGTGGGACAGTCCCGCTTTCAGGCAGTCTGTCCCGCTGTCCCCAAAGAGGCAGCCATAGTCTCGCTTTCGCAAACTGGGAATCAAAATGCATTTTTGCCTCTCAATGCGTGGTGGATTTCATGGAGTTTTTATCAGGAAGCACCTTAGCACTCTTAGCAGATAGTAATATTCGAGAAAGATAATTCTGATTCATTCGTGTTGTAGAACTGCAAAACAATTCTGGTAATTCAAATGCATGTGCTTGTATTCTGGACTCAGTACTCAGTCAGTATCACGACAGCATTGGTTTTGTATGAGATCAAGTTGTAACGCAACGTAGTTATTTGTAACAATAATAAAACCCAAACGCAAGTGTACCTTTTATAACAGTATGAATCGAATAGCCACTGGAGGGGCTTGTGGTCTGTGAGAATTTTGAATTTACGGCCAAAAAGGTAGGGCCTGAAGTACTTGCAGCTCCAGACTATCGCGAGAAGCTCTTTCTCGATAGTGGAGTAGTTTATCTCGGCTGGGTTTAGCGTCCTAGATGCGTAGCAGATGGGATGATTATTCTGTGAGAGTATAGATCCAATTGCGTATTTTGAGGCATCCGTAGTTAATTCGAATTCTTTACTAAAATCTGGGTAAGCCAATACCGGTTCTGAAGTGAGTACATTTTTACAAATGCGAAAATAGTCAAGAAATTTTTTCGTATGTTCTACTTTTTGGTCCTTTTTTAGACATTGAGTTATTGGTTTGGTTGGTTTTGCAAAATTCTTAATGAATTTGCGGTAGTACCCCAAGAGACCCAAAAAGGATTTGATTTCCTTTTGTGTCTCAGGTATCGGAAATTGTTTTATAGCATTGATTGTATTCTCGTTGGGTTTTATCCCTTCCGGAGTCACTACGTGTCCCAGAAATTCTACCTCTTTTTTCAGGAAATCTGATTTATCTAATTGTATTTTTAAATGGGCTTTCCGTAGTTTGGAGAAAACTGACTTCAAATTTTGGATATGGTCTTGCAGCCATGTACTGAATTTGATGATGTCATCCATATAGACCATACATATTTTATTATGGAGGTCTTTCAGTACTTCATCAATTACTCTTTGGAATGTAGAGGGCGCGTTTTTCAAACCGAAGGGCATCCTCAGATATTCGTAGTGTCCGTTGTCGACATTGAAGGCTGTTTTCTCAATTGAATTCTTACTCATTTCTATTTGGTAAAACCCACTGGCCAGGTCTAGGGTAGTGGAACACTGAACCCTACCCAACCTATCAAGAATAGCGTTAATATTCGGAATCGGGTATCTGTCGTCTATAGTTTTTTCGTTAAGTTTGCGGTAGTCTACGACTATTCGCCACTTTTCTGTACACGAGGCATCCATCTTTGCTTATCTAAATTTTTTCATTTCGATTTGTCTTGTATATTTTTTTCCTTTGTAATGAATATAAAGTATCACTCTATAAGCAGTAATGCTTCTCGGGATCAATGAATGAATTGAATCTTCTTTGGAACAATCCAAATGGGGGATGACCAAGGACTGCAGGAAAGACGCATAATGCTTTTTTGTAGCATATCATCAATCTGCCTCCGAATTTCTTCTTTATGAATATAGGGATACCTATACGATTCAGTGTGTACCGGTACCTCGTCAGTGGTTCTAATTTCGTGTCTGACTCTATAAGTGAAGGAGAGATCGCTGTCTGAAGTGAAAAATATATCAGAAAATTCTTTGCAGAGTTTTATGATAATTTTTTTCTCCTCATGATTCAAATGGTCTGTCCTTATCAAGTTCGTGATGTTATTGTTGTCATTGTTGTTTTCAGTTACGCTATTAGTAAAGGTTTCGAAGTTGTAAATTTCATAAGACCGTACATCAAAAGGCTCTACGGGAAAAGGTTGATTGATTGTAACTGATATTGATTCATCTGTTGGATTTTCGATTTCCATCAAAGAATAACCATTTTTTGAAGATGTCACAATTGACGGTAATATTATTTCGTTGATCGAACCTGCGATCGTAGTTATATCGCCTTCAAAAATACTGACTGGTAAACTTTTCATCAACTTTTCGTGTGGGTTCATGAAAATAAAAAGTTTACTTCTTGTGGTTGCCTGTTTTCGAAGGGGATTTTTATATTTTTTCCTACGAGGGATTTATTCACCAAATCAATATTCAGATACATATTGATTAGATCATTCAGGCCTATTACTTCATCAAAATTATCATGTAAATCAAATAAAATGAAATTTATGACATAGTTGGTATTGAATTCCGAAAAGGAGGGTATATTCGCTTGAGAACGAATTTTTTGACCACCGATGGCCGTTTTGATTACACTGTCAGGATGATATATCAAGTTTGGATAAAAAATTTCGGCTATTGACGGATTAATTATTGATCATGAACTGCCTGTGTCAATATGTAATCTCATTCCTGGATTTTTTATTTGAACATATGGTAAGGCATTACTGGATGCTACATTTATTTCTGCTAAATCTGTTGACTGTGCTGGCGAATTGTCTGAAAATTTTCGGTTTCGATTTCATGACTGTCAGTACATCTTTTAGTTTCGTAATCAAAGTGTTCTTGAGTTTCGTCATGTGTATTTTCGAATGATTGTGAAGGGTCATACGCGTAATCTAGGTTTTCATGGAAATGAGAACTCTGTAAATAAGGCCCTGTACAAATTGAGGCGTATATGTCTCTCCACATTCATTAGTAGAACTTCCGCAATATAATTCATTTTTGGAGTATTTTGATTGAAAAATTGGTTCGATGGTTTTGGTGAGTTTTGGTTTTGATAGTTAGGTCTGAAATAGTTATTGGTAGGTCTTTGTGACGTCATAGAAGGGGTGCGGGACGTCGTTGACAAGGGTTCTGGCTAAAGAAACTGATTGTATGGGAATTGTTTTGGTTTGAAAACATTTTCTTGTTGTCCAAAAACTTCTCTATGAGTGGGATATCTTTGGGGAGGTAATTGTCTAGGCTGTATATGCAGAGGCTGGCTGGGCCAAACTGGTCTAGGTGGAACGTTCGAATTCATGTTTGTACTACGTGTGGAAGATGAATATCTTTGGAGAACCGCATAAGGAATGGCGTTTCCAGAATACATTTGAAAATGCGACATTTGCTTGTCGGCATTAGGGTTCAATTTTGTATATTTGGCGGGTTCACCAAAGTTTCCATATGATTTTTCGAAACTTTCAAATTCGTCATAGCGTCTTCTAAGTTGGTTTTTTCAAATACATATTATTTTTCAGTGTACCACCGCATCCTGCAATGAAAGTGCTGGGAGCGGTTTTTTGGTAATGAGAGATGTGACATAGTTCTTCGTTATTTGCAATATTCGGATCGTTACTTATTCTCTGTATTACTTGACTTCTAATTAGCTTTAACCTACCCCCACAATCTACCGAATGTTCACCTTTCAGTGGTCTAGATCTCTTTAATTCTTGCACTAAACAATCTAAGTCTCTTCGATCTGCGGAACATTGTTCAAGAGCATTTTTCAAAGAAGGTTAATCGGTTATTTCAGTACGATTGCCAACCATTATTTTTGCTTTTTATATTAGTTTTACTTGAATTGACTCAAGAATGTGCTCATTGAGAGCATCATCTCGGAATATAACATAGCTTCTAATTAAATTTTCGCAAGTCAAAAATTTGTCCAAAGTGTTACTATCACCATCGTATGGCTTAATATTATCACGTCTTGATTTGAAAAGATTCCACTTCATTTGTGGTACAGGCACAGATGCAGGAGCTTGATGATTTGGTTCAGCCATATTTGACGCTATAAAGTTCGTTCTATTCGGATTAAAAATAATGCAACTTGAATTATCTTCGTTTACTGATGAATTATTCAATCTATCCAATACGTTCTCTAATTCATTCATAAATTTGTAATATTATTTGTTTTTAAACTCACAACTCAAAGGTTAACTAAAACTTGTTCTCGATGAACTGAGTTTAACTATCCCAACTGAAATCCTTAATCAGAGGGTTAAGGAAAGGCAAAAAGGAACTTGGCACTTACGTTGTCGACGTTGTGAATCTCGTAGTCTCCTAGTCCTTCTCCGAGTCAACCCGGCTTGGAAATATCATAGTGGGCTCGCAGTTCGTCCAACAAGTCCCGGTAAATGGGTTTTTCTCGAATTTGCGCCAAAGAGTTGAAAAACCACGCCACGAAATATTTATCGCGACTGCGCAATTCCTACCGACTGCGCCAAATATGTTTTTCGAACGAACTAACGATAAAAAAAAAATTGAGGTTTATTAAAAATACATACAACTTATTCCAACCGAGATCAGGCTAAGACTGATTTCGTGTTTTACAATGAGAAATGATGTTCGCTTGTCTTGTAATGTGATATCCGCTCGTATCAATTCGCCGGCTTATGTCGATTCAGCAGGAATGGCCTCACGTTACTCGGGCAAACGAACATATAATGGGTAAATTACACAATAGTGTAGTTAATTTATTGATCATAAATGAATGATTCTTCAGATTCATTCATCTCAATTAATAGAGATAAACAAACAATAAAGACTATTACTATTGATCCCTGGCCATTGTTTGCTAGGGGAATAATATATATTGGATTATACTGCAGAAACCATAAGTAAAATACTTGAATTATGTATTAGTCGTAAATAAACACAGTCAAGTGTCGCAGTAATGAAAGCTATTTCAAATACGAAAATGAATATCAATGGATCGTGTACTGAGATCAACAGTTATCTGAAAACAAGAACCAATATTTTGGAAAGAAAATGTTCAGCAGACAAATATGAAAATCGCAAATGTTCCGCCAATTGGCAAAAACAAGATGATCTCGTTAGTCACAACAGTTCTGAACCCAATCGGATACGGGTTACGTGGTACGTTCATTTGATATAATAAAGAGAGAACTGACTAGTTTTCCATCAGCACACAGCACCATGGCCCGATTTTCCGATCTACCGTTGAAAATCTCTCCTCTCAGTTGATTCCCCAATGGCCATACATTCAGGTCACGCCTAGCAGCTGCTTGGAAAACCGGTCGAAGGAAACAATGCGACATGAGTTACAATTTGTTTTTCGTATCGCCAGCAGTGAAATGTTCCAGAAGAATACTGTAAAGTAGTCACAGTAACATCTAATTGAAGAACTTATTTCAGAAGAAGCAGCTGATGCAGCCGCCAAATTATTCGATGAAAATAAAAGTTTGTTGGTGAATAACAAATTCCATTTGGATCCTTATAATAGGAGTATTATGGGGAGTGAGCTGTATGAACTCTATACTCGAAATGGTACATTCAAAGAGAATATTGGTGCATTGGTCAGGGTGAGTAGAGTATTATCTTATCATATTGTAAATTCGAAATATGTTGGGGAAGTATTCCTAATGTCAAATCAGCAACTTTTCCTGTTACTTGATATATAGATGATAACCCTGAATCTACTTTGAGGCATACTATACCGATGACAATAATAAAAGTAATGAAACGATTCTGTAGAAATATCACGAAAAAGGCAAAGTGAATACGTCATTTACTAGGTAATTGAATTAATGTTGAAGAGCTTCCATTCAAACTGAAACAAAGTGTCTAGATTGGCTCCAATTCTATGAGTTTATTTATCTACACCCGTACTCTAATAATACACTTATATGCCCACAACCCGTTTTATGATGAAATCCATTACGATACAGATTTTCGTTACGATACAGATTCTTAACCAATAGAAACCCATTATTTTTCAATCAAGCATGATGTGCAAGCTTTGCATTTTAACGTTTGTCAAGTCAAAATCAGTAGGTATATTACCTACTACTATTGTGTTCAATATAAATACCTATTAATTTAATATTTTTAGTTCTTCATCATTTATTGGATGTAGATAAAATAGCTTATGCAACTCTCATGTGATGGTTATTGATACACTCGCATAAACCATACGAAACTCACCTTTGACTCGTTTCGTATCCCGGTTTATGCCCATGTATTAATAACCATCATTACACGATCGTTGCATAATATACTATTAATGGGGGGGTCAGAGGCAAATTGATAAAAATAATTCTGATTCAAACAACAATTCACCCAAGTTTTCAATTTCAGGAAGATTTCGTGAGGTCTGGTAGGTATATTTACCTCATTGTAGCATGACACATTCATTTATAAATAAGGATTTGCTCAAGGTCCTATAAAAAAGCAGTACGATTCAACAGATATAATTGAATTGTTACTAATGACAATTTGAGAGTAGAACAAGCTCGAGTCCAGAAAGTAAAACGATAATGTGATTTTAAAGATATTCATAAAGCTCATTTTCTATTCAAGACATGAGATTATTGAAAGTTTTGTGTTATATATATATATAAATATATATATATATATATATGTATATATATATATATATATATATATATATATATATATATATATATATATCGGCTAGGCTTCCGCGGTTAGAAATGTGCTGGCTGGAACTTCCGGTTGATCCGCGTCTAGAAAGATTTATTTCTCTACGTTTCGGCTCCCATTTCGGAGCCATTTTCAAGACTGAGTGACCGTGCTTCTAGGTCTGAGTTGTCTTACTAGCTGGCTATCATCACTGGAGATCGAGAATTGAAGGTGAAAATGACTCCGAAATGGGAGCCGAAACGTAGACAAGTTAATCTTTCCAGACGCGGATCAACCGTAAGTTCCAGCCAGCATATATATATATATATATATATATATATATATATATATATATATATACAAGTGGGTGCTTCATATAAATTTGTGAGAATTAATAGTTCATATACCATTTCACAATATGTTATTCCAACAGAAGCCTCATTGTTGTGACGAACCTCTCAAGTGATTTCGGAATTCACTTGTTCTTCTTTGTATGAAACACAAGGTTCTCAAATAGATACTATTGCTTCCAAAGAGGAGATGCCGCTTTTATATTCTGGTATATTCTCGTTGCTGTTGTTGTTGTTGTTCGTTTCCGTTAACCAGCTGACGAACGTCAACCCTCAGAAGTCGAAACTTGTGCGAGCAATGGATTAACGAGGCCTTACCTTTCAACGTGCGACTACCCAGCACGGTGGCCTAGCGGGAAATCGAACCCCGGTCTTCCACTTGAAAGGCAAATGTGCTAATCTCAACACTACCGAAAACAACCATTTTCTATATGTTTATTGATTCTTCCACGATTTTCTGAGGTGATTATAAAAGCATATCCGAATACGAGGTCGACTGAGGCTTACAAACTCCAGAAATGTAAAGTAAATGTTTATTCGTATTTCCTGTCCCTTGATTCACGCGGTGTTCTGTGAACATTACAGGGCTTCCCTTTCGTGTGAATCTGCATATAAAAAAAATCCGAAAAAACACTACATGAAAGAAATCGATTTATGAGTTTGAATCAGCTGAAAAACAATTCTTTCGATATAAGTATTGGTTCGATCCGAGATAAATACCTATTCATACACATATTCACACTACAAAAATTTGATTTCAGTTCACTTCAGACGCTTTCATGACTAGAAGTACTATTCGTCATGCCGAAATAACGTCTCGATATGTTCCTACCTACCTATTTCAATTCTCATACGGAGGTGAAGAGCCCAGAAAGTTTCCAGGTAAGCGATTTGTATTGCCTACTTCGTTTATACTCTAATAGTACTTACTATATAGGTGATATTGTCAATGATTCAACGTCAGTCTTGATATGACCATTATTCATTGTGATACATAGGTATATCCAATATTGGCTGTTGCATGCTAGCACGTACAAGGGGTCACTTTAGAGTATACAGGTGTCAGCTATACAGTTACATTGCTCTATTCTATACATATACATATACTTCCTAATATCCTTGGATTGTGCCTAAGCATCGATCTGAAGACAATGATAAGATGTCATGCTTTGGTTGGCTATATTGCTAAATCTAAATACCAGTAACACTATATTTCAATGCAGGAATGAACCCTAAGTATTGAAGATGATGTTGTGAACTTTTTTGAACGAGAAGCGCGGTTCATCCTTTCAGTTTCGATTTGTTCAGCTTGGATTATTATGGTCCTATATTCGGATCTCTAGACTTTAACGTATGTCTTAACTCTTAATTCATTCCGATCCTTATAAAAATGAACAAAAAATCTTTTTATTTGCCAACTAGGGATGTATCAGACCAAGTAATTTATCGATTTTCTTCATAAGGGCACAGGTAACGAATCTACTCTTAGACAGTCCTTCATGGGGCGTTTTGAAAAATCGCAGTTGAGTTGTTGTAGTACACTAGTAGATTCATTTGATGACATCTGTACAGTTCTAAGATATGTGTGTGCTGCCTACCGCAGAAGAAACGCGCAGATATTTTTTAGGTTATAGACAGCAAGAAAATCAATCACCTTTATTTCTCATTTCGAAGTATTCCGAACTAATATGAATGCAGGTACAGAAGAAGTGTCTCGTGACACTCCGACTTAAGAGCTTCAGTTTTGGGCTCAAAGTACCTTTTCGACACCAATAATTGGTATTGATACCTCATTTCTTATTTTATGAAAAAAGTTTGGTCTTGCCGTACTGAATTGAAACCGCATGTTGGGGCTCGAATGGCATCAATTCCTTTGATATTATGAAAGCGGCAATTAGAACTCATAACAAAAAGATACCTGGGCGTGTGTTCCTTGTAAAAACGGTAATGGGTTCGATTTCTACCTACTTAATGAAGTTAACTTTTGCCTGGATGCCGCTATGATTTCATTAATTTGTTGAATTCACAGTCATAATATATCGCACGTATCGTCTATCTTTTTGAAAAGGGGTTATCTGAATGCCAACCTATGATATTTTTTCAGATACTGGAAGAGTTGGTCATTCTCAAGAAATGCGGTTCATTTGGGAGAAGACCCAGTTCAATGATACCAAAGATTTCGATAGTGTTATGAGAGAACGTACTCTAATATTATGGACAAACTTCGTGAAATATCAGTGAGTATCTGAAGGAAATTTTTGTTGGAAGTGAATTGAGTTGAAATCAATACATCTCAATCAAGTAGTTTCTAGAAATGATCGTCCTGACCAGTTAGTCCGCTAAACATTCAAGCCACATAAAATCCATACTACACATAATATTTTCTGATGAACAGAAAAATTATATCCTGAGAATATTGAGTCCAACCTGAGTGTTATCAGATTTACCACTTACTTTGATATTGAAGAAGTTAATATCTGATCGCCCACGTTACTGGCACAATTAATTGTTGCGAAGGAGTTTGAAACAATATATGTATTTCAACATAAAATATACATCAGCTGTTCAATCATTCTAATAAAAAACCAACCAGGATTGTATAATGCAGAGGCTGCATTGAAAGGATTCCAAAGATCCTGAAAGATTTCAAACGGTCCTCAGAGATAAACTGGTGAATGTTACTTTTGCAGATCATAACGCAACGTTGACACATATTTCTTGGTCCAACCTCCTCGATAACGAATGCTCTTTCGAGTAGAGTGTGCTTGATGTTGATATAGGGTGAAGAAGAATAATTCGAGGCTATTTGGGAAAGACAATCAATATAATTCTTCTTGCAAACACCATACAATAAGATTTAATTCTTCTTGTGGGTTGACTTGCATGTTCTTTCAGAAAATTTGGCTTCGATTTTGCTGACCCAAAAGAATAATGCAAATTATGTCGTGTAAAAATTTCGAGTCGGAACAGATTTGATTATTTCAACTGTAGTGGTAACTTTTTCCAAACTCTCCATTCGAAACAATCCTTATGAATTGTACTACCAAATAATCAGCTTCCCAACATAAATGTAATGCACGTTCAAACAAATTTCTTTAGTAGACAAAAATTTCGCGTTCGAGCAATGTTCAATTGAATTACTGGTTAATGGAAAATAACATAATATGAATGAAAAAAAATCTCATGGAAAACAATTGAAAATGTGAACAAATGAAAAATATTTGCAATGAAAACTGCGAAAACGGATATTGAAAGTTATCAACCATCAGTTTTCAATCAAGCTCAGCGACTAAGTCGTGTAGTTTTCTGTATCTGTTACGCAAACACTGGGTGTTGTTTCTACCTGGATATTGCTAACAGAAATTACCTGTTGATTTGAACTCATTATTCATACTCGCCCTTTCTAGATTTGAGTTTTCATCACAACTTTGTCTAATGACCATATTCTTTTTTCAGTAATCCTACACCAACAAGAGATCCGTTGTTATTGAACACTGTCTGGCCAACAGTGCAACCAGGAAATATAATATATTTGAATATTGACGAAAACTTCAGTTTAGCAACGAATCCACGCCATTATGACCAATTGAAGAGCATACTCGATAAATATGTTCACTCACCACTAGCTACTTATTGAAATATGAAATATTTATTAACCTTTCGATTAATAAGAAATAATAACCCCAATAGATAACAATGTATCCTCGAACTTGTCAATAGCTTGATGCCCTTATTTCAATGAATTTTGCCTAGACCTAAGCATGTATCACGCTGCTCTTGTGACATAACTTCGAAAACTTGAACCAAAGAAGGCAAAACTATTGTTTGTGAGAAATCCATCCCTTGGAATGAAGTGAAACACAGAGGAATATCACAAAATTGTCGAATCTACTTTTTCAAGCATGCGAATGAATCCTTTCTGTTTGTTTGAATGTTGAAGACATTCTGTGATGATATTCAAAAATCCAAACTTTCATTGACTAACAACTGTCGAAAAATCATGACAGGTTTAAACCTGAAAACGAATTAGTCTAAGTGAAGGGAAAAAAATGAAAATATAATTGTTCATTCCTTAAACTGACTTTGGGAGTAATTAAAAATCTTGAGAGTGAGTAAATAAATACTGATGAAACAACAAAAAAATTTGAGAAGATGAAAAATGAGGTGTTCTGAAAGATAATATGGAATACCTCAAACAACTGGAATTGAAGTCAAGAAATATTTGATAAATCAAGAGTTGACAATACCCGCGACATTTTGATTTGCAGGATTGCAATTGTGTTGTGATAACTACTTATAAATGAGAACATCATAATAAACAAATTATTGTTGGGGGTAATAACGTGAATAGTGATGACGTTATTGTGGTGGATAGCAGAACCAAAGTGTACGTGACGTATTCTGTGCTTCATAGATTCGAAAGCTTGCCGCGAATACAAAATAGGTATTCTTGCGCAGTAGAGTTTTCGATGTTATAACCTTCGTCACATATATAAAACAATATTATTTATTTCTCTATTGTCACCTCAAATATGTCTGGAAACTTGAAAAACACCCATATACCAATTTTTAATCGAATCGGAGCCTAATTTTAAATCATGACAGACCTTTTGGAGCCACCATTATATTTTTTCCATAATGCATTGTCACCGAATTTGTGTCAAATCACCTTGCGAAAAAAGTATCATAAGTTGGAATACAGAACAGTTATATTTTCCGCAAGAGGGCGCCAAAATGAAAAGTGAGGTAGCGGAAAGTGTTATGGCTGAATTCCTTATGAAATAACCTGTTTCAATGGTGTGTCACACTCATTCCTCCATTCAAATTCTTTGGGTGATACTGACCAAGGGGTGGGAAAAGACAGTTCAGGTAATGATATAAAGACGTTCACTTTGGAATAAAAATCGACATATTTTTCGTTTCATTCACAGCACAAGTGCTTTGAAGATGTTCGATCTGTTTCGTTTTCGGTTGGTCACCGTGTATAACATATTGCTAGGGAATCTTCTAGCGCCGGCCCTGTTGCTTGTAAACGCAAATTGATATGAGGGGTCAAAGGTAGATCGTTTTGTATTGTGATGAAGAGATGTAATGAAGGTAGTGAAGTGTTGTTTGTATTGTATTCATTATATATACATTGGTGGGTTAGTATGATGTTACAAAAGTTTATAGATTTCGACCGAATCAACTAGTGGATGCCTTATATTTTTGATCAAAGTTTTGATTTGCTAATATGTGAATGAACTATTCTCACTGAGTCTCTCGGTTTGTAGAAGGAATACTGTGTGTCCTTGGAAAGCTGAATGGTAATACGCCCACCTTTCCTGATTGTTCATCGACGAAGAAAGTATTGTTGATGGGTACCGATCAAACTCTCTTGTGTTGCTTTCACTATTCGGTGAACCTGGTTCTAGATGCTAGTATATCATGTGCCAACTCAATTCAGCAATTAATGCAAACAATAGAGTACGTATTAAAATCAGATCAAAACTTGGTAGTTGAAATTATGTTGTATATTGGCCGTTTGGAGAGTCACTAGATGTAATTATTCCATACAAATTGTTCATCGAATCGAAAGTATCTAGGTATTCATATAACTAATAATAAACTCCATACAGACATGAATGATCATGGAGATAATATATCTATTAATGAGTGTGAACACGTATTGATGAAACAATAATTTCGAATCTGGTCTCTTGTTGTATCTGACTGATGAATTTCATGATGCGATGTCAAAGCTCAAAAATTCACTCGATAATTCAATAGATCGATATCGAAAAGACAGATACTTCCAGCCTATCAGAAAAGATCCTGACTTGATATACGAATCAGGATTATGTGAACAAAATCTCGAATAATTTTATGGTACAAACCGTACTAACAAAAATACCCATGGTGACTGGAATATTGACTAATCTGACACAAATTCTACGGAGTTTCATGACTTGAACAATTCACTCATTTCGTTCAATCTGTTGATGCATGTTAAAGAACCCACCAGAATTTTCAAATTTTCGTCCAGTATAATTGATTACATTTGTACAAACTTCAATGGACCTGATGTTATTGCACAAGTTATTCCTGCAGGACTCTCTGATCACGAGGCAATTTTTGTTCCCTTTCTTTTCAAAATTGCCAGAAAACTAAAGAAAAAAAGGTACGGTAGAATTTATAGCAAATGTAATCATGAAAAGTTTCAAAGTTGCTGCAAGGAAGCAGACACTTCGTAAATGGTCTGGACCCAGAATCGAGTTAGTAGGGCTGTTTTCCGGAATCTTGCGGTTATTAATCATTCAGAACTCTATTCCCAGCCAGCCAATCAAATTATCAAACAGCTTCAATTACTGGAATTCAGTTAATGAAGGACGAACGTTGTAAATATGGACAAGCAGTCACTGTTCGAAAGAAATTGAAAAGAAAATTTGATTGACAAGCAATTTTTTGAATCAAAATTGACTTCGGCTCGATGAGGGAGAATCTCGCGCCAATACATCGATTTCCCGCTGAAGATCGATCAGCACATTTCTAGTGGTAGCACCCGCTCGCTTCCTTGTTAGTAGCACCCCTTTCCCCACCATAGAGATATCGGGGGCTTTATAGCCGACCACACCTCGAAATATTGTATATTATATATAATAGTTCGAGTTTGATTTGTGATGTTCGTAGTAGTAATGAGGAAAGAGAGAAATTAGATTCCCAAAAAATCGACTAACCATTCAAGGTTAGTATGTTTCATTGTGTTTTCATCTAGTTTATGTTCGATAATGAAATGTTTGAAACATGGGATCTTATTGACTATTCGCATTTTTTCCTCAATAAATGTGAATATTCTCATTAGAGCAACGACTGATTGGAGTAGACTGAATGAGTCTGCCCATCCTACATACCCATGTTTAGATTCCATATTTTCTCTGAATTTCAATTTTCAAAATAAGAACAGAAACAATACAGATTGATTGAGAGAAATTATCTCCAATTCGAAAAGTTGAATTTCTGGTGACTAGTGATATGGAAATTAAAATCAACGATTCAGCATATTTATTATGCCAATTCATGCATCAATATCTAGAGCAGCGGTTGATGGAAATTCCTTCTTATTTTAATATGGAAAACTCATGCTATCTCAGGAGCGACTGAATATTGATATTTGAATTAATTCCTATTCCGAAGCAAAGGTTGAAAATGATTCACCACATCGTGTTTCATGTGATTCAACTTGCAGTTACATTTTGTGTTTTTCTCCTCGAGGTATTTTGCCGCCACATTTCCGCAGCCGAGGAAAAAATATGATGCTTTCAACCATGCCAACTCTCTATTGACATAACTCACCCGGCGAATCATTTGGAGCCAAGTCAACTCATAACTTTTCACGATACATAGTACTCGAACAAAGATGTTTCTGATCATCGCAAATTACTTTTTCTCACGGTTATAATACAAAACTGCCCATTACCAACTGTTCTTGATGGAACAATTAGGTACATTGAATGTCTTTAATTTGATTTCCTTAGCTTATAACACAATGACTTCATTGTGTTACAGTTGTAGTTATTATTAACAATAAATTTGTTTCCCCATGGAATGTGATATTTAAAGCAAAGACAGCCATATTTTCTCATTGACTTGTACCTAAATGATAATGTCGAATGACATTAGATTTGAAGTTCATGTTATTTGTTGAATCATCACGCTATTATCTATCACAGCCGTAGAAAATTATGGTTTATGGAATGCTACTGTCCCAATTGTACGTTGCTGCAAACTTTTTACTCGTGGGAAATTACCATCATTCTTTGCTCGTTGAACAATAATCTGAACTGATTAACTTTTTACTGGCACAAATACGTCTTACTCTGTCAGACCCTTACTGGTGATAGTGCAAATTCAAGTTTTTGACAAATCTTTAGAATCAATGGATCTCACCTCTTGTACGGAATGTTTGGTTCCAGGAATACTTTGGATTCTTAATGTCCTACCAATTTCTATAATTGTGAACGTTTATCAAAAACCGGTCTTCGTATTTGGTATTGAAATGGGATATGCGCCTCTGTGCTGTATGTGACTGATTTCAAATTCTTCAGTTCACAGGATCAGCAGGTACCAGAGACTATTACTTTGATCTTGAAATATTCTTCGTCGCAACCTCTAGTCAAAAACTCTTCCACATGTATTTTTTTGATACTGCAGCTTCATCTGCATTGTTTTCTATCAGCCCCCTCACAGTCTATGTTTTCATAGACCTTTATAGTGGCCTTCAGTATCGAGAATTTCAACCAAAGGATGAAATTTCATAATTTTTCGAATTCTTTAAATACTATAGCAGCACTCAACATTCATTAAAATCGAAAAGTACTTCATAATAACGTCTCCCGGACTTGGCAGGCATAAACTGAAACTCAATTTTATTATGGAGTAGATTTAAAATAGAGAGTGTGTCTCTTTTCTAGTTAGCCCCACTATTAGCAGATCTATGGGAACAAGGCTAGAAGAGCAAGAAACTGCAGACTTGGGCAAACTGACCAGGCGGCTGTGGCGAAACACGCATGGGAAAAACTACAGGATTCTGTTTGAAAACGCGAAACTCATTGCCCCCAACCAAGAAAACCATAGCCGACTGATACGGGAGGCAACATACCGATAATTTCAACAGAAAAGTTGTGAAACTCAACAGACTATGGAATCTCATTTCAAGAAGTTCAAGAATAACAAACATCATGACGCCAGGTAGTGCGGCAATAATTACTAATCATAATTCTCCGAATCCAGATAAAGTAATTACGGCAATTAATATTAATGAATATTTGACGAATCCTGATGAGATAATTAGCACTACAAAGTACCTGAATCTATATAGTAACTCGCACCAGCAAAACGTCTGGAAGAAATTTCAAAAAACGACGTCCTTCAAACCATACCTTAACCATTTTGCCCCGAAGTTTTAACAGACACAATATTGTTCTGAACTCTCTGACGACACTTTCATGGATCATGAATTTTTATTATTTTATGCAATATTATAGATTATGAGAAAAATAATAAAAGAAATCATCTCTTGAACAATTCGTTCACCCACCGACTATGTCGAATGTGTGTGTGAAATGATAAAACGTAAAAAATACTAAATTTTAACTCTCAGAAGGGAAAAGAGGGGGGAGAAAAAGAAAAAGTAACAAACACGCGGTAAGCTTTCGTGTGTGTGTGTATTGGGTAACTGTGAAAATTGATAAAGAACAGTTATAGGCTATATTTAATGTGAAAAATCTCTGAGTGAAAATCTTTCAACTTGTATAATAGCTCAACATTTTAGAATGAGTGAATTGAATAGTGGTCCAGATAGCCTGAAAATTTTATATTGGAGATCATACTATTTTCCATTGACATTATTTTTTTCAAAATTATAGATTATGAGAGAAAATAATAAATCGTAAAAAATACAAAATTTTCTTTCTCACAATGGGGGCGAAAAAATGAGAAATGACAATAGAAGGTACGTTTTCGTGTGTGTGTATCAGATTTCTGTGAAAATTGATAAAAAAACAGTTATTGGCTATATTTAATGGGAAAAATCTCCAAGTGAAAATCTTTCAACTTGTATGATAGCTCAACATTTCAGAATAAGTCGATTGAATTTGAGTGTACCCTATGTAAAATTGCATTTTAAACATTTTTTGTCCTCTGGAATTTTTTAATAGAATCAATGACAAAAAAGTTACAGCCAGTTTTTCATAAAAAATTCACAAAAAATGCCTTTTTCTCAAGTGCCACCACTGAAAACGAAATGAGCGATACTAGTTGTTATAGTACACATCAGCCCCATTGAAATGATGGAATAATATCATCCGGGACACCTGGGTTTTCTGCCATTTTTTTCCAATTTAATATTTCAAAATTTTTTTTTAAGGCCTTCATGGAGGGTGCGGGGGCCCAAAAAATTTTATTTCGAAGAACAGACTGTCTTTTATATACTTGAATTTTTTCAATATTTTTCGAGTCCTGAAGTGAGAGAAAAAAAATAAAACATAAAAAATGCCATTTTTTTCACCATCAGAGGGGGGAAGATAGGGGGAAAAGGAAAAAAAATATGGTGAATGTTTTTCAGACCTGGGTAACATCATTCGAGGGTCAAATCGAAATTTCGTGATTAAGGGCATTTCGACTATCTTAACCGAGGAGACCCTTTCAGACTTTCATGCAGGAAGGAACTTTATCCTTATCAATCTATCATAAGCAAACAAAAAATTGTTCATTTCAGCCCATGTTGTCTACAACCGCATTATCCGCTTTCGCACTCAGTCACTTTTGCAGCGACATGCAATTTTTTGTAATATTAGTTGGAATGGGTGAATGGGATTGGTACAAGAGTAGTATTGAATAGATCAAAACAAGTCAAGTACAATGTGACTCAACTGAGGATTCATACGAACTGAAACCAGCACACATCATTAATTCTAATACTTATATTAAAGAAATGATCAGAATGACATTGTAACCGATTCATTGAAAGAACAGGACAATATTATCAGATTGATATTTTTTTGTAGAATCAGAAATGAAAAGTTCACTGAGTTCAATAAAGGGGAATGTAAATCCCATAATCGGTAAATGCGCTCATATAGCAAGTGCTTTATGGTAGGTACCTGAAATATTCTAGACACGAACAGCGCTTGCAGTATCCATCAACGCATTTACTGCTGTCTATATTTCTTAAAGCGAATAGGCACAGGGATGCCCCTCATAGTTTTCGTAATAAACTCCATTTCATGTACCTGAATGAAGTGAAGTTTTTTTAGCGTAATCAAATTATCATCGATAGTTAGACTAACTCTTACAGAGAAATAAAGATTTTCAAGTTTGGTTTTTCATTTTTGAATTTTTTTCTGTGTATAATAATGAATATAGATTTTTGTGACTCATGCTTATGCATACGAGTGCATTTTCCCACTCCTGATCACTTTCAAATATTGTCAACTCAGTGAAGAAATTTCCTGAATAATAATTTTCACTTTCTTTCAAGAGTGAATTCTCGCTTGTCTGATTAATTATCAGCGGTATACTTCAGAAACTCTGTAAACTAGTGACCACTTTGTCGCATTTTCATTCATGTTATTGCAATAATCCTTGAATCATGTTGTCTATTTGACTATTTTGATTCTGAACTTTTTTAATATTTCATTCACTACACTGCTTGTAATTATTCGAATTATTGAGTTTTGGTGGCCCCTGTACACTTTTGAATATAACGACCACTGATTCGATGAAATTCTCACATGAAAATGTATAGGAATGGAATGAATATGGATTTTTTTTCATGGAAAATACCAAACAATGCGTGTTGTAGATGAATTTTTATGAATTAGCGTGATCTTGCGCGATCTTGCGTGATTGAAATGCGTTCAAAACACTTTCACCATAAATAGGTGTTAATGTTTTTCTGACCGGTCCAATCAATTGATGTTATTTCAGAAGAAATTGTGAAACTCCAACACTATCATGCATCGAGCGTAGTTCAAATGTTACAAGAATAACATAGTCCACATAAATGACAAAGATGAAGGATACGTGTAGCCGCTGACTGCAGGTGGATAAAGTTTCGGTATGAATTTCATAATATGAATTGGACACGCTCGACGAATGGAGTGACGTGATCTTTTGCTTTTATTGGTCATGAGTTCCATTCAAGTAACGAGAAAGGGATCAGTTTCAGTTGAAACGCCCTGTATAGTTTCATATAACCGGTCGTCTGTTCGTCAAAATTCTGCCTTACGCAGAAAGACGATAAAACAAAATATTTAACAGAATATTTTAATGACGAAAATATATGAAATTGACTGTGCTTATATGTAATGATATATGTGTAATTTTACCTAGATGTGAGTGTTTAAGTGTATTCTTTTCATGTAATTGTGTAATTGTATAGTTATCTGAATGTAGTTATTTACATGCTTTCCTTTTACCAGTGTTTGTCAATAAGATTTTGTATCTTGGACAATAAACACATATTCTCTCTCTCTCTCTCTCTCTCTCAAAGGGGTTCACTGACTTTGAATAGTTATACCTGCAGTGAATAGATGCGCCATACCATTTTATCCAAATAAATTGAACGTGAGTTTTTGTGAAGTATACTGAGCTCACTTTTTCTTCTTCGAAACAGAATTTTTCAAATATCACTTATAAGGAGACGTTTTTGTACCCTTCGACAATCAATATTTGTTAGAAAACTCTATAACTGAACCCATCTGAAGTAATTTGCAAACCGCATTCATTCTTGATCACTGTTTTTTTGAAGCGAATTATAAAAAAGAAGAGAAAATGAAAGCTACGGCTTTTAGAATGACCGTAAAGTGTAAACAAAATATCACACATTCGATTTCACTTATCTTCATTCAAATAAAGTTACCATGTTCATTTAAAAGGTTTATCCACTCTATTACTCATGGGAGTTTTACAACTTGCGTGAATGCAAGTTTTACATTTCCGTATGTTGATAGTAGGTAATGTATTATTTATCATGATTTTATTTTACTTGATATCATCATTCACATGGAAACTATTGTGACTCAATACGTGAATGGAAAAAAAATCCAGATTAACGTCACAGTCCATGTGTCATGAATCATCATAACGAAAAATAATCTATTAATTTCACAGTAAAACTGGATTTTCCATATATGTATGTACCGGTTGTCACCACGATTTCTTCCCTTCATTCACTTTCCACAACTGTCAAGGGATGGCATCAACCAGCTGGATTAAAGCACTTATGGGCGCTATGTTTCTTTAACTGTCAATCGATCAAACCACAAAACACAGGTATGAATACAAAAATATAACATCCACCTTCCTGACCAAAATTAGGATGTTTAGGTTTAATAACCACCGAAGGCGCTGATGACTGAGTATAACGTCGATCGGTCGTGCAATGCGATTTTGATATTCCGTATACTGTGAAGCAGTATACGAATTAATTTGGAAAAAAAGGTTTCTGTACTACATGCCCGCACAGGAAGACTGGCGAATCACTGACCAGATCGTCAACGAGAATAAAGTTTAGTGGGCAATCGGTAGCTCCTTTCTTTTTGAAACAGCAGGCCTGGATATCATATGTCCCGCCCTTCTCCAGTGGGATCTGGATGTACTCCCGCCCCACATGGATCTCGCTTGAGACGTTGAAGATACTCATCGAACGGAATATCAAAGATGTCGCGATCACCAACACCCTTCAAATCCTTATCAACATGCATACACCCCCGTGAGAACGACCGACACGGCCCTCCGTCTTGTGGCCCGTATCAAGAGATCACTGGAAAATATGAAATCCACTCTGGGTGTTTATATTGACATAGAGGGTGCGCTCGATGTAAAAACATTTTTCAAATTATCGAACTCATTCATCGCCATTAATATCCCGATAGCAGTAAGTGGATGGATTCTCAACATGCTCTCAAACAGGGTAATACGAAAAGTGTTATTACCACAACAGTGGAATTTGGTTTTGGACAGCCTCACCTTCCGTCTCAACAATGATGATATTTATACAATATCAAACGCAGATGATCTTGTCTGAGATGTCTAGAAACCCTGGTGTAGGGATTTATACCTGGGAAAGTTTGGGGTCTAAGTGGCGACACATGCCTACTATGATAATAAGCATCATGACCCCTTGACATCAAATCAGTTCAGATGGCGTTTGCAACGAAAAGAGTTACAAATTTCCCAGGAAATGTATGAACGGCCGACCTGACGGCTGCCTATTTTTTCCTTTTGGACGCTGACTGATCAACAACCTATATTATTCGCTTAGAATACTGGCCAAATTCCCTATAATTGCGTTCCTGTCATTCGATTTTGTTTTTTATGAGTATGACATTAGATTTTGCTCATTTTGTTGACTGCTCGAATCAAAGAATATAGTTTGTCGATCGATCGGTTGACTATGCACTTCCAATTAGCGTTAACTAGCGATGAAATTGAGAAACACACCACGATAAGTAAAAAAGACACTAATGACAGGAAAGTGTCGCCATAAAATTCTAAACAATAACGCATCAGTCTCAGCACCATCCTTCTAGACATCTTAATCTTGTCATACTGCTCACATGTGAATCAGAAAGCGTGCTGGGAGAAAGGATACAGACAGCTTCGACAATTATGAGAAAATAGTGTGAGGCACAGTCACTGTCAATCAACTCAACAAAGACAGTGATGATTGTTTTCACGGGTGAAAAGAAGCTGGAAGTACTGGTAACACCCTTTGACAGGGAGGTAGCTATGTTGGGCATGGTCCGCCTTCATTCTATTGGTATCAACAAGCATGTAGTACATGGGGTAACTGGGCGCCAATGGTGGAATGAAGTACTCACTGAAAATCCACTACCAGTTGCAACTACGGACACCATTTCCACTAAATTTGTTTTCATAAACCTTGCAGAATCCCTCATGAAGACAGTGAAGGGTGTCTTCGACATCTATACATATGCATCGAAAACAAAGTAAGGCCTAGGATGCTGAGTCGAGTCCCGACCTCTGAACATAAAATTCGTATGGCCCCTAGAAAAATTGCCAGTGTACTTCGGACTAAGCTCACTGGAATAACAATGGAAGAGGAAGGAATAACCAGAAAGGATGTAACCGGTGGAACCGTGCACATATATAGTGATAGCAAACAATCACTGCTGGCGTGGAAGAGACCACGAGTGACATCAAGGCTAGTACTAGAAAGTTACCATGTGCCTACTGAAAGCCTCTCGGAGTAACACTATCACTTTGAACTGTACCAAAGGATATCATTCATCAAGAGGAAATTCACCGACTCTCTAGTCAGGAAGGCTACCGGTCTCAATTCCTTGGAACCTGATTCTTTCATCGGCATGACAACGTCGGCAACTACAATGTTCAATATGGACCACTCCCAGCATGATTTTAGAAGGCGCTGAGATGAAACTATAATCTCTGTCGAGAGCAACTGAGCTACCCCGATGGAAGAACACACAAAAAAAACCTGTCAAATTCGAGGAAGAACCATCAGCTAACAAGTGGTGTTCTGACAGGACAGTACTGATGATGAATAGTTTCAAAATTATATCTTATTATTTTCAAAAATTCAGATGGGAAGGAACGCACTGCACATTCTCAAGGTTATTATTGAAGAAAAGGTTAGTTTGCAGTTAATCCTTCACAAATGTAGAATAAGAACTGTTCTCCTACTTTGATCTTGTTGATATTCTCCTTCTTCAACGAGAAGTATATTGATTCTGTTTGTGGTTAACTTCTCTCAGTTTCTCATCCACGAACAAAACATCTCCGTTGATGTTTACCAGCTAGAAGGCTCTATTGTTGGAATTTGGTTCGAAAATGATATTTGCCAGTCTTCAAATCCACTCACTGACTGAATTTGAATAGTTTCCTGTTGAACAACAGACTCCTTCGATGATTTTTTTTGTCTCTCTGCCCATGCATGCATTAGCTCAATGTTCATCAAGGCATTTGAACGTATCTTTCGAGTGCCTTGGTTTGATAGTTATTTGCAGTGGGGTATCTTGTGCTTGTGAGGAGAAACGAATATATGACTCTTTGATACCTGCCTACTGATGAGGGTCAATTCGAGTGATTCACACTGGGAACAGGTATCTATTCCTTATATTTTCAATTCTCTTTTATCCAGTGGATATTTCAGTTTGATGATGATGTAGTACCCAATTCAATACAAGTCTCGTTTATATCGGCCCATGTTCATGGCTAGGAACGGGACAGCATCTTCTATTTAGTAGATCCATTATATTTCTACCCAAGGTAGGTAGGTATTGATTATGGAAACAATTGTTTCTTTCGTCAAAAAATCACCTATGTCATATTAGATCTTTGATCTACAAATCATAATGAGTCAGTGGAACGGTAAATATATTTCTGATAAGCAACTAGTAAGTACTTTACAGAACCAACAAAGCCACTAAAGATAACCAACGAATTAACTAAAATCGATTCAACCCCATGATCATGACTTTGCAATTCACCTAAACACCCATTGGAAAACCGTTTATCGTTACAAAAGGTGGACCGGCTTCTATCTACATATTTGTGTTTGATCAGTATGAGTCACACTATACTGTATGAAATTTGGGTTGTATAAACCCACTCGAATAACTTTTCGTTTCATGAGTTTCAATTCCTTTAATGAACACTCTCTAGAAGCTTGAAATACGAACGTATCTGTTCAAAATTTATTTTTTTCATAATTCCAACTCCGTGATCTGATAGAAAGTAAATACAATGAAGATTGAACATTTATTTATGTATCTCAACAATACCTGGTATGTTTCAATGAATATATCCATTTTCAGTTTTCTGGCGACTGTCATGGAAAGATAGCAAGGAACATTCTCACTAACTGAAAGAATTGTAACTGATGTATATATATCACCATTGCAAACGTATCAAACAAATGTTTTGAATAATACGAGACATGTATGATCAATGGATATATCTGAGATTCGCACATTCAACGGCCTCGTTAATCCTTAACTGGCATGAGTTCAGACTTCCAAGGATTCGTATGAGGTCAGCTGGTTACCGGAAAAGCCTATAACTAGTCCAAGTAATCCGAATCAGCAACTTGGAGTATGTTTTTAGAGCTCGCGGTAACCACTCAACTGATGAATTCAACCAAAAGACGAGAATGAACGAGCCAATTATTTTTAGTCATTAAAGCCCACAAATATCCATCGTTGGCGATGCTTTGCTAATGAACTGGCTAACCTATTTTCAAATATCATAGATAAGTCAACGTCATCTTCTTTCTTCCCGTTAATATTTTCAGAATTGTTTCTCATCTGAAATTTTGAATATCGTTCTGGCTTTCTCAATTTCATTGCAGGTGACCCGACGAGTACCGTTTTCCTACGCATATGTTTCGAGCCTGAAAATACGCCAAAGATGTTTTCAGATGGATGATTTCTCTGGAACAAACCATCATCAGAAATTGAAAGAAGTTTCGCTTCTCGGTAAATAACCTGATAGGGGAAATCTGAATTCTAATCAAGAAACCTTCGATACAATAGGAATCTGTGGTGTGTTGAGTTTCAGTAGAATTATGGAAAAAAAAATATTATATTAATAATAAAAGTAAATACATGGATGGTGTATTGTGGATTTCAAATATACCTCATACATTGAGATTATTTTTCCAGGGTTGATGTATCCTAACTGTTTTTTATATGCATTTACTCAAACAACTTCTTGATATCAGACGAGAGATGAAGTTGATATCTTGAATGATCAAATCAGCTAGTTGAATGAATGTAACAGTCAGAACAAAATTAGCAGCATCGATGGCAATGAACGTGCCAATGAATTGCCGTGAAATTGTCCTGTCTCGACCAAGTCAAAGCTGACAGCTTATACCGCCGGTGCTCAAAAATAGAATGGAAATTCCCAAGCAGAAAACAGATATCAGCTGAATCATTGAAAATTGAATCGAGAAGGTATGCAAGGGAATTCAATCACATGGTGTTCAAATGTAAATGACCAACTTGAAACGAAAAATAAGGAAGAATGTAAAACAGTTAGACATAGACGACAACTCAATGAAAAACTATCAGTAATTTGCAACAAAACTGAACTATCAGTAAAAGGTGTACCAAAACCAACAAATCATCATGTGAAGGGTAGAAGAGGAAACTTCAGCTGAATTACTGAAAAACTTTGCTGCTTGAACATTTCGCAGAGGTAACCTGCGAATAGATCGAGCCCAAGTATCTAGATATTTAATCTTCTTCCAAGGCAAGATATATAACGTCGATTTCGACAAAGCGATTATTCCCAATATCTTGCAGTTAAGTGCTTGTGTGAATAGGTTTTTTTATGTGAAACCTCAGAAAAAGAAAGAGGACTAGGACAAAATAAAACACAAACCGTGACATGAATCAAGTGAATGTGAAATGTCAAATGAAGTAGATACTTCGAACATTAATTGAAAAAAAAATTTTTTTTTTCTTATTGTGCCTAAGTGAACACTCGCTTTCTGCTGACAGTTTTTGAGTATACTGATGACGTTGGATACCTGTTGTTGACGAAGATTTTTCAGAGGACTGCGAAATCCAGTAAAGCCATAAAATTCTTTAACGAAAAATCAAACGAAATGATAAACAATCTATTGGCTCTGAAATTCATCGGTGATAGTGTTTGGCCGAAAATTCAGCGAGATTATGAGGAAAGTTATAACGAATCGTTGAATGAGGCAAAAACCAGCTGACAACAACTTCATTTTGATTTCCGGAAATGAAAGTAGAGACACATGGTGATTAATCAATTATGAACGTTACAAGAACAACAATCAAATCAAAATTGCATGGGATATAACATCAAATGAATTTATTGAATAAACATCAGCTGAAGGAAAAATGACAGAGCAGTTACCTGAAAAGAGCATATCAGCTACGGGATATTGAAAATATTTGCCTAACATTCCAAATTATATTTTTCTCCATGGAATCGATGAAATGGAGGTCTTGGACGCAATCAATCATTTGAAGAACACAAACTGCTTGGATGTCCACTACTTAAATGGTAGGATCCTGAAGAAATGGAAAATTACATTGTGGATTCTCCCGCTAGAGAATTCGATCTCTGTATCAATGAACTTTTTCCAGCATATCGAAATAAAATAAGGTCATGTAAAAATAGGTGAAGTTTACGTGCCTGAAAATCACCGACCCATCTCGATCTTTCCTATTATTGGCATTTTTGAAAATTATCATAAGGAAACGACTTTCAATTTTTCCTGAGGACGATATTCCACATAAAAATCAATTTGGTTTCAGACATAGTCGGGATACAATGCAAGCTGTGAGTAAATTGGTGGGGGACGTAGTTGAAAGTCTTGAAGTGGGAGAACACAATTGCAATTCTGTGTGATCTTGGCAAGGCACACGAGATCTCACTAATAAAAATAGAATTTTATGATGTGAGAGGAATAACAGATTTTTTACCCATTGAAGCGAACGTAATCAGACTGTTTTCTTCAATGAAGGTACATCCTTACCAAAACAAATTATTCACGGAATCAATCAGAGTTAGGTACTGGGTCCCCTTTTATTCATCATATATATTGATGGTGTATTTGTGAAAGTAACTCTTTCGAGGTGTATATCATTTGCTGATAATGCAACAATATATCATTTAGGTAGGAATATCAATAACCTTGGTACGACAGACGACACAATGCTCGTCAAAATTGATGAGTAGCTAGTTAACAATATACTCGAAATGAATGCAAGTCACAAGTATTAACCTTCTACGCAGATTGAAAAAATCAGTTAGCCCCGATGTATTGGAAGTGTCGTAATTTGCACTATTTTACTCCCATATTAGTTATGGAACTTCACTATGGGCTGACAATACTCAGGCTTCACGTGTTTTTATAATGCAGAACAAAAGCATTTGTGGTCCTGATGTAAAACCTAGGACTCTTGTGAAAGTTAAATATAGTTCAGCAGTACCGCAACGGAATTCTCGTAACCTAAGACTCTACAATAAAACACCAGATCATATCAAAACAACGAGATATGAACAATTCGGGAAAAAAAAACAGGTACTTAGCTATGGTTTCTATTCGGTCGAGGAATCCCTGCTGCTGATTTTGATATGTGATTCTGAATTCGACTATGTGACTTATGAGAGATTTTGAGGAAATTTTTGACACGTGAGTCACAAAGAGCTACATTGGCTCCCACATAATTATTCATGTTCAGACCTTCTACGGGAAAATGTACGGTGGCAATTAATATCTCTCTGAACTTTTCTTTTGTAGACAATCATTGAATATGGATCACCAGTACTCGGGAGTACTTATGAATTGAGATCTATTTCGAGCATTTTTTATTTTTTCACATTCAGAGCACGTTGAAGAAAGACAGTTCTTCATGTGATGAGAGGAGAAATATTTCAAAATGGTTCAAAGATCACTGAACAATCACCACGTGCATCTAATCGTCGATTACAGTCGACCGACACAGTTTTCAACCACCAGTTGAGAATTATCCTTCCATGATATCCCAAGGACTTATGAAAAAACAGAGTGTCCCATTTCTTTCGATTGTTGAAGAAGTGAAATCACACCTAATTTGACAATTTTCAGCAGTATAAATGAATAATAAATCTGTTTCTGTTTTTCAGAAAAAAAGTGCGAACAATGCTGAATTATAACTCTCAAATTTTAATCTCAAGAGCTACGAAAAAATGTATGATGTACGGAATAAAAAATTAAATATCGAAGAAATCTAGTCAATTGCCTATTGATAAGGAATCGATTTCTTGAATGAGAAGATTATGGGGTCAATAACTTCAAACAATATTAAATCATTAGGTACAGGTTTTTTTTCAGATATTGTTCAATTCATTATGAACTCCTTTACAAGTGATTCAGTTGAAAAATTGGCTGTGAATGATTTTCCTTCATGCTCTTATTATTCTCTCATTGATGGTGATTTTTCGTCTTCGATTATTTTCTCTACGTCCAGATGACAATGGTATTGACTGACAAATGGATCTATTGTTCGGGTAATTTCAACCACATTTTTTTATTACTGATGTATCAGAAAGAAAATGATTTTGAATATATGGTTCCAGAAAATTGATGACGATTCAATAATAGATGTATCGTATTCTTACAGCACAGCAGTGATTCAATCGTCTACGTGACAATTTCGAAGATACATTATCTTCACAAATTCGAATGGAAATTAAAAAGTAATTCACTTCGAAAGCAGCTTTAACATAATTCGAGCATACTACATACTTAGTGTTCAATCCCTTCATGTAAGTCACTGATTTTCACATTATATAATCATTAAATCGACATTAATCAATCTGTTTCAATATCGTTATTTCAGGAGTTTTTGCGATATTAGTTGAAGGGCTTGCATGAAAACGTAAATCGACGAAAAGAAAAAACCGGAACATATTTTCATTGAAACTGATAAAAATCAAATTGACGTTGAGTCGACCAATTAAATTCGACTTCAAAATGCACATATTGCGGGTACTGTTCAGGTACCTTCGACCCGTTTTGGCACCTGTCGCTACCAATCCCACAGAGAACCGATCAACTCAGATTATTTCAGTGCCCGGATTATTTACCAGAGAAGAGAACTGGGATGGAAATGAGCAGCTCTCCAACCATAACGGCACTACGTCTTCAGCGGCCACTACACGGTTTACTGCCGACATCCTTATGCGGAAACCTCCCTCTCTGATTCCCAACTCTCATCATAAAAAAGTGCACACTGAGGCTTTGAGGATGAAGCTATGTTGTTTATAGCCATATAAGGGTTCGACGGTGTGGAACATGGTATCAGAACATATTTAGGAATGACTGGACCAGCTTTAATTGAAGGTTTCGTTCGATGGGATAGTAATGGTTTCCAGGAATTGGGACGGGGAGTGTTTTTGTTGTGGCAATGGTCTTTGTGTTGTTGAAGTCAATTTCGTGTACGGTTCGTGGTGATATTTGAAGAGAGTCGAGGTCATGTCCGAATTACGTACTGCAAATTCATGCTCGAAGGACCTGTTCGAAACTCTTCTGCTGGTCTGTCCTATATATGTTCTCGGGCAGTGAGGAATTTCATATATATTTATTGTGATTTGTTGGTCATTTTATCTTTGGGTGAGTACAGGAAATGGAATGAGTGTTCGATGTCCTAATGTGGTGTTTTCCTTGAGACGTGGCGCACCTAGAATCGTTTTATCGACTAGTTTCCTCCATCAAGACTCTCAGATTATTTGGCGCCGAAGTCAAAGTCTCCCTATTCCCCAGCTCTCATCAGAGCAATGCGAAAAAAAAAGAAGATAACTTGATCAATATTTGTCGTATTCCTCAATTATATTATCCAGATAGCCTCTGAAGAAGCTGGCCACTCGCGCTAGCGAAACGTCAGGAAGAAATTCCAAAGAACGACGGCCTTGAAGCCCGAAGAGAAGTAGTTATACTAACAGAGAAATTATTAATATCAGAGGATACATTTTTTGCAACGATTATTTTTATAATCAATTAACAACAGAGAAAATATTGATTTCTTACACTGAAATATGCAATGGATATCGTATAGTTGCACTGCAATTGAATTTTTGGTCTGTTAGGACAATATTTGTTGATTCACTATATATAATTCGTTGGGGTTCGAATCGGCATTCCAGCCTCAGCTTACTGCGGTCTGTAAAATATATCAAACATCCAATCAGAGCCTTAGAAACTGATAGTTATGATGGGGGCTGATTCCATTATATTGGAGGGTACCAATTTAACCCCTTCAAGCACTTCGCAGAACAGGGCTTGGACCCGCGTAGAAATTCTAACACTGTATTATTTACTCATTTTCCTCACGTGGTAGTTTAGTGGAAACTTACCTCTGATAAGTCATGTCATCTTTTCATTGCCTTTAGAACTCCCAAAGCTAATCAGCTAACAAACGTGCTTGTATCTCTTTTCGCTTGTTTCTGTCCTGGTATCCTACTTCAGTGAAGTCTTAGTTGAGCGAGTTCCCAAACTGTGTCTGATTCTAAGGAATGTCATTCAGCGAATGAATTCTTATAACCATTCAGAATTCTTTATGAAGTTCGGGCTGTGTCAGCTTTTGATCCATGAAGACTCACCCCCCTCTAATCAACCACTTAAGAATTCGATGAACAGTTCCCAAATGTAATTCTTTCAATTTATATTGGGGCCGTCCCTGTAGGGTGACTATCCACGAAGTTTCGGGAGGTGTGCATATTGGACGTAAATGTTATTGATAATGGTGCACTTTGTCGAATTGAATAATTTTCGTGTAATCGATTTATAATGGATGTAATTATTGTGATTCTCACTGACTGGATAAGGCGTCAGAAATTTCCACAAATGAACAGTTTACTAATTGAAGCTATTGAAACATATAAATATATACGCAGTTCGCCCCGTGTACATAATCTGAACAGAAGTGCAGAGTTTTGAATCGAAATGACTAAAATATCGCAGTTATTGCCATATTCCGAGGCTGAAAAGAAAGCTATTCTGAAGAACCACAATATAACAGAAACGGAATTCGAGGAAATTGTGGAAAAGCTGAAGGAATGGTCCACAAAGACTTCATTGCCTTTACAATGTGAGTATGTTTTTGATTCATTATATCGGATTGATAGGTGAATTTCATTCAATAAAAAATTTGTGGCCTGACTCGATTTCAGACACTTTGATAAACGTTCACGATTATCATATTTCTGATTTGATACTTCTGAGTATCACTTTCACATAGATGGAATTGGCTGAAACCAGCAGTTTTTGTTGAATAGAAATCTAGAACAATATGTTCTAAAAAATTGTTCTAAAATTGTTCGTTTCCGTTAACCAGCTGACGAACGTCAACCCTCAGAAGTCGAAACTTGTGCGAGCAATGGATCAACGAGGCCTTACCTTTTAACGTGCGATTACTCAGCACGGTGGCCCGGCGAGGATGTGAACAAACTTATTACAATAAATCAATTATTTATTCATTGAGATTTGATGGAATCTGGCTGACAAACAGCGTGGAATGAGATATACGTCCAAAATATTCGGTGGAATTTCCTTGGAAGAACATAAGAACTAAGTTTGAGAATTGAATTTTTCTCGCATTTTTTTTTGTTCAAAGAGACCCCTCACTATCAAAAAACCCTTTGTGGGTTTATACACCATAAAGGGTTAATGCAAACGATGCAGTTGAAAGATATTCAATTTGATAAACTTTGGTACCAAAATACTCGAAAAATTTGCAAGAATATGAGAAAGATCAGATGAAACATTGTAACAAGATTCGTTCATATTTACGAATGTGATTTTTTTGCTTTTTGATTCGAATTGTTAACCAAGGCATCACATATTCTACACTTTCTGTTGGAGGAAATATCAATGATATCAGATATAGAATGAGCTAAAATCACTTTCCGAGATCTCAATCACCCGCTGATATATTTGGTAAAAAGTATCCACCAGATTACCTCTTGAAGAGAAATCACGTTGTTATTCACCATCGAAAATTTTGTTTCGGAAGAAACAGACACTTCGAAATGTTCGCATGTCCTGCCTAATGCTACTGGGGAAACATATGATGGGTCGGAACAGCTGACTGGCATTGTATTTATGAATGGAATCATTTCGAACATCGGAATGCTGATTTATTAAGAGGGTCGCAGCCTTCTCTGCAAGTAGACCGGAGATAATTCTGGTTTTCGGTGGGTCATTTTTTTACGTATTTGCAGTACGATGTGCCCGCTGTTGAAGGTATTCTCTATTTGGTGTAGTAGTTGAGGTCTCTCGTCATTCGTCCTAGTCATTCATCAGATACCATTTCGCCTTTGAGTTTACACCATTCGTACCTGATTCCTATGACAGATTTGTGAAAGGGGTTGGTATATTGAACCAGTCGCTATCTTTGATATTGTTAATCATTCCTTTGAATTCGAATCAGAATGATACAATACATCTTTATCTTTCACATTTTTTGGATCTGAAAGCATTCAATTGTTTTCAGATATACACTCCACAAATATAAAAACAGTTCTATTGAACTGCAAGATGAGCGTAGAAAGATCAAAACGAACTATTGAAGGATATTTTCGAGTGAGGACCCTACATTCAGATTTCTTCGATCGTCTTCTCCCGAATACAGAAGGATACAAACAGTCGAAAATACTTGCGTAAGTTAATGATGTGTTGTTTTGTAGAAGTTGCTTTGGTATAACTGTAAAAGATATCTTTTTTGTTCACTTGATATAACTGAACACAATTCCATCCGATAGCTCGAATAGAAAATTATTTACGGTAAATATTTCTTGTACCTCCCAGATGAACTCCATGAAGCTTGCTGAACTTATACACAGGAGGGGAAAGCGTTCATATAACATAACACATATTTTATTCGAAACAACGAACTGAATCATCTTATAGTTAATGTTTGCTTACCTCTTCGCTAGAAAATTCGGAATCGTTCCTGCTAAAGATGTTTTCTAAGTGTAGTGAATAATAACCTTGAGCTCTGCTCGCTCATCAAGATGCTACTAAGACCAGATCGTATAGTCTATGATTTCATATCTGTTCCTCGCGAAATCTCTCACCTGCGATCAATTACCGTAACACCAAATTGGCATCTTCAGCAGAAGGAATAAGAACTGAACATCAACTTGCAGAAAGATGCCCGGTTCATTAGTCACTAACTCTTATTACCAGTCTGCAAAGATGCCCAACCCAATGAATGAAGATCAATTTCGGTATTCCTAATATCAAGAAAATATGCAGCAATTTCAGTTGCGAAGAATTCTACACTGGCAACAGATGTTAGAAATGTCCTCAATCACAAAATTTTGATTTGACATCGAGAAAATTTTACCGAGAACGATTCACCATCAAGAATTGATACTTTTATTCTTCCACAAATCTAGGACACAATTGGAATTGAAAATTTAAACCTTTATAGAAGAAAGTATGGTTTTCGAAATGAAATATTCTGGCCCCTTGGACCTCCATTAGGGACCACGAAGATGAATCTACAATATCAACAAAACGTGGGGAGCGTGAATTGTTTGAGAATGTTTTTGATATGGGTGAGAATATTTGCAGGTCGAATCAAAATTTTGTTGTCAAGGGTTTTCCGCCCACGTCAACCCAGTATCCCCTTTCTTAGTTTATTGAAAAAATTTTGGGATCCGAAGCAATGAATATATCATTGAAGTATGTTTTTTTTGTTCATGGCTTGTAATCAGAAGTAGTTCGTGGATAATTGTTCTGAGAGTTGTGCTTTGCTTCAGTATCAACGTTCATCATGACGCATCTATGAATATATCATTTTGATCCGTTGAATAACACATCGGCTGAGTTAGGTCAGAATTATGAGTCAGACTTCATTAAAAATTCATTTTATATTGTTAACTTTTCAAACAACTATAAAACATATATTTCTGATTAAGCAAACTATGGAAACCATGTTAGTGATTTATATGAATTTTATTCCTGGAATGGATCTAAATAATTGGTCCCTGTAATTGATGTGATTGCATGCTTCATCATAAACTATTGTTCAAAGGGAAAAGTTATTTATATACCGAGGCATAATGAAAATATTCATGATCAATGGCAACAAATCACGAAGTTGAGAGCTTTCAATTCGAGATCCTTTGAGCCGTCCGACAGGAATAAATATCGGGTGATATGTCCATGATGCATACAAAAAGCTTTCATGTTCATGTTTGAGCATTTCCTGGGAAATGTCACGAAGAACAGAATAATGCACCCTATCGAAGTTTCGATATTATTGAATGTAGCAGAATTTGTTATGATTTTTTTCCAATCTGAAAATTTTTATGGTTTGGTCAATATCAGTAAAATGAAACGATTTCCTGTCTTAGTATTATGACGCCCAAATCGCAGTATTCGACCAAACGATTCTCGCATCATGGATATGAATAATTAATGATTTCAATCTGTGATGTCATTCTGACCAACCTGTGAATTTGAGTATATTCTATTTTCCCAAATAATTGGGAGCTATAGGTATTATTATACTACAACATACACTTTAACCTTTATTTCAGTATATTTCTATGGCCATTTTTGCTTCCTAACATTTTCCATTATTCTCCGAATTCAATCATAGATTTTTCAGATCTTCATATATTTATCTTTATCGATTTCTCCCTACTTTTCCTGTCTGCATAAATCGGTCCAAGAGAATAGAGTGAAGGCCCTGAAGAGTCTCAGCCCTCATCCTAACTTTGAACGGAACATTATATAAAGGTTGTTTATGTGAAGTTGAGTTCTGAAAGAAAGATTTCCCAGAGCAAGAATTGCAGAATCTAATATTTTCAATTTAGCTGGCACGTATTCATTTATCATCAATTCGATTTTTGCCATATTCTTGAAGAATATGCAGGAAGACAGGTAAACAGTTATCATACGAAGAACAGAAGAACTAGAATAAATGGAGTTATTCCTTCCCCAAATTCGAATTCAGAAATTTGCCGCCTTAATGACCAGTGTCAACATGGCGGTTGGCATATGTCACAGACTCATATCGAAGTCACTGAACGACTCATTATCCTAAGGTAAAACAGTATTTCTGTTGTCGTCCACAACACTTGTTCAAGATGATATACAGTGTTTGTTATCATATTTTCCTTGAGATATGTTTTGGTACTTATAGTAATTGATATTGCATTACCTTTTTTTCGAAAAAGTTTGGTAATAAAAAATTTATTCTTTGTGTCAGTTTCCTCGACAAGTATATCCCCATTACAAAATCATTCATGTAATTGCATGTTTACAACCGTCAATAAACCGATGGTAAATATAAAATAGCTGTTTATGATTTTTCACAAAATAAATTACCTGATGAAGCAGCAAAATCACTGCAAACGACCTTCAGAACTTTCTATTCTGTTCCCTCAATAATAAGTTAATTAAGGTAATTTTTTGACTGAACTATGTGCTCTGGACATACTTTGCAGTATAAAAGTGGGTTCAGTAAACGAATAAGCACAAATCAGTAGATAATTCACAATTGATAATATCGTTGATATCTTTAATGTAAATTGCATGAGAGCTATGTGGTTTACTGAACGTATAATGTATTATCGTCATAATACATATTTCTTCTCATTTTCATGCAATGGTGCATGAAACTATCGGGTATTGACATGATTTTGGAGAAATATTGGGAGTCATTTCTAATTTCTTCAAATAAAACGAAGTATTCGAGTAATTACGCTATAACTTTCACATTCAGAAATTCAGCTGCATTGCAAAGATCGTCGTACTTTATGAATACCATTACCTTCAATATGTCCACAGATTGTTACTTGCTCGATATTGTTGTCACAAACCTGTCTGAAGACATTGCATCACTGCAAAACACAAAAGCAGATAAAAACTCAAGTTGAAATCGAAAATGCAAGTCCATTTATCACAGAAACCACCATTAAAATTTCTACAAACTGTCATCTATATGAGTTCTGACGTCAGAATGCATGTTGATTCCTATTTGAATTTATCGATTTCAACTCGCTTTCAGTTTCATGAGGGCTATCGGTTCGGACTTTCATTCTCAACCAGCAAAATTGTTTTACAATTTCATGGTGCTACAACAGTTTTATTTAGTTGGTATTTCATAATTACTTCAGGAATGCTAATTGAATAAATTGAACGTGCCGTTCAATACAGTTGTAGGCAATTAACGTGTTTTATTAACTTGTCATAGAAACATTTACTAAATAAAATTAAAAAACCTTTATAAAATAGTCACGGAATTATTACAGAAACGTTTTCACAACCAACTTAAAAAACATATTTTCCTAGAAATGTAAACAGTTTCGTAGCAGTTTTATAGCACTTCTCTGTGAGGTTTTTACCATCTTCAATAAACTGTTTCAAGCTCATTTCAGGACTGCTTCCTGTAGCTTTCATGAAATCATTCCATTGGCATGATTTCCGGCACAATTTTATTCATAGCACCATATTGTCACTTTAATGATAATTTCTCAATTATTTTATAGTATGGTATATTTACTATGATTCCTAAACAATAAAATAATTGTTATTGAATCAAATTGATTCAGTGAATATGTATTTGCTGTCTCCAAGAATAAAATGCAGCGTTTAAGAGGAACCTGTACCATGATTTTTAGAGGTTGGGTAATAGCATAATTTGACAATTTTATTTGACTAGCGTTCCAAGAACTATATACTTAACAATGTCGTGTGAAATTGGTCATTGGAAAAACTAAAATACTTCGAACTCCCCCACGTGACCTCGTTCTTCCATTTTTTTCTTGATGAAAACATAAAAATATGTACCCTCAAACCACTTGTTCAAAACTTTTTCGAAATTCACTCTCAACAATCAATGGAAGAAGTTTCTTAGCCAAAACTTCCCGGTAGAAAGTATTGTTTCTCAATAGCTTTATAGGGGTTATATAGTAGCTGGAATACGTTAAAATGCTTGCTATTGATGAAATTATTTTATGGAACGACGCCATTTTTAAATGATAGCAACTGGGAATACTGACATTAATTGAGATGGAAATATGAAATACCGCAACTATAGTGATATTTACAGCTGAAAAGTACATAGATATTATGAGATTATATTATCCAGAACTGGGTTCAGTTTGAGACTAGAAAATTAATAAGTCAACACACTGAATTTTTCAATAAATAATCATTTTTTCCAGAAACATTAATGAATGAGTGGCGCGATTGAATTTGGCTAAAAATATGCTATATGTATGTCAATAAAATTTCATTCGCAGTTAAAATATAAATCTCTGAAGCACAAGTAATGTCGTCAACAGTTTCATAAGTACAAAAAAAAATTACTTCAACCTTTTTATTTGTTAGTGTTGAGATAGTTGGTGATATATTTATTATATTTGCCTAGTGTCCAATAAAAAAAAACTTTTTGCCTTCAAGGAAACATTTTTTCGGATTTTGAATATTCCATAAGTATCGCTTGAATATATTGCAAAAGTGCAGTAAGAGGAGTTTTCATGAAACTATTTTTTTTTTAATTTTATGGCAATTTCCGAAATGTTTATAAAACTGTTTTGTAGTTTTTGTGAAAGGCCTTGAAAATAATAATCAGGACTATAATGTTTTATAAAACGGTGCCAATATCCTATTTATAGCTGTTTTATAAACACATTGGAAACAATTCTGAGAATAATGCAGTTTTATAATTTGTCTCTTCGAAATATTTCTGCAACTGTTATAAAATTTGAAATTGTTAGTTTTCTTGTTTATATTATTGACTCCATTGAAACCTATTGCTGAGAAGTTTTTGATTGATCGAGGAAAATAATGTTGGGATATCGAATATAAAATAGACAGTCACGGAATTCAAAGAAGAAATACATGAATAAATATAAAAAAATGTTGAAACCAAGTTTCAACTTGAATGTACTGACGACGACATTTCGATCGCTGGTATCCGCAATCGTCTTCGGGGGATAACTGAAAACATTACGAGGTATGGTCGGAACTTATGGCCGCGTCTCGCGTCTAACAGCTTACAGAGCTAAGCAGCTTCAAGAAAATTGATATTTCACTATGGAAAACTTTCAAATTTTGTGCAGCGGCTTCAAGCGCTATAAGCTGTAAGACGCGGTCGAATACTCGATTTCCTTATGGTGGGGGAACATAGTGGTGCCTACCATGAGCCGCGCGGGGAAAGTCAATGAACTGGCATCCGGGGATACATTTTAATCTCCCAATGATTACATTCAAGCTGAATTGAATATTTCATTCAATTGATTGATTGGTACAGTTCGATTTTTCTGGAATTTATGTTCGTTCCATTATAAAAGTAATCATAATTTCCCACTGTTTTTGTTGACAGTTTTTGTGTTGAAACTCGCTCGTTTTCATATATGCCATATTTCCACATTTGACCTTCATTTCGAACATATTTTCATTAATTATTTTTCACTCATTTCAGTACGATTGAGTCTCTCCACACAGTGCAGTTTCTGAAAACCCAACCAAAATATCAAAAGAGGCGTATTGAAACGATAGGTGTATACAATATGAAATAAGCCATACTTGTAGTTTGAAATGTGAAATTTGTTGAACCACTAAACGCCATATGGTGATAACATGGAAGAGGAACCTGTATTTAATGTTTTTCAGGAAAGTTGCTGTGATGCCTCGGCTGACCCCAGATCTATGTAGGGTAACTATTTTCAGGATGGACGATCCACATGGAAAAGCTAGTGATGGTCTACTATATACCTTGGCAGCATTCATGGGCATAGAATTGAGAATAATGAGCAATGACTTTTTCTCCTCGAATATCCTCATCATCGACCTCCTTGATTTCGACTTACTCAACTTGATGAAATTCACACCTGCTGTCACTCAGAAATTGGTTAATATAATGGTGAGTCACACTATTTTTGAATCTCTCGGACACATCCCAACCCGTGAGACTCTTTCAATGGAAGGGTTATGGAGTGTGTGACATAAAGCTCATACGGTTCAAGCACTGCTGCACCTCATTAGGTTTGTTCTAGCAGCGCTTTCAAACGATACGGAACCGTCCGAAGCATGCGCATACTAATATAGGCGTTGAAGCGAAAGCAAATCTGGAATTTGGCTACTAGTCGCATGTTCTAGCTATGGCCAAATCCAGATTGCGAACCGGATGAGAACTGTCGAAATAGTCCAGAGGAATTCGTGAGGATTTTTCATTTATGGCATGCGTGAATATTCGGAGTGATCCGATATCATATTTTTTATAATTTCGGAATATAGATTGTTTGGTTATGTTATGTACCTATGAGAAATATTTGTTTCATTAATCCTATTTTTCATAGAACGGAAAACCTCAAAACCATCAAGTTCTTCTATATTTGTGTTTTGGAATACAAGTATAGTGAAATGATCTTTTTTTTTAATGGACTATCGAAATCAATCAAGCAATTGACATTTTTCAACACAAATAAGCGTTCTATCAAGATATAAATCCCAAACTGTTTGCAACCAGTCTAATGACGTACATGCGCAGTTGGTCAGTCCATAACACTAACTTCCAACCATCCTAAATTTCATGCTAGATCAAACCTATTGATATCGCAGTGCACCTCCATCTCACTGATATACAATGCAATGGAATGTTCAGATCGAATTTCAATTTTCGCAAATTATTGTTTAATATGCTGTTGAAAATTAATTTGATGTTGCAACACCGTGAACAAGACTCCAGTATTTTTTTTCTTTCCAGTTATCTGTTAATTTGAGGCTGAAGAATATTCACTTAGTCAACTTGCCACCTCTCGTGGAGAAAGTGTTGGTACTGATGAAGCTCGTTTTACCAGTAAAGTTTTTCCATAGGGTAAGAAGTATTCTTTTGCTCAATCAGCACAAATTCAAATGATGGTAAAAATGAGTTTTTATTCCCGAATTATAACATCAGAATATGTAGATATTTCATAGCTATCGTCAGATATTATATATGAATAATTGAGTGATTCTTGACTGACAATATTATATATAGAATGATAATAAGACTGCAACTCCAAGATTCATTCCCTCTATCATCATATGATGACTGGAACTTCCGGTAGAACCGGGTCTAGAATCGTTCTTTTGTCGACGTTACGGCTCCCACTTTGGAGCCATTATCAAGACTTCTTCGCGACTTGATGCCGAGGTCGAAGCCTCCTTAAACCCCCTCTCATCTCGACAAAGTGAAGATTGTGGTTTTGTGGATGGAGTAATGAATGGCTTTAGCTATATGAGAGTCCGACGCTGTTGAACATGTGGTCGGACTCGATGTACGTGAAAAGGCTAAATTGAAGGATTCGTTCGATGGGATAGTAATGGTTTCCCGAAATTGGGAAGCTTTTGTGAGTCGTCTCGTTTGTTTAGGCATGCCTCAAAACTATAAATAGCATATGAATAGCATTTCTCTATCATCAAGTCGCGAAGAAAGATAATGGCTCCAAAGTGGGAGCCAAAAAGATTTGGAGGTTTATCCGTTGGTTTGTCGGTATTGAGTTTCGACGTTTCGCAATCATCTCAGTTAGAATTTTCAAAATTGTTACTGCTCCTGTTTGCTATCATCCAGGGTTCTCACCAAAAAATCAGCATATTTTGCAGGTCAGACATCATTGACTCATGAAAATGACATTGATAATAACGTATCATCTCCCAAATACTATTTCACGATGATATGGGAAATATTTTGATGAGGCCGATATCATTCTCATCTCATTTTATCCTCTCATCCCGCACAACTCATATAAAGAATTCACAATACCGATGCAAAAGCGATATTGTTAATGACGATCATAGCTTGTGGAACAGAATCAGCAGATGTGGGCACGTTTGAAAATCATTCACGAACAAAGTTCTGATCAGTAAAATAATATCGATAAAACTATATTTCCACTATTTGCACTATTTATAATTGAGTATGAAATTTGTGGTGGAACGAAACAAACATTTGATCATGAAAGGATATAGGATCAGCAACATTCATCATTCAGTGATGGAATAGGTAGAGAACTGCACCAGTGATTTCCACCGTCAGGAACACAAGGACAATGTGATTGAAAGTATGCATGTTGTATGTTTTGCTATCAATATCCGAATGTTGGTCTCGTCAAGAATTATTCAGCAAACACCAAGAAACGAAAGGCAATTCCAACCAAGCTCTATTCTCGGAGTTGAAAAATGTTCTTGCGAAGGATATGGAGATATTTGGCTTGTGCGGCATCCAAACATATAACCCTCCATCAGGAATGGTTTTATGACTCAAAATCCTTATGCCTCCTCTACATTACTCGCGAAGTTCTTTGGCGGAGTACTATTGAAAGTCCGAAAAGCGACACTAGACACTCGTTCAACTTCGTGAAGAGCTCATTCGCTCTGTGGTGCAGGTACTTGGAGCCCTTCGACTTGGGAGCAAAAACCGATAACAAATGGAAGTCGCCCGAGGCGAAATTAAGTTTGACGAGGTAGGCCGACGTGCCTCTCCACACTATCCTATTCGTCTAACAAAATAAGATTTACGTATAACTAACAAGAAGCGTCACTTGCTGCTACACAGCCGCTATTCCTGTGGTCCCCACCACTGCCATATTTCATGACCTCCAAACTATTTTTGTTACGACTACGCATAAGTGCCAGCAAAAAACAGTAATCCAGTAAACTACTCGACAAGAAACATCAGTACTTGTTTGTTGATATGACTGACCGACTGCAAAATGCTGACACTGCTGGTAGACATGCGCACTCAGGGTGTATTTGTCGAATTGTCAGATGCGCTTCTTATTCGTGTATACGTAAATATTCTTTGATCTAACATCGTCGAAATTCGCGAGTAGTGTAGAGGAGGCATTACAGTTACAGAATGTTGTGCGAAGAAATGACTGTTCGGAGGTCTTCGTCGAAGGAATTGTATCGTTTGTTCCATAACTCAGAAAGAACCTATAGTCAGTGCTCAGCTGTCACGTCGGGATTTGAGAGTAATTCTGACAAAAACAGACCCAGTTCAAAGTACAAAGGAAATTATTGTGATGTTCAAACGAAATTATTGCGAGGGTGTGAAAGGAGACCACTAATGTTATAGCATGTTTCTTGGAGTTTTAAATCAAGACATTCAGCATAACAGAATAGGCCACGAATTTTCATGTTGGTCATTAACCAGTAAAGATCAAGGCATCGACTGTTAGGAGAATCCTGGCGATATGGCAGGAAAATAATGAAATTTTGAAAATCCGAAGTGAATACGGCATTTATTAATGGAAGTATTCTTGATGAAGATTCTTCTTTGGAGAAGAGCCTCTAAAGTGTAAGCAATCCTCACGTTGCTGGAATGAGATACTTGTTGAATTACTGAAAGGAATAATTTTCATCCAACTCAATTTTTATGAATGTGAATCCTACACCAATCTATAACTATTCTGAAAATGTTTGAGAAGCACCTAAGTTTGTCCTTCGAAATAACCATGTAAGTTTCGGAAAACCGACTTCTTTTTTAATTAGGCTTGGGGATAATAAATTGCAAAATCTTCAGCGAGGATATATTGAACGTATTTTGAAGAAGTATAAAATGGAAAATTTTGAGCAGAAATCATTTTCTTCTGGACTCAATTACATGTGAAAAAACGGTCAAAACAAAGAATATATGCAGGAAATATATTCCATATACAGAGGCTGTAGGAAGTTCAACGTTTTAAGTCGGAGTTAAACGTCCTGGTATAGGTACTGCATGCGCTGACACAAGTGAGCAAATTCCTGAATAGTTCGAGAAAATAGCTCAAGATAGCCGTAAAACAAATAGGCGGCTCAAGAGAAATGAAAACCCGGGTATTTGCTACAAGAGAGGATTTTTTTTGGCAAATTCCGATGCTAATTTCGCAACTCAGACCTTCATCGATTAACCAATGGATATGTCACTTCGATGAATAACAGTCTCGAAATGTGGTCATCACATCTTCAGAAGTGCGATTCTAGATCAACGATAGAAGTTGAATAAATAACAACATCTGATGCATTCCTGGATATTGTATGGCGCAAAATATTTCTACGAAAGCTAACTGTTGGTTCATCAAAACTGAGCACTTCGTTTATCAGTAACCAGAGAGTCATTCGGGTCGTCAAGAATATTGTACATCATGAAAAATCGAGCACATCTACATCTAGTACCATTGCATTCGGGAGCAGATCGAAAATGGAGCGATAAATGTGAAATATTTACCTTCAGAAGATGAGATGACTGATATTTCAACGGGGTCAACGATTCAACTTCTTTAATTCTCTGAATGTAAACAAAGAGTGGTAGTGTGGAAAATTAACTTCGTATACTACTCAGAAAATCAGTCAAGTTATTTTTCCTTTATTTAGACATTCCTAACCGATAAAAAAACAATGGATAGAATTTATTCTTGAGCTAATGGATTATTAGGTGTTTTACAAAACACCGAATTATATCCTTCACCACCATATTTATAACATATGACGTTTTCTAGAGCAGGAATAGCCCAATATCTTTAGAATAATTGGATTTTATCAAGTTTCAGTTGTGAACTGAGATGTCCCATTCCTCACCCGCGAAAAATAAGTTTTACGGACTTAAAATAAAAATCTTCAAATTGATATTTCACTTCACAGGTCCGGCCTCACACTGATCATGAATCACTATACGAATTTATCCCAAAAGAATATCTGCCGTCTAACTATGGAGGATCACAGCCATCCATCGAGCAGATTCACGGTGAGCATCGTTGATGTTGATATCATTGGTACCCATTTTCAGGCCTCAGCATTAAATTTGCCTATGATCCCTATGAGCGTTATGGACACCATCAAAAATTTCGTATCATAAATAAAAACAAATAATAATGAAAATATATTTTGTGTTATATCAGTTCGCTATTATATTTCAATTTCTGAATTATCAAAAAATAATAGCAATAAAGAAAAAAATTCCGATGCATTTCGACACTTCAATTATGACAAAGTTTTCCAACCAACAATAGTTGATTTAATTTCCGGACTACACCTCACTCGTTGCAATACGTTTTTAATGAATTGCATGGGTCACATCGTTGCCATCGAAACAACACGTGAGAAATAGCATATCGGTAACCAATAGCTTATCCAAGATTTTCGTGTTCAATTGTTGCTAACTGAAACTTTAAAACAAAATTTTGAGACAGAAATTTTCATAATGCTTTTATTTATTCACAGAGGAATGGTGTCGAGAGGTAGAAAATCGTGAAGCGGACTTCAAGAACCTTCTCAATGCCAAATGCTACAATCTCAGAGAAGGAAAGATAACAACAAATGACCAGTTCGGAAACGAAGGTTCCTTCAGGAAATTGACGCTGGACTGACCTGAAAATACGCATTCGAATGTCAAAGTATTCAGTGTATATTTATAACTTAGATGTATTTATTCCGTGTCTAGTAATTTGAAAATTATTCGTCATGAAAGCATCACGTCAGTTAAGATCAACAAAATTCCACGGTTCAATCGAGGAAGTACGCAAATTGAGGATCCGGTGTCAAGTCAAAAACCCCTCTCCCCTGGCGAAATATGTGGTAATTACCTGCATACAAACACATTAATATCGATATTTCTAGAAATATTCGTTTTTCACTGCAATATGGCAATCCCAATTACCCGACAAGATTTGATGGGCTATTTTTTGTTCATAAAAAAGACAAAGATATCAGTACGACAAAGAAAATCATTGTTCAGTTGAAAAGTTCCCCACAGACCTTCCTGTTCATATGAGTATGTCGTTCTTTATGCCGATGACAGTCTGCATGAAATGCTTCAGTTTTAGAATCATCCATTCGTTCCAGAAATCGAGATCTCTATATAATTTCCTCTCTCTTCCCTTCAGCACTTAGGCATTATAATGAATAAATTGCAGATGAAACTAAAAATGATGATTAAACCTCATCACGTAGAAAAACCAATTTTCCTATAGCGCCCTGAAGTTATGTGGAAACATTACCAAACTTTTCTCCATTATAACGCCGAAGCTGTGATCGATACAATTATAAATAAATACAAAAGAGGTGAATTCATGAGATGATGATGGGAGGCGTTTTACATCAAGATATATTTGAAAAATCTCTATAATTTAAGAAGTGAAAATTGTTACCCCTCTCGTGGTGCCTCGAGAGACGATAATTTTTATCGGTAATTGGCAAAGAATACACACTTTTGAAGTAAATATATATATATATATATATATATATATATATATATATATATATATATATATATATATATATATATATTTATGTCACAGTGGTTACAGTGAAGGTTTTCACGTATGATTGGGTATGCGAAGTTGTTATTCTAGGAATTTATCCTATCAACAGTCGATAGCATAAAGTAGAAGCAGTATCATTCTTGAAAATGCCAACTGAGATGTTGGCGAGACGTCGAAACTCAATAACGACAAACCAACGGATAAACTCCCAGAATACCAATTTCGCATACTCAAGCATCCGTGAAAATCTCCACTGTAACATATATATATATATATATATATATATATATATATATATATATATATATATATATATTTATGTTCGGATAGGTTTCCGAAGTCAGAAATGTGATAGCTGGAACTTCCAGTTGATCCGCGTCTGGAACAGTTTCCTATTTAGGAGCCATTTTCAAGACTGAGTGACCTTGTGTCTCTGTCTGAGCTGCCTTACTAACTGGGTTTCATCACTGTGATATAAGATTTTCGAATACAATAACTTCGATATCTCTACAAATGATTATTATTCTCTGCTGTATATCCAATATTGAAGCAATTTAAGTTTCGTAGACCTTTCGCTTCGAATAGCCCCATGAAGATATAAAGGTTGAGTATTTCACACCAAAGGTTCCAATCTCATGGTTTAAGTCTAAAGGTGTCACATCTGGCAAGCGGGCTGGCCATTTCGTAGTTCCTTGATGGCCAATCGAACGACCATGGAAAGTATTATCCTAATAGTTTGTTACCTGTCTGAAGTAATGTGGTTGTGCTCCATCCCAAATAGCACAAGTACGTCCAGTGGACGTACTGCATATGTACGGTGAGGATGCATTGTACGTATTTAGGACGTACTTTTGTCTCCGACAGACGTACATAAGACCTCCCTGCGACTTACCGTTTCCGCATAGTTGGTAATCCCAGGTACGTACTTTTCTAGTCCACACAGGACCTGAAATGTACAGAAAGGGGAACTGTTTGGGACATTCCGAAAACATACATTTTTCATTCTGTATGCGCTATCCCAAGTAGAACAAACATATTTGACCAATATTGGTTCAATATTACGGGAATATTAACCTTATATTGTAGATGATATCAATAGTGGCCACAAAAAAATGTGAACATTCGGCGATATTAGATCAATATTCGAAAACAACGTAATGTTATATCATATGATATCACTTAATGAATCTAAGTTTTCATATTCGGGATTATTCATTTCTTTTTTACCAAATAGTCAAGTTTGAAATTTTACTCATTCACGTGTACTAACCATCTAACCGAATACTTACCTGGAAAAAGACCTGGCTGCTGCGGGGCTTGAACTCTCGACCTTTCCTATGGAGAAATTATTGTCGACCACTGTTACGCTCTACGGCACGGAGACACTTGTTTTTAAGAAGGAGTTGGGTGCTATAGATGTGATGACTTCAAGTTAGTTTTGTTCGAGATAATATTAAAATTTTGGAAAGTTCAGTAACAATGGAAATATATTCGAAATAACACTAAAGGATCACTGTCTCATGTGATGGCGGTTTTGGAGTATCAAACTTGCTGTGCAAAAAATTCTGTATGTAATTTTCTGGTATTTAAATTCACCACATGTCGATGTTTCAATTTTTCCAAATTTTTAGGAATAATTCATTATGAATATTGCATTACCAATATTGATATATGTTTGAATACACTAAGTGATCACTCTCAAAATCCCAATACCCCTTGAAGCGAAAGGGACCCAATATGTACGTACTTGGGAGGTCCAAACAGTATGTACATACTAACAGAAATGTAGAAAATGAAAGGAACCCAATCCGTACGTACTTGGGAGGTCCAAACAGTATGTACAAAAAAGTACGTCAACGAGACGTCCAGATAGTATGTACATACGATTTCCAAAAATGTACGTCATTACTATGTCCCGCAAACGTTTCGAAAGATACGTATCTGAAAGGGACTCAATATGTACGAACCTGGAAGGTCCAAATAGTACGAACATAGTTCTTCCAAACATGTACGTAAATGATACGTCTGAGCAGTACGTACATGAGATTCACAAAAAAACACGTCATTGGTATGTCCCTAATTCATTCCGAAAAGTACGTACCTGAAGAGGAGTTAATGTTAACGTATCAGGGACACTTGATAAAGTACGTACATAATACTTCCAAGCATGTACGTTTTTATTACATTCCGATTGGAACGGGACCAAGTATGTACCTACATGGGACGTCTAACCAGTACATACATGGTACATCCGGTAATGTACGTTCTTCGAATGTCTCCTATCCGTCCCGGGACGTATCGACGTAACTGGGACATAAATGGTTCGTCTTCAGGACGTCGTGTGCTATTTGGGATCTTCTTGGAATAACATCCATATCGAATTCGATTCGCTTCGACGATTTCGGTGTTTGAAGGATCAACAGCAGTCAATGATGACAATTTCAAAATGTAGCTGCAGGATCAGTATTTCTGCCATGTTGCAAAAATTGCAGTTCTCTGTGAATCCCAAAACTTCTATCATTTTACAATTAATATTAAAAGTCAACTCCATCATGGATCATCATTATGAAAATCAGTTCAATTCTAATTTTGTTACGAAGTTTGGCAATGAAGTTCAACGCAATGTTTTTAGCACATCTCATCGAAGTATTTTCGTTTATACGATCTCAACGTATTTATTCACATGAAATTCCAAGCACCCCAATAGATGGCACACTAAGATAATGCAAACTTACGTAACGCTTGAGTATGTTACTCCCCTTATCTGTATTCACAAATCCACCTATCCGTTCTATAACCATCCATCTCACCTGTGAAACTTTTCCGTTTACGATATCTTGAATTTACTGTGAGTAGGATTATATGAGTTCTATGTGACACGGAAAATGTTCAAAGGGAGATTTGGCGGTTATATATCCTATGCATTGAGTTATTCACGCAGATCCGATTTGAACATTTTTCAACTTGAATATGAAGATTGCAAAAAATTCGAAATTACAATGTTGATGGCATTTCGAATTGTATTTTGAATCCATTGAATGAACAACACTCTCGCTCTCAACTCTTCTAACATTTCTTTCAATAACAAGTGAATCTGGCCAAAAATTTCCTATGAATAGAATATTTTCACTTACTACAAAATGGCGGAACATCACTCGAATACAAAATATCGATATTTCCTGAAATATTCGTTTTACTCTGCCATATGGCAATCCCAACAATCCGATGAGGTTTGATAGGTTAGGTTGGGTTAGGTTACTTCAAGCATGTATGAATGTTTTTTGAATATTCTCATTTAGTTTTCGAATTCACAAGTAAAAAGGTACCAAGTGAACTATCTTCAGATTGGTCAACTGAACATAATTCAACAGGGAAACTGTATTAGATCGTTCTGGAAACTACTGTCGATCCTCTAATCACTGAAATTATCTAAGTGAATCCTTATGAATTCGATATGGATATTATAACTCCAACAAGATGGAGCGCCACCAGATTACTCCAGACAAGTGAGAAACTATTTGTGTAATACTTTCCATTGTCATTGTCAGATTTGACAAATTTGCCCTCTATTATTTTTGTAATTTTTACGATGTTTCGAAGTGTAACGAATGCAAGGCATCCTGTAAAGAGTAAAAATTGGTCATCAACTCATAAAACGAAAATCTTTTTTCTACATGAAATATCCAGTAGCGCGTATTTTTTTTTGCACGATACGACTTGATGACAATCAGATTATCTTCTCTCTCGAAGGAATACTGTGAAAAATTGGTCAAAAAAATCAGTCACTGCCGCTCGGTATATGATTTCTTCAACTGTGATGATGATGAATGGCTTTCATCCAATTGAGTATTTCATTTTATTTTATAATAAATAAAACGCTGAGAAAAATTTCATGGCTCCCCATAAGATTCTCACTGACAATGGGTTTACAAAGCCGCAACGCTTGGTATTCAGCATGAATACTATATCTTAGAGTAAAGTTGACACCTGAATATATCAAGATGGCGACTGGGCGCCACCTGAAAAAAAAAATTGAAAGGGGGGGTCTTGTCATACGTCATTTCGAAGCTCCTGACGAATACTTGACAACCCTAGAATATGAAGTGAATATTTTCACCTACTACAAAATGGCGAATATTCAATAATTACCTAAAAATACACATTAATATGGATATTTCCAGGAATTTTTTTTTTCTCTGTCATCGGTGGTCTCGGTGGTGTAGTGGTTAGCATATATGCCTATCAAGCGGAAGGCCGGGGTTCGAATCCTCGCCGGGCCACCGTGCTGGATAATCGCACGTTGAAAGGTAAGGCCTCGTTGATCCATTGCTCGCACAAGTTTCGACTTCTGAGGGTTGACGTTCGTCAGCTGGTTAACGAAAACGAACAACAAACAACAATATGGCAATCCTAACAACTCGATAAGGTTTGATAGGTTATTTTTTGTTCATAAAAAATGACGAAATGTCAGTACATCGAACATCATTGTTCAGTTCGAATATTCTAATTTAGTTTCGGAACTATCACCAAAATGGTCAATTAAACAAAATTCAACAGCGGCATTCCATTTGAATATGCTGGCAACTACTGTTGATTCTTTACCGAAATCGTCGAAGTAAGTTCTAATAAATTCGATATGGATATTATTATTCCAACAAAATGAAGCACCACCACATAACTCCAGACAAGTTAGAAACTATTTGGATAATAGTTCACATGGTCGTTGGATTGGCCATCGAGGTATTACGGAATGGCCAGCCCGCTTGCCAGATATGACGGCTTTTTTGTGGGGATATTTGAAGCAGAAGGGTTACGAAATTGAACCTGCTTCAATATTGAATGTACAACAGAGAATAATAAATATTTGTAGAAATATCGATGTTACTGTGTTCGAAAATGTTCGACGTAAAATATCGGATAGGCTGTTCTTATCTCAAGACGTTTAATGCCATTTCGAGCATCTTCTGAATTGAACTCTGTTCACATTCCTCAAATTATGAAGTTGAACATTGATGTGTGCAAGCAATTTTTGAATATTTTGCCATTTTGTAGTAGGTAAAGATATTGACTTCATATTGTAGGGTTGTGAAGTATTCATCAGGAGCTTCAAAATGATGTATCGCAGGACCCCCCTTTACAATTTTCCAGATTGCGCAAAGGGTGACATTGAAGAAATATATGTACATATACCTTCGTTATACTTCAGCCTGAAGGTCTAGATATAAGAACTCTGTCAATTTTAACCGTCTTTTTTTGGGTAATCTCCCACAATCTAAAAACCGTAAATGAAATCTACTGAGGTGTGAAAATAATATTGTGTTCCAGAAGGTCGAAAAATGCTGAGTATTTTTTTATATATTTCGTGATAGGCAAATTTGAGTTATACGAGTAGTTGTTGACTGATAGGACGTGTTTCATTTGGAAGAAACTGTTTATTAAAAGTCTTCGAAGAAACCAAAAAAAATTCTGGAAAAAACATTCATCAAAAAAATTAGTTCAAAACAGTAATCAATGTTATTGAAGAATAAATTGAACGGTTCCAATAAACGCTACCAAGAAATAAAAAAAGATCATTTCCCACCCCTCATCAACAGAGGCAATTCGAAATTGAAAATGGGAACTGAACATTAACGAGATGAATCTAAGAATTTCCATACCTACGAAAAAACAAGCTTTTTCAACTTTTCCCTTCTCAAACAATCCTCCCGATCATTCATAAGATTCCGTTTGTGAAGGATTATATATAGGAATGCTAACTCTGAATTCACACCCGTAATGAGATGGGACCGGTGAATAGTTGGAAATTTTATTTATTCATATCAAAGTAAATCTGCTTATCCATCAACCGTCTGAAAGTGGTCGAAATCACATTTACAACAACCCATATGTAGGGATTGTTTGAAACTGTATTCGGTATTGATAGCTTGGCATATTCCAATGTAAATAGAATTTTCCGTAAAAACTACGATGTGAAGTGGTAGATAAAACTCCACCCCGTTTGATATTAAACACAAAACCGTACCGCTCGAACAGTTCCGCTTTTTACAGCCCCATAATTCTGCAATGTATCCAAGCTCCAGTTGAATCCCGATAGTTTTTGCTCTGTGCATTAATTTAACGCTAGTTCATTTACATAGATAGGGGCGATAACCATTATTTGGGGTAGAAAACTTCTGTATCTTTATTTCAATCTTATGTATGTAATAAGCCAGAAAGTGGTTAACGTATTTGGCATTCTGGCGAGGATTAAACTTGTATATTGGACTAATTAACTGTTTAACAACATTCAAATTGGCTCTAAAAGTCGGGGGATCGGTTTTAATTATACGGAAGTGCAAATGGAAACATGAAAATAATATTAGCAATTTGAATGGTTGAGCTGGGTATTCTGAGGAACGAAACCTCACGTGTCCCAGAGAATCGAAAATAATCATATTGACCTGGAGTTAGTGTGGCGGTTGAGCGACTGGCTTCCTTCAGGCCATTGATTCGGTTTCCCAAAAGTCAGAGAAAGAGAATATCATGTTTCAGGACCGAATTTCAATGCTACTCCTTGATAAGGCGTCGGAAGTTTTCAATACGACCTGCCCTAGCCCACATAAATCTCACAACGATTCCTGAGAATTGGTGAAGGAGGCAGTTGGTAGATGGTGGAATAAAGAAAATCAAGACTCTTATGCTCAACATTTTTTCCAACAACAACCAATACGACTCCTTTCAGATTATCCAGAACGCTTGAGCATATAAAATAATAAAATTGGTTGACTCAGACGAATGTCAAGTTGGGATTTTTGTAAGTAGGGGGTTTCGACTTTGTGTATATGTCCCATTATGTATTTGAGGACCTTCAAGAAAACAATCATGCTCTGATAATTCGAAATGCTAGGATATAAATGCTATCCTCTTCTTACATTCTCGAAATATGTTTAGATAATCAATCTGATTTTTTTTGGGATATATCATTCACCAACTCAATATCAGGCATCGAATGTTTTTGACGTATGCACCTCATTGTAAAATTGGGGTATACTCGAACTCACTTAGTACGATAGGAACCTTAATTTTCAATTATCTGCAGAGCCCAATCGGTAATGGCACGCCTTCACTTTGTCAAAACCCTCTTGGGGCATATTTGACCTAAAAAATTATCACAATGTATATTAGTTTTTATCTGAATTATTTTATCATTGACCATGCATATCTGTATTCTATACTTTGAATATAGTGTTTGATGGGAATTGTCAAGCTATATGCACAACAAATTTTGGAGTTCGTGCGGGAAGTTTTTGTTAATTCTACATACTGTCAGACAGACAATATGGCTTCAGACAGGGTAGATCTACAGAAGATGCGATGTATTGGCTGAGTTCTTTCATATATAGCTCTCTAGATGGAAAATATCGACTAGTGGAATATTCTTCGACCTCTATAACGTCTTCGATAAGATTTGTCACAAAACGCTTCTCAAAAAACTTCAGAGATACGGGTACAAGGCAATATCTTCGAACTTCTCGAGAGCTAACTATCTGACAGAGAGCAAAAAGTAGAAATTGATGGCGTTTACAGCAGATCAGAAAATTACAACAAGAGTACCCCATAGGACCATCCTTGAGCCACCATTATTCAAAATTCATTTGAATATCAGGCTCTATCTTCAGACAAGTGGTGAAATCGTGAGCTTTGCCGACGATACGGCTTTATAATATACTGCAGAGACTTGGCCAAACTGAAAGAAAAAATTGGCATCGACTTTCCATTAATAATATTCATTCAACTATTAGCTAACAAGTTGGTACTGAATTATTGTAAAAGCATTTACTCACAAAATTCGGTCCCTCTGAATGTGGGTTTTGGTTCACATATCTCAATCTGAAAAGTTAGGTATCTTGGTGTTATTGTTGACCGTCACATGAAATGTGATTTTCAGGTCAAACATGTTGCGGGAAAGATTTTGAGTCAATTTTCAAAATTTAGATATCTGAGTGACTTTATTGAATTGAAAAACATGAAATATCTCTACACATATTAGCCTATGGGATCTAAGGATGGGGTGCTGTCAGTGTCTGTTTCCTAAATGAAATTGACGTTGTGCAGAAATGGATTATAAAAATAATCTATCAAAGAAAAAAATCGTATTCATCAAACAATCTATATCTGTTAGGATGCAAGGCAGATATATCGTGAAAAGATCAAACTGTTCATTCATTTGGGAAAGATCAAACTCAACTCTCATATGCATTCTCATTACATACGCCGAAAAGACGAAATTCTTTCACGCTATGCGAAGACAATTGGACAGCGAACAAACAATTGAACAAATTTTAGAACAAATTTGGGAAAGATCAAACTCAACTCTCATATGCATTCTCATTACATACGCCGAAAAGACGAAATTCTTTCACGCTATGCGAAGACCATTGGACAGCGAAATACAATCTTGCTCCAAGAATTTATGTCATATTGCCACAAAACCTGAATAGTATTACCAACTTCATCACTTTCAAAAAAGAATTGGACGATGGAATCTTGAAAATAGACAGGTGAGTTCGTAAAACAAAGATTCGTGTATTTGAATTTATGAAAAATAATAACTGTGATAAGTTGTGATAATTTTATAAAAATTTAATATGTTCTTTAGGTGTTTTTTATGTATGTTGTGAGAATGAAGTGATCGAAATATCTCAATTTGAATTTTATTGTGTGTACGTTCCTGCATGCGTTATATTTATATACTAAACAACAAGTGCTACATCCATCAACACTCATAATGAATTGATGCTGGATCAGGAGGAGAAAATTCTTTCCTGAAGATGCTAACCTTGTTAGCGAAACGCGCGTTGAGTGCAAAAATATTAGTTTGGTGTTAGGGTAATTGATTTTTAGGAAAATTTCAACTTTTACACCAAAGGTTCCAGACTCATCGTTTATTACTTGGAAGAATCAAAATCTGCTCACAACGTTCTCAACGGTTGTCAACTTTTTATCAAGACTCTTTCTAGAGATCAATAACCTAAACAACAAACTGATATAACTCACACTCGACGCGCGTTTCGCTAACAAATTAGGCATCTTCAGAAAAAAATCGACAGGTCAACTAGCTCACCACAAAAGGAGAAGACTGTATTTTTCGAACGTGGAACTGACAAAGGCGAGGCGATTGATGAGTCGATGATTTGTTTTTCTCCGTAAGATGCTAACCTTGCAGGCGAAATGTCATGTCAGTTCGATATCAGGGTAATTTGAGGTTGAAGTTATCAAGGAGACAATCTCTTCAAAAAGTGGAGCAATGTTACATTCAAGCAAAAGTGCATTACCTGGTGATGAATATACTTTTTCTAGAGATCAATTACCCTAAAACTGAAATGATATCATTCGTTCCTGACGCGCGTAACAAGGTTAGCATCTACAGGAGAAAAAAATCGATACCAGCATTAATTTTTCTCTCCTGCTAAGCTTGTTAGCGAAACGCGTGACGAGTTCAAATAATATCAGTTTGGTGTTGGGGGTAATTGATCTCTACAAGAAGTTTCAACTTCTACACCAAAGGTTCCAATCTCACCATTTATTGGTGAAGATTATTTGACGAATATGTTCACACTGAATTGGTGTGGTTTGATTAAACGATCACCTGGTAGCATGAGAAGTACTGTCATCGCAGGAATGAGAAATTCCTGTGGGTACAATATCGTTCGAAGTGTGGGCGTAGTTGACAGTTCAATGCCATTCAATTGTGAAGTTGATATATTCTGTCGAAATTTAGAAGTCGATATCAGTGTTTGAAGTAGTCTTCAGTTGGAACTTGCAAATATGTTTTCGGTTGACTCAGAAATGTAGGAATATTTGAAAAATTGATGATTTTGAAATGTCAACTATCGACCTGAAATATGGTACTAGGATGTCAATTCGTGCTTTTATTTATTTCTCATCGCACGCCAATGTTCGGCTGCTAGGAAAGTCACCTTTAACACTGAAAGTAGAATTACATTACGATGTTTCCAGTAATGACTAACCGAACTCTTATCTACCCCAAGCAGCCAATCGAGTCTCCGTGGATTTTTCCTTCTTGGAATTAACTTCAGAATTTATTGACGACATCATTCTCGAATGAATATCGGTAATGCTAATTGAAAATTGTTTCAGAGTAAGCGAAGCCAAGATATCATCCCTTATAAGTATAGTTTCGTTTCAATGATTATACATTCTTGGAGTTGTGGCTTTAATTATTTCGGAAGTGGGTGCAACAGGAAATATAATCCTTGAAGTGAGTTGATTATATCTGAAGAAGACAATTTTTAAAAGTAAAGTGGAATTTCTATAGTGTTATACAATTCGAAAAGATATAATGAATGATTATTCTTCTACCTGCACCATTATAGGTGTATGTAAGCTCCCGTTGGCTTTAATTATAAAATATTGTTACGAAATCTCCTAGCGTTGGTCCTGTCGGTCGTAAAATGGAAATAATATGAGGGGTCGAAGAAGGATTGTTTACCTGCGGAATCTCGATTCGCGTAGAAAATTCGATACACATCGAGACCGGTTTGGGAGATTCTCAATAGGCGAACAGAAGTATGAATAGGAAGATACTCCATCGCAACGACAGAATTTTTATCAGAGAGTACAGAGTACAGAGCGTTGGATAGTGTAGCTGAGCAGTTTGAGTGCTCGTGATGATTTGTGCTGTAATAAAGAGTTGTAATAAGAATAGTTCAGTGTTGATACCACTGTTAGTATCAGAAGAAGGAATTTTTCCGATAAATAAAAATAATTTATGGTGGATACATCGGACGATACGGTGGAAGACATGTTGAAATTCATCCAAAACCAATTTGTGGATTCGGAAAGGCGACGACAGGAGGAAAAAATATTAGAGGAAAAGCGACGACGGGAAAAAAGAAGAGGAAAAGCGACGACAGGAGGAAAAATAAGAAGAAGCACTCCGGGAATTTCACGAGAATAAAATGAGAGAATAAGAATTAGAGCAAGAAGATGAAAAGAAAGAACGAGAAGAAAGTGCTTCCCAGACACTTGGATTTCTATTTCGTGCGAAGAAATACCTCCCTTATCGTCAACTTCTACTGATCTACAAGGCTCAGATATGACCTGTCTTGGAATATGGTTCTCACGTTTTACCACATAACTACTCGGGATATAAACCCCTATAAAAAGCATGAAATTACAAATGGTCAGCCGTGCAAGCTGGGCCGTTGCTGTGTACGATCCCTGTTCCTGTATGTATGTTTGTGTGGGATGAAACTTTTCTATCTCACTCATATTCCTTCATAAATGCATTGCCTAGAGAGCAGTCCTAGCGTTTGAGAACTGTATTTCGAATACACTAACCTACCTGATAAATCTGAATGTTATCCAGATAATTGAAATAAGAAATGCACTACCAAAATATCAGTAACTTATCTCGGAGAATAACGGCATAGACAGTATTCGACAAAAAAAGAAAAAACACTATCCTAGAGATATAATTTCTTCTCCGAGGTATTTTTCATCGATTCGTTATATTTCGCCTGTGCAAATTATGTGAACTACCTACCCTTCAGTTCTTGAAGTGAGAGCTCCTGACCACCGTAATCCTTTGGTGAAAATATGAGGAGGTATGAGTAGTATAGCAAAGTATGTTCTGTGACCGAGATCTCGGTCACAGAACATACCTTGCGTATATCGAGCGATTTAGGGAACATACTACGCCTATGTCGTCCTAGCGGGGTCCCAGACTGGTTGGGCGACGGGAAACTGTGGCCCCCAGACCTCCGCCCATGTCCGCTATTCATTCGAGGCATCGACAAGCTGAGACCTGCAGAACTGCGGGTATTCACCGGATGATGTCATCGCTGACTTGTTTACGTAGCCTTATCTGCCTCCGACGGAACCGAGCCGGGCTTCTGACAAATTCCAAGAATTGAACCGCATGTGCGAAGTGATGTTTTTCCAAGAATTGAGGAAGATCGAAAATTCCAGAACACGATACAAACAAAATACGTGGGGAATCCCAGATGACGCAAGCGCTTTTCCGAGAAATGCAGAAGGTCATACGCGGCGTCTTTCGCTTCGGAGATCGGAAACGTTCGGGCGGCATCGTAGAACCGCACCCATTTCGAGCGGGAATATTTGAACTGGAAGCGTCTTTCGCTTCAGGCGGCGTTCATGACACACGTGGGTGGTACGGTGAGGCAATGCTGTCATATTCTTCAGGCGGCTTAGAGGTCAACGAGATGGACGCGTGGCGGCGCGGGTAGGAGATCCAACTTCTCGATTGCCGCGAAGTCAGTCTCCTGCTAGAACTCGTACGATATCGCCATCGAAGACAGTGTTGTGTGTCCGCCATCAGACCATCGAAGTCAGTTTCCTGCTAGAACTCATACGATATATACCGCTATAGAGCGACAGTGTGATCAGACTGAAAAATGTAAGTACCTCTTTTTCCTTCGTGTTCGGGAGTGGTTTTCGCGAAACGGCTCACATACAGGTTGAGAGCTATTCATGCGAAGTGTTGATCTTCGGCATATACAGCGTGTGTCGAAACTTTTTTCTGTCAAGTGTGTTGGCTCAGTGTGAATTTTTTCGAACTCATCGGCATATACAGCGTGTGTCGAAACCTTTTTTTCGTTGGCTCAGTGTAAATTTTTTCGAACGGCATATACAGCGTATGTCTAAACTTTTTCTGTCAAGTGTGTTGGCTCAGTGTGATATTTTTCGAACGTATCGGCATATACAGGGTGTGTCGAAAATTTTTCTGTCAAAGTGAAGTGTCTGCAAGTTGTTGTTGGCTCATACAGTGTGAGTTTTTTCAGACGTATACAGTGTGCGTCATAATTTTTTCGTCAAGTGTGTTGGCTCATACAGGGTGAACCACAAGACAGTGTGCGTCAAAATTTTTCCGTCAAGTGTGTTGACTCATACAGCGTGAGCCATTTTGTTTTCGAACGTATGTACAGGGTGTCCTAAAATTTTGATGTTTTTTTGCTTCAGATGGACCTCCTTGCAGAGTTGAACACAATATGCAGCGCTTCTGGATACAAGCAGACCGTTCCTATGAGCAGCTTGCAGAAAAACAAGCCCTATCCAATTCAGAAGCTTCGCCTGGTGAAAACCAAGTTCGGAGAGACCATCATAGCCGATATCCAGCTGTACGAGGTATTCCTTCCGAGAAGAGTGTTTGCAATCCTCAGGGGACATATTGACCAATTCACTCCGGGGAAGTACGCCCTGGTAGTCGAAGAAGGAGGGGTCGGAAAGACAAACACCTTCAAGTTCATCGAGAACTAGGCAACAACATGAAGGAAGTTTTCTCTCTCTGTGTCCACCCATATCCACATATTTTTTTGAGAACTGTAACCTATAGGAAAATATATACTTGTATGTGAAATCGTTTTGACTTTGATTTGGAGAGAATGCGTGACAGAGTAACCATATGACAGACGCAAGACTTTACTGACAGACGTATGACTCCAATGACGTGAACGACAAATGACAGAGGATTGTGGTATGATGTTTGGCTCGAATGACAGACGCAAGACTTTACTGACAGACGTATGACTCCAATGCACACAATTTTTTTTTCTTACGTGAACGACAAATGACAGAGGAATATGATATGAAGTTTGGCTTGAATGGTAGACGCAAGACTTGACTGACAGACGTATGACTCCAATGACGTGAACGACAGGCAACACGAATGACAAGACGATATTTCTGACAGCTGACAAATGAATTGACTGATGTGTGATGTGAACGACAGCCCAACACGAATGACAGACGATATGGCTGACGTATGATGTGAACGATAGCCAACTCGAATGACAGACGATATATAGCTGACGTATGATGTGAACGACTGCCAACTCGGATGACAGGCAATATTTCTGACGTATGACTTGACTGCGACGTATGATGTGAACGACTCGAATGACAGAGGATGTATGTGGTGAATGGCAGATGACTTATGACAGACGCAGGACTTGACTGACCGCCGACGTATGACTTGACAGACGTATGACTTGACTGACAGAGGAAGTGACAGATGACGCCCCTCCGAGGACGCCATCTATCCACGCCACTGTGAGCCAACTCATAAGTGTGAGTGACAGATGACGCCCCTCCGAGGACGCCATCTATCCACGCCACTCTGAACCAATGCGTAAGTGTGAGTGACAGATGACGCTCCTCCGAGGACGCCATCTATCCACGCCACTCTGAACCAATGCGTAAGTGTGAGTGACAGATGACGCTCCTCTGAGGACGCCATCTATCCACGCCACTCTGAACCAATGCGTAAGTGTGAGTGACAGATGACGCTCCTCTGAGGACGCCATCTATCCACGACACTCATAACCAACTCGCACAGTGATCTGTGTCCCACACTCTTGTTTTTTCATTTTTTTCCCACCCTCTATTCCCCATTATGTCCCACCCCACATTCTGAAAGAGAGAAAAAACAACAACCCTTTCGAAAATACGATTTATTGATCGAAAAAAACATACATTTCTCAACGAGGTAAAACATTATTGGAAAACCATCTGAGCATAGAGTCTACATTGAACTGTGTACACATATACTTGCAGTTGTAGGCGGCGGCGTGGTTCGGGCAAGGCGTCGGCGTTGGCTGCAAATTTTCCATTCCCTGCGTCGTACCGTCGAACTGGGAGACGTCCTGGATAGACGGTGGGCAGGTCACTCCAATATCTCGGACTTTTCTCGAGAGGAACTCGGCTTTTTGGCTACCTCTCACATATATGACTTCGGCCGAGTACAGAAGGTATTTCTGCAGAATGGCATCAACGTCGTGGTACTCGACGTCCCCTGAAGAATACGGAATGCCGTGAACGTACTTTTCCAAGTACCGGGTGGTCTTCTTGTCCTTGTCCGTCAACAAGACATAGGGCATTGGTGGCTTGAACAGGAAATTCTGCCGCTGGTGACCGATATGGATGGCGAGTTCTTTGGGGTGGAACACCCCGTTGACGACGAAACCTTGGATATCAACGACCGCGATTCTCATGATGTGTGCGTCTTGTACTAGCTGGCAACTGAATGACGATGTGCGCTAAGACGAGAGCGTCAGTTCTCCCACTTCTCCCACCACGGTGGCGCGCGCCGCCTATGATTTCTCATGACCTCGGTAAGGGGAAGTACAATCGTCCGGGATGATGCAACAAGGGGAATTTTGACGAAAAACCGACGTTTTCGACACGGCTGTCCACCACGTCGAACAGACCGAAAAAGATTTGAATTTTCAACTATCAATACTTAGACGTTCAGTGGATGAGAAAGCATTTCAACGCAAAGGTGGACCGTATTCGTCGGGTTAACCGTGACGAAACGTAGTTCTCGTTGGTCGCCTGAACCAAAAAAGACAAAATGGGGGTGGGAAGGCTGTACTCATCAAGCCGAATGCGACGAAAATATCTCCAATGTCAACCGACACTCACCGACGATGTCGACACGGCTGTCCACCACGAAGATTTCACCTTTCTCGAACAGACCGAAAAAGATTCGAATTTTCAGCTATCAATACTTAGACGTTCAGCGGATGAGAAAGCATGTCAACGCAAAGGAGGGCCGTAAGGTCAACCGTGACTGCTCTCGTTCGACGCCTGAACCGAGAAAAGACCAACAAAAATGGGGGTGGGAAATCTGTACTCATCAAGCCGAATGCGATGAAAATATTTTCAATGTCAACCGATACTCTGAGAGGGCTTTTCTGGTTCACAACAAAATAGGTGGACCGGCCAGGTCAACCGTTATGGAATCGAGCTAACAGAAAAAGGGGAAGACGTTGGACCAACTGCCATGAAAACCGTTGACAACCGCCGCCCTCTTGAGATGTGAGCGACTCGAAAAAACAGTTGTAGTCCCCTGTGGACGCTCTCCGATTCTCCAAAAGTCGGAATTCGGCCCCGAGAAGTGAAAATGTTTTCTGCAATGATTCACCGCGATACGACTCATGCCATACCGGCCAAATGACGATAAGGAATGCGAGGTTATCGCAGACATGTTCAGACAAGTCAACAACTTCAATGACGCACAGGCTATGAGTCATCACACAAACAGAGAGTGACCTTCGATCAGCAGTAAAACGAACAAAGACGCCCAGCTCTGAGTCATCGGAGTGGTGACCTTCAAACCGTGAACAATATCCGAATCGTAAGAGTGGAAATTCACGGCGGCAGAAAAAACGGTGTTCGACCCTCCAAAAAATGGAATGTTTTGAAACGAGAGAAAGCTGTTGATCTGACTGCGTTAGGCCGAACGCGACCCATGCCCATCATATCACGTCTACCTGAGTGCATCAACACGATGATTCCGAAACCCCGCAAGTGATGGGGACCGCATGTTTTGTCGTGAGATCCAAAGCGAAAAGTCAGATACTTGGGGGGAATATACACCCATGATAGAAGCGACGACAATGGACAGGGGGCCTTATAGTTCACCATTGGTTCCCACCCCTCCACAAAAAAGCATTCTCAAATTCGTCATTGGAGTCTTCAGTACTCATTTGTCTTCCAACGAGAATGGCTGCAGACTGTTCGTATGCCGAGAGACTTCAAACGTTTCGCAACTGGCCTTCGACATTTCCGAAAGAGAAGTTGGCCAGTGCCGGTTTCGTTTACACCGGTTCAGGAGACGACGACACAGTTACCTGTCTCAATTGCCGTATCGAAGGGTTCAATTGGGAGACTGGCGATGATCCTTTGATGGACCACTTCAGGTGGACACCCTATTGTACGTTCTTCGACAGCGATACTTCTTCGTTCATCAATCGGGTGAAACGACCAACACATACGGAAAATAGTGTTCTCATGAGACGTCTCGCAACTTTCGAAAACTGGCCCATCGGTCTCAGTCAGACGCCTCAAGAACTTGCCGAATGTGGATTTTTCTACACCGGAATAGGAGATCACGTAAAATGCTTTCACTGCGGCACCGAAATAGCCCACTGGAAACAAGGAGATTCGGTTTGGACACATGGCTGCCACGACGGATGCGATTTCATGATGAAACTTCAACCGTCCAGGGCGTCTCCGCCGCCGCCACCGCTGACCTGTAAAGTTTGTTTGGACAATGAAGTATGCATTGTATTCATGCCTTGTAGACATTTGGTTTGTTGTATCGAATGCTGTGTAAGATGCGGTGAAAACTGTCCCGTTTGCCGTTCACCAATCACCTCATTCATGAAGATATATGTATCTTGAATATACGTTTGAATTTGGCGCCTCGTTTCATTCCACCTCCACATAGGTCTGCACACACAGACATGCGCTTTCGATACTTTGAAACTTCACGTCACGTTCTTGTGGCATTCTCAACCGCAAAATATCCCCAGAATCTGGGGAAATATCAAGGAAATCCTATAGAATTTTCCCCAGATCTAAGGAAATGTTCTCTCAAGTACGACGTCGTCGGTTGGTTCGTATCCAGGCTTCACTGAGGAGGTAATGGAGGAAACTTCATACACTTCAAATGCCAAATATCCCGCCTCGAGCGTGGCATAAGAGCCGTAGAAGGACATCTGAGAACGTTCCCACCAAGAACGTCGTCGACCATGCCAACCGCCTCAAGCGTGGCATAAGAGCCGTAGAAGGACGTCTGGGAATGTTCCCACCAAGAACGCCGTCGACCACGTCAGTCTTTGAAATCCAAATGTTCCCGCCATCTGACGTATCACGTGACCATGACTGCTGCGCGGAATGCTAGAACGTTCAAAATTCCCGCCACGTCTTGCACGCCACGGTCATGCGCACAACGATCCGCTGGGTACTTTGAAGTTTTCGTCTGACGACCAACCTTTGCCGCCTAGAACGTTTGCCGCTCATGCGCACCAACGCTTTGACGTTCAAGCTGAAGTCTTTCGGATTTCCCGCCTAGAGTGTTTGTCGCGACGTTCAGGCTCATTCAAAGTTGCCGCCTACAGCGTTTGCCGCTCATGCGCACCAACGCTTTGACGTTCAAGCTGAAGTCTTTCGGATTTCCCGCCTAGAGTGTTTGTCGCGACGTTCAGGCTCATTCAAAGTTGCCGCCTACAGCGTTTGCCGCTCATGCGCACAAACGCTTTTGGATACATTGACTGGCTGAAGTCCTCCAAATTTCTCATCAGACCACATCGACGCTCAGTCTGATATCATTCAAATTTCCCGCCTAGAGCGTTTGTCGCTCCGTTCAGGCTTAAGTCTTCCAAATTTCGCACCAGAACTACTTTGACGCTCAGGCTGAACTCATTCAAAGTTGCCGCCTACAGCGTTTGCCGCTCATGCGCAAAAACGCTTTTGGTCACTTCGACGTTCAGGCTGAAGTCAGTGTTCACCGCTCATGCGCAAAATGATCATTCGTGTACTTTGAAGTTTCTGTCCGACGACTTACCTATCGATGTTGCCGTCTACAGCGTTTGTCGCTCCGTTCAGGTTGAAGTCTTTCGAATTTCGCGCCAGAACGTTCACTTTGACGCTCAGGTTGAACTCATTCAAAGTTGCCGCCTCATGCGCTCATGCGCACAACGATAATCCGTGTACTTTGACGTTTTCGTGCGTTTGACCCTAACCATCAAGCTGAAGTTCAGGGTTCACCGCTCATGCGCAAAACGATCATTCCTGTACTTTGAAATTTCCGTACGTCTGACGACTAACCTTTCAAAGTTGCCGCCTATAGCGCTTGCCGCTCATGCGCAAAACGTATGCTATACTTCGGCTTTTCGACGTTTGACGCACGACGTGAATTCGCTCATGCGTATAGGCTTCCTCAATGGACTTTGCCCCCCATCGAGCGTCTGACCACGTGACTACCACCACCCCTCCTGACATGTACATGAAAATCGGTAGAGCGTCAGTCTATCAGTTGGAGTCGTACGAGCAACAATGTTGAAGAAAATCCGTAACTACGCGAGTCAGTGGACGTCGCAACCACAAACGTCGGAAGATGATGTGAATTCGCTAAGGCAAAAAAACTCTGAACTAGTGAAATCGGTGCAAGAGTTGAAGCAGATGCTGGTCACGGAAATACGCAAGGCTTCCCACGAAAGACGTAAAAATGCCGGAAAGATTGCAAAGGAGCGAGCTGAACGAAAACGAGCTGAGATCGAACGCCTGAAAGTTGAAGAGAGGATCCAGAGAAACATTTCTGTCCTGAGGGAATCAATCGCACCCAGGTTGACGCCTTATTCGATCAACGAAGAAAAAGTTCGATGTCTTGGTCTGTTCGAAGTGGTACCCGACACAGAGTGGTACATACTGAGACGTCAACAATGCAATTGGAAACATGCTGAAAAAGTACTTGGCGAAAGAGGTGTGCGTCTGCTCAAAAAGTGGGAAAACGTATCCCATTCCATCGATATCTGCAACCGTATCAAGAGTCATTTCAAAGAAGTGGAACAGTGTGGGGTACATATAAACCGAATCAAGGTCCTACAGCATCCCATCACCAACGACTACATCATGAATATGATCGATCACTATGTGCATGACAATGAAGCAGTCGTACTTGCATCAGAAAATGAGCGTGCAGTATAGACCAATCTGTGTGGATAGTTTGAGCATCCAGCTACATCTCTGCAGCCCATTTGCCCACGTTAGCCGCCGCCTTGAGACGCATTGACTATGTACTATTGAATGATACGAATAAACTACTTTGTTGTATGCTTTGCCTCATTTTTTGTACATTTCTCGCACGCAAAAACGTTCCATTTTGATGCAGTTTTTTCGACGAAAAAATTGCATCAAAACGCACCATTTTTGACGTGTTTTTCGACACTCTTTTTCGATGCGTCGAAGTGACAGAAAAACGTCATTTTTCACGTGTTTTTTCGACGCTCATTTTCGATGCGTGAAAACACGTGAAAAACGATGTTTTTTTGTCACTTCGACGCACCGGAAATGAGCATCGAAAAAATACGCAAAAAACGACGTATTTTGGTCACTTTGAAAATGACAAATTTTGGGCGAGAAGCAGTCGATGAAAATCGCACAATTTTCATCCCATTTTACATGTATTCTTATGGGAAAAACCGGCGATTTTGATCGACTCATTTTCGCACAAAAATCATCGAAAAACGACCAGTTTTTCACGACATTTCGGTGCTCATTTTCGGTGCGTCGAAGTGACAGAAAAACGTCGTTTTTGACGCTTTTTTTCGACGCTCATTTTCGATGCGTGAAAACACGTGAAAAACGACGTTTTTCTGTCACTTCGACGCATCGAAAATGAGCATCGAAAAAACACGCAAAAAACGACGTATTTTGGTCACTTTTGACGCGTCAAAAACGCACCGTTTTTGTGCTGTTTTTTCGCATCAAAAATGCTAAGTTTTCTGTTCACTTTTCGCATCAAAAATTTCGAATGCGAGACATTTGACCTACTACCAGTCAAGTCGCTCTACCTAAGTCAAAGTATCCTCTGAAGTTGGTTGCGCACACATCAGATGCCACCTGTCACTCATCCTCAAAGCGTATGACGAACAGTTGATGCGCATAAGCGACAGACGTTTTTCCCGTCCGCTCTAGGAGGGAAATTTGAACGTCCTCAGGAGTCTATCTGACTCACATCTGACGCTCACCTGACACGCATCTGGCTGGAGATTTGAACGTCCTCAGGCGTAAGTCTTCCTGAATCGCATCTGACGCACACCTGACACGCATCTGACGTCCACCTGGCTAGCATCTGACGCACACCTGACTGGCATCTGACGTCCACCTGACTAGCATCTGACGTCCACCTGACTCCAAAGTACGTGAATGGTCCACGTCGTATAAGCGTCAAACGTCGAAAAGCCGAAGTATAGCATACGTTTTGCGCATGAGCGGCAAGCGCTATAGGCGGCAACTTTGAAAGGTTAGTCGTCAGACGTACGGAAATTTCAAAGTACAGGAATGATCGTTTTGCGCATGAGCGGTGAACCCTGAACTTCAGCTTGATGGTTAGGGTCAAACGCACGAAAACGTCAAAGTACACGGATTATCGTTGTGCGCATGAGCGCATGAGGCGGCAACTTTGAATGAGTTCAACCTGAGCGTCAAAGTGAACGTTCTGGCGCGAAATTCGAAAGACTTCAACCTGAACGGAGCGACAAACGCTGTAGACGGCAACATCGATAGGTAAGTCGTCGGACAGAAACTTCAAAGTACACGAATGATCATTTTGCGCATGAGCGGTGAACACTGACTTCAGCCTGAACGTCGAAGTGACCAAAAGCGTTTTTGCGCATGAGCGGCAAACGCTGTAGGCGGCAACTTTGAATGAGTTCAGCCTGAGCGTCAAAGTTCTGGTGCGAAATATGGAAGACTTAAGCCTGAACGGAGCGACAAACGCTCTAGGCGGGAAATTTGAATGATATGAGCGTCGATGTTCTGATGAGAAATTTGGAGGACTTCAGCCAGTCAATGTATCCAAAAGCGTTTGTGCGCATGAGCGGCAAACGCTGTAGGCGGCAACTTTGAATGAGCCTGAACGTCGCGACAAACACTCTAGGCGGGAAATCCGAAAGACTTCAGCTTGAACGTCAAAGCGTTGGTGCGCATGAGCGGCAAACGCTGTAGGCGGCAACTTTGAATGAGCCTGAACGTCGCGACAAACACTCTAGGCGGGAAATCCGAAAGACTTCAGCTTGAACGTCAAAGCGTTGGTGCGCATGAGCGGCAAACGTTCTAGGCGGCAAAGGTTGGTCGTCAGACGAAAACTTCAAAGTACCCAGCGGATCGTTGTGCGCATGACCGTGGCGTGCAAGACGTGGCGGGAATTTTGAACGTTCTAGCATTCCGCGCAGCAGTCATGGTCACGTGATACGTCAGATGGCGGGAACATTTGGATTTCAAAGACTGACGTGGTCGACGGCGTTCTTGGTGGGAACATTCCCAGACGTCCTTCTACGGCTCTTATGCCACGCTTGAGGCGGTTGGCATGGTCGATGGCGTTCTTGGTGGGAACGTTCTCAGATGTCCTTCTACGGCTCTTATGCCACGCTCGAGGCGGGATATTTGGCATTTGAAGTGTATGCAGTTTCCTCCATTACCCTCAGTGAAGCCTGGATACGAACCAACCGACGACGTCGTACTTGAGAGAACATTTCCTTAGATCTGGGGAAAATTCTATAGGATTTCCTTGATATTTCCCCAGATTCTGGGGATATTTTGCGGTTGAGAATGCCACAAGAACGTGACGTGAAGTTTCAAAGTATCGAAAGCGCATGTCTGTGTGTGCAGACCTATGTGGAGGTGGAATGAAACGAGGCGCCAAATTCAAACGTATATTCAAGATACATATATCTTCATGAATGAGGTGATTGGTGAACGGCAAACGGGACAGTTTTCACCGCATCTTACACAGCATTCGATACAACAAACCAAATGTCTACAAGGCATGAATACAATGCATACTTCATTGTCCAAACAAACTTTACAGGTCAGCGGTGGCGGCGGCGGAGACGCCCTGGACGGTTGAAGTTTCATCATGAAATCGCATCCGTCGTGGCAGCCATGTGTCCAAACCGAATCTCCTTGTTTCCAGTGGGCTATTTCGGTGCCGCAGTGAAAGCATTTTACGTGATCTCCTATTCCGGTGTAGAAAAATCCACATTCGGCAAGTTCTTGAGGCGTCTGACTGAGACCGATGGGCCAGTTTTCGAAAGTTGCGAGACGTCTCATGAGAACACTATTTTCCGTATGTGTTGGTCGTTTCACCCGATTGATGAACGAAGAAGTATCGCTGTCGAAGAACGTACAATAGGGTGTCCACCTGAAGTGGTCCATCAAAGGATCATCGCCAGTCTCCCAATTGAACCCTTCGATACGGCAATTGAGACAGGTAACTGTGTCGTCGTCTCCTGAACCGGTGTAAACGAAACCGGCACTGGCCAACTTCTCTTTCGGAAATGTCGAAGGCCAGTTGCGAAACGTTTGAAGTCTCTCGGCATACGAACAGTCTGCAGCCATTCTCGTTGGAAGACAAATGAGTACTGAAGACTCCAATGACGAATTTGAGAATGCTTTTTTGTGGAGGGGTGGGAACCAATGGTGAACTATAAGGCCCCCTGTCCATTGTCGTCGCTTCTATCATGGGTGTATATTCCCCCCCAAGTATCTGACTTTTCGCTTTGGATCTCACGACAAAACATGCGGTCCCCATCACTTGCGGGGTTTCGGAATCATCGTGTTGATGCACTCAGGTAGACGTGATATGATGGGCATGGGTCGCGTTCGGCCTAGCGCAGTCAGTTCAACAGCTTTCTCTCGTTTCAAAACATTCCATTTTTTGGAGGGTCGAACACCGTTTTTTCTGCCGCCGTGAATTTCCACTCTTACGATTCGGATATTGTTCACGGTTTGAAGGTCACCACTCCGATGACTCAGAGCTGGGCGTCTTTGTTCGTTTTACTGCTGATCGAAGGTCACTCTCTGTTTGTGTGATGACTCATAGCCTGTGCGTCATTGAAGTTGTTGACTTGTCTGAACATGTCTGCGATAACCTCGCATTCCTTATCGTCATTTGGCCGGTATGGCATGAGTCGTATCGCGGTGAATCATTGCAGAAAACATTTTCACTTCTCGGGGCCGAATTCCGAATTTTGGAGAATCGGAGAGCGTCCATAGGGGACTACAACTGTTTTTTCGAGTCGCTCACATCTCAAGAGGGCGGCGGTTGTCAACGGTTTTCATGGCAGTTGGTCCAACGTCTTCCCCTTTTTTCTGTTAGCTCGATTCCATAACGGTTGACCTGGCCGGTCCACCTATTTTGTTGTGAACCAGAAAAGCCCTCTCAGAGTATCGGTTGACATTGAAAATATTTTCATCGCATTCGGCTTGATGAGTACAGATTTCCCACCCCCATTTTTGTTGGTCTTTTCTCGGTTCAGGCGTCGAACGAGAGCAGTCACGGTTGACCTTACGGCCCTCCTTTGCGTTGACATGCTTTCTCATCCGCTGAACGTCTAAGTATTGATAGCTGAAAATTCGAATCTTTTTCGGTCTGTTCGAGAAAGGTGAAATCTTCGTGGTGGACAGCCGTGTCGACATCGTCGGTGAGTGTCGGTTGACATTGGAGATATTTTCGTCGCATTCGGCTTGATGAGTACAGCCTTCCCACCCCCATTTTGTTTTTTTTTTTTGGTTCAGGCGACCAACGAGAACTACGTTTCGTCACGGTTAACCCGACGAATACGGTCCACCTTTGCGTTGAAATGCTTTCTCATCCACTGAACGTCTAAGTATTGATAGTTGAAAATTCAAATCTTTTTCGGTCTGTTCGACGTGGTGGACAGCCGTGTCGAAAACGTCGGTTTTTCGTCAAAATTCCCCTTGTTGCATCATCCCGGACGATTGTACTTCCCCTTACCGAGGTCATGAGAAATCATAGGCGGCGCGCGCCACCGTGGTGGGAGAAGTGGGAGAACTGACGCTCTCTAGCGCACATCGTCATTCAGTTGCCAGCTAGTACAAGACGCACACATCATGAGAATCGCGGTCGTTGATATCCAAGGTTTCGTCGTCAACGGGGTGTTCCACCCCAAAGAACTCGCCATCCATATCGGTCACCAGCGGCAGAATTTCCTGTTCAAGCCACCAATGCCCTATGTCTTGTTGACGGACAAGGACAAGAAGACCACCCGGTACTTGGAAAAGTACGTTCACGGCATTCCGTATTCTTCAGGGGACGTCGAGTACCACGACGTTGATGCCATTCTGCAGAAATACCTTCTGTACTCGGCCGAAGTCATATATGTGAGAGGTAGCCAAAAAGCCGAGTTCCTCTCGATACACAGTTCAATGTAGACTCTATGCTCAGATGGTTTTCCAATAATGTTTTACCTCGTTGAGAAATGTATGTTTTTTTCGATCAATAAATCGTATTTTCGAAAGGGCTGTTATTTTTTCTCTCTTTCAGAATGTGGGGTGGGACATAATGGGGAATAGAGGGTGGGAAAAAATGAAAAAACAAGAGTGTGGGACACAGATCACTGTGCGAGTTGGTTATGAGTGTCGTGGATAGATGGCGTCCTCAGAGGAGCGTCATCTGTCACTCACACTTACGCATTGGTTCAGAGTGGCGTGGATAGATGGCGTCCTCAGAGGAGCGTCATCTGTCACTCACACTCACGCATTGGTTCAGAGTGTCGTGGATAGATGGCGTCCTCGGAGGGGCGTCATCTGTCACTCACACTTATGAGTTGGCTCACAGTGGCGTGGATAGATGGCGTCTTCGGAGGGGCGTCATCTGTGACTTCCTCTGTCAGTCAAGTCATACGTCTGTCAAGTCATACGTCGGCGGTCAGTCAAGTCCTGCGTCTGTCATAAGTCATCTGCCATTCACCACATACATCCTCTGTCATTCGAGTCGTTCACATCATACGTCGCAGTCAAGTCATACGTCAGAAATATTGCCTGTCATCCGAGTTGGCAGTCGTTCACATCATACGTCAGCTATATATCGTCTGTCATTCGAGTTGGCTATCGTTCACATCATACGTCAGCCATATCGTCTGTCATTCGTGTTGGGCTGTCGTTCACATCACACATCAGTCAATTCATTTGTCAGCTGTCAGAAATATCGTCTTGTCATTCGTGTTGCCTGTCGTTCACGTCATTGGAGTCATACGTCTGTCAGTCAAGTCTTGCGTCTACCATTCAAGCCAAACTTCATATCATATTCCTCTGTCATTTGTCGTTCACGTGATTGGAGTCATACGTCTGTCAGTCAAGTCTTGCGTCTGTCATTCGAGCCAAACATCATACCACAATCCTCTGTCATTTGTCGTTCACGTCATTGGAGTCATACGTCTGTCAGTAAAGTCTTGCGTCTGTCATTCGAGCCAAACATCATACCACAATCCTCTGTCATTTGTCGTTCACGTCATTGGAGTCATACGTCTGTCAGTAAAGTCTTGCGTCTGTCATTCGAGCCAAACATCATACCACAATCCTCTGTCATTCGTCGTTCACGTCATTGGAGTCATACGTCTGTCAGTAAAGTCTTGCGTCTGTCATATGGTTACTCTGTCACGCATTCTCTCCAAATCAAAGTCAAAACGATTTCACATACAAGTATATATTTTCCTATAGATAACAGTTCTCAAAAAAATATGTGGATATGGGTGGACACAGAGAGAGAAAACTTCCTCCATGTTGTTGCCTAGTTCTCGATGAACTTGAAGGTGTTTGTCTTTCCGACCCCTCCTTCTTCGACTACCAGGGCGTACTTCCCCGGAGTGAATTGGTCAATATGTCCCCTGAGGATTGCAAACACTCTTCTCGGAAGGAATACCTCGTACAGCTGGATATCGGCTATGATGGTCTCTCCGAACTTGGTTTTCACCAGGCGAAGCTTCTGAATTGGATAGGGCTTGTTTTTCTGCAAGCTGCTCATAGGAACGGTCTGCTTGTATCCAGAAGCGCTGCATATTGTGTTCAACTCTGCAAGGAGGTCCATCTGAAGCAAAAAAACATCAAAATTTTAGGACACACTGTACATACGTTCGAAAACAAAATGGCTCACGCTGTATGAGTCAACACACTTGACGGAAAAATTTTGACGCACACTGTTGGTTCACCCTGTATGAGCCAACAAACTTGACGAAAAAATCATGACGCACACTGTATACGTCTGAAAAAACTCACACTGTATGAGCCAACAACAACTTGCAGACACTTCACTTTGACAGAAACATTTTCGACACACCCTGTATATGCCGATACGTTCGAAAAATATCACACTGAGCCAACACACTTGACAGAAAAAGTTTAGACATACGCTGTATATGCCGTTCGAAAAAATTTACACTGAGCCAACGAAAAAAAGGTTTCGACACACGCTGTATATGCCGATGAGTTCGAAAAAATTCACACTGAGCCAACACACTTGACAGAAAAAAGTTTCGACACACGCTGTATATGCCGAAGATCGCATGAATAGCTCTCAACCTGTATGTGAGCCGTTTCGCGAAAACCACTCCCGAACACGAAGGAAAAAGAGGTACTTACATTTTTCAGTCTGATCACACTGTCGCTCTATAGCGGTATATATCGTATGAGTTCTAGCAGGAAACTGACTTCGATGGTCTGATGGCGGACACACAACACTGTCTTCGATGGCTATTGAAATATGCTCAAAAACTTCCAAATAAACGTTGATATTCCAGAAAGATAGAAGTAACTTTTTATTCAACTGACAAGTACAAAACTTATTTAATTAACAAAATATAAAAAACAACCGACTTAGATACGGAAAAACTAAATACAGAGTGAATTGCTCATTTCAACACTCCCTCTCAATTCACCATAACTGTATCAGAGTCGAATACTCCTAAACAAGTTCTCATCTTCATGAATTGGTCCATTGCTAAGGCTTTAGTTAAAATGTCTGCCTTCTGTTCCATAGACTCGATGTATTGGACGTCTATTATATTGTTATTGCATAAATCTCGCACGAAGTTATATTTAACATCCACATGTTTTAGTCGACGATGCTCCCATTTCTTCAAGAGATGTATGCAAGATTGATTGTCTTCAAATATGTGAACGGGACTGGAACACTGGATACCAATATCGCTAAGAATACCTTTTAGCCAAATAACCTCTGCTGCTGCATTTGCTAATGCAACATATTCAGCTCCGGTTGAAGACAATGCGACAGTATTCTGCTTTTTTTGTAGTCCAACAAATCGTTGAGTCAAATATTTGATAAAGAAATCCGCTGGTAGATTTTCGATCTTCATCACCTGCCCAGTCGGAATCCGCATACCCAGTCAGAACAATTTCTCCGCCTTTTCGATAAAAAAGTCCATATGTTGAAGTACCTCTCAAATACCTCAATATGCGCTTCAACCCGATCCAATGTATTTCAGTTCCATTGCTCTGAAATCTGCTGAAGTAATTCACTGCGAAACTCAAGTCTGGTCTGGTGTTCAACATCACAAACATCAAACATCCGATTAATTGTCTGTAGGGTTTCTGATCAACAATACATTCCTTTGAATTTTCATTTTCAATTGATGCACTGGAAGAAGTAGTCATTGGAGTTTTAGTGGGTTTGCAATCTTCCATTTTGAACCGCTTCAGCATATTTTCAATATAGTTAGATTGACTAAGGAATATTCCATCAGGAGTTCTGTCGATTTTTATTCCTAGGAAGTGCTTCAGCTCTCCAAGATCTTTCATAGAAAATTCTTGCATCAATTTCTTTTTGACATTTATCATTTCGTTTTCATTGTTACTTGTCAAAATTATGTCATCGACGTACAACAATAAAATTGTTTTTGAAGTACCGGTTGTTCGAATGTAGAGACATTTATCATTTTGTGATTGGTTGAAACTGATACTTTTCACAAAAATATCGAATCTTTCATTCCAAGCTCTTGGTGCCTGTTTGAGTCCATAAATTGCCTTGTTTAGTTTACAGACGATCTGCTGTCCATTATGATTTGCATTTTCCGCGAAGCCTCTGGGTTGATTCATGTAGATTTCTTCTTGTAATCCACCATGAAGAAATGCATTTTTCACATCCATTTGTATGGCAAAGAAATTTTCTCTATTGACTACTGCTAACAGAGTTCTAACAGTGGTCAGTCTAGCTACCGGAGCGTATGTTTCGTTGTAGTCAAAACCTTCCTTTTGAGAACAACCTTTCACTACTAATCTGGCTTTGTAGCGTTCTATATTTCCATCTTGATCATACTTTACTTTGAAAACCCATTTATTATCTATGGACTTTCTACCTGGGGGCAGTTTGGTAAGAGTCCATGTATGATTTTCTTCCAAAGCTATCATTTCTTCTTTTACAGCTTCATACCATTTATCTTTATCATCTCTGTGCTGAATATCCTCAAAACTTTCTGGTACATCATCGACAAAGGATTCTGCATTCATGGCTAAAACACTGTAATCCTCCAGATATTTCGGTTTTGTTAGTTGTCGGGTACTTTTACGGAGGGCATTTTCTTGTACGTTTGACCCTAATTCAATGATTTTTCCATTTCTTTCAGATTCTTCGGATAAATCACACTGTTCATCATCTTCTTCTCCATTACCTTCATCAAGTGTTCCATTTGAATAGAAATCCTGATTTTCAAATGCAAATTTATTTTCGTCGAAAATAACGTCTCTTCCAAAAAGGATTTTCTTTTCTTCAGGGCACCACAACCGATAACCATTTGAACAGTATCCTACCATAAAACATTTTTTCGTTCTGGTGTCAAATTTTCCATGTACTAATTCTTTTGGCATGTGTAAATACGAAACACATCCAAAAACTTTAAATTTTTTTAAATTGAGTTTTTCTCCAAACCATTTCTCAGCAGGAACACTATTTTGCAGGGCATTAGTTGGGCTCCGGTTGATCAAATACACCGATGTCAAAACAGCTTCACTCCAAAATATTTTGCTCAGTTTGGAATTCAACAACATACATCTGCTCTTTTCCATGATCGTGCGGTTCATACGTTCAGCGACACCGTTTTGCTGAGGTGTGTACCTGATGGTGAATTCATACTGAATACCTTTCTCCTGGAAGTATTCTTTCATTTCATTTGAGATGTACTCCCTTCCATTATCACACCTGAATCTGCTCAGCTTCATATTGAAATGGGCTGTGGCCATACTTTCGTATATTTTGAAATAATGAAGTACTTCGGATTTGGATTCCATAGTATACGCTGCCGTGAAGTGTGTGTAGTCATCAATGAAAGTGAGAACATATTTCCTTCCATCGTATGAAACAGGAGAAACTGGACCAAAAAGATCGCTATGAACCAATTGTAGTGGACGTTTTGATCGAATTTTCCTTTCATTGTGAGGTTGCCTTGTCTGTTTTCCTTCGACACAATATTGACAAATAGAATTATTTGACACTCTATTTGATTTGATGTCGATTCCTTCAACTATTTCCGACAATTTTATCAAACGGTCTTTGCTTATATGTCCCATACGTCTATGCCAAAGATCGTAATTTTCCTCGGTAGAACACAGATTTGCGTTTTCACATGCAGAAACTACCAAGAAATCGAGTTCATATAACTTTTGTCTTCTCACGGCTTCGGCAACTACTATTCCATTTTTAGAAATGACTCCTTTTCCATCCTTGAATTTAATTTCAAAATCATTCATTTCCAATTTTCTCACAGACAGAAGATTGAATTGGAGACCAGGAACGTATAATACTTTTTCAATATTAATGAGTCTCGGTTTTCCTTGAATATGAGTTTTCACATTCACATTTCCGCTCTTCACAGCTAACAGAGTTTCTCCATTCTTTGCACTCTTTATCTGCATTGGTTCTTCCAGTTTCTTCACATTGCTCAGGAATGTTTCTTCATTCACCATGTGTTCTGAGGCTCCCGAATCCAAGTACCAGCTCAAAATGCAATTACCAGTTATTGCAGGAAAACAGAAATTTTCTTCGTTTTCATTATGAGGTTCTACTTCTGCTACATGTGCTGATTTTGAAGTTGCTTTGGAACTCTTACTGAGTTTCTGATTCCTGCACTCATTTCTCTTGTGGCCGATTAATCCACACTGATAACATCTGAACGGGAATGGCTTTTCTTCGGAATTGGACTCCTTTCGATAATTTGAATGAATTTTACGACTAACTGATGGTGCGGTGAATGCTGTTGAAGACTGTGAATCATATTTCGGCTTTCTCGTTCCTTTCCTCTTCGATTCTTCGTCTAACAATCTATTCTTGACGAAATTCAAATTCAAATGGTCTCTTGTCAATGTTTCCAGAGCTGTAACTACTACCCCGTAATCTTCCGGCATAGTAAGTAACAAATGGCACACTACATCTGTTTCTTCCAGTGTTGCTCCACTTGATCTCAATTCGCGGATTAATTTGTCAAATTTCAGAAAATGATCTGACAAACTTTCAGTAATTGTGTTATACTTCATAGTTAACAGTCGTTTCCCTAGTAAAAGTTGACTGGCAATTCCTTTTCTCTCGAAGGTGTCTGAGAGAACTGTCCAGATATCATGAGCAGTTTCTTTGTCTTTTACGTATTCCAAATGACTATCTGCTATCCTCTGAACGATCTGTGATTTACATTTCTTATCTTTCTTCTGTAGACTTGATAGTTTCTTTTCATCTTCCTTTCGACTTTCTTCACTGGTAACAACCATGCTCATGTAGGACTGCTTTACGAAATTGACCAAATCAAGTTCTTCCAAAAGGATCTCCATACGAAACTTCCAGTTGTTGTAGTTTGTTCCATCGAACAAAGGAATTTTATACTTCACTTCCTCGTCTGCCATTATACTGCTATTATCAACGTTTACTGATACAATGGGTATACTGGGCCCATAACCTATTGAAATATGCTCAAAAACTTCCAAATAAACGTTGATATTCCAGAAAGATAGAAGTAACTTTTTATTCAACTGACAAGTACAAAACTTATTTAATTAACAAAATATAAAAAACAACCGACTTAGATACGGAAAAACTAAATACAGAGTGAATTGCTCATTTCAACAATGGCGATATCGTACGAGTTCTAGCAGGAGACTGACTTCGCGGCAATCGAGAAGTTGGATCTCCTACCCGCGCCGCCACGCGTCCATCTCGTTGACCTCTAAGCCGCCTGAAGAATATGACAGCATTGCCTCACCGTACCACCCACGTGTGTCATGAACGCCGCCTGAAGCGAAAGACGCTTCCAGTTCAAATATTCCCGCTCGAAATGGGTGCGGTTCTACGATGCCGCCCGAACGTTTCCGATCTCCGAAGCGAAAGACGCCGCGTATGACCTTCTGCATTTCTCGGAAAAGCGCTTGCGTCATCTGGGATTCCCCACGTATTTTGTTTGTATCGTGTTCTGGAATTTTCGATCTTCCTCAATTCTTGGAAAAACATCACTTCGCACATGCGGTTCAATTCTTGGAATTTGTCAGAAGCCCGGCTCGGTTCCGTCGGAAGCAGATAAGGCTACGTAAACAAGTCAGCGATGACATCATCCGGTGAATACCCGCAGTTCTGCAGGTCTCAGCTTGTCGATGCCTCGAATGAATAGCGGACATGGGCGGAGGTCTGGGGGCCACAGTTTCCCGTCGCCCAACCAGTCTGGGACCCCGCTAGGACGACATAGGCGTAGTATGTTCCCGCAAATTACGATGGACAATTGACACAGAATTGGAACAACACAAACAGACAATTACTTTCGGAAAAAGTCAACTGTGAAAAATATTTCAAATTAACTTTTTTTGTTCTCAATATCCAATCTGTTAGAAACAAAGTCGATGAATTGTATCTATTATTAGAACAAATGAAATTTCCAAGTTTTATACTACTAACAGAACACTGGCTGGAAGAAAATGAATGTTTAGGTATACCCAACTATAAAGTTATCACGATTTTCTGCAGAAAAAACTTCATTCATGGAGGAACTGCCATCTTAGTTCACGACTCTGTCTTAGATAAGGTACTTGTTGAAGCTGTATATTTTGAAGGCTTACTTGAGGAAAAACAATTTGAATTTTCTGTAGTTTACAGCAAGAAACTAAAAATATATCTCATATGTATTTACAGGTCCCCTACAAGTAGTATTTCCGTGTTCCTCACAAAATTGGATACTTTATTATCAAAAATTCCTCCTACGAATAACATTATTTTGACTGGCGATTTCAACTTGAATTTTGAAGACACACAAAATAGATCAGTGAGAGATTTAACTACTACTCTCACTTGTTACAATTTAAGAATGCATGTCACTGAAATGACACGAATTAGCAAATATTCAGAATCTATTATTGATTACTTTTGTACTTCCTTAGATGAAAACGATGTGTCATGTAAAGTTGAACACGCCAATCTGTCAGATCATCAAGCTATCACTGCTCAGATAAGAATGGTGGATATTGTACGTTTTGATACCAAAAAGACTAAATATGGTCGGCTCTTCAGTAAAACCAACTATGATAAATTTAACTCGTGCAATAATTTCAATTGGTTTTCTATTATGTCTTCAACAGACCCGTTTAGCGAATTTTACGAGAATATTAAAAGATTTTTTCAGTGTTCATTTCCCAAGCAAAAAATTCGGAGGAAATCTAAGAAGCAGTGGATAACGAAAGGAATAAAAAATTCGTGTAATAACATGCGAGCATTACAATACATCAGAAAATATTATAATGATGATTTCTTTATCGACTACTATAATAAATATCGAAAGGTATATAGAGCGGTTATTAAGAAAGCAAAAGACTTGTATTACCTTCATAGGCTGGAAAATGCGAAGAACACAACAAAGGAAACTTGGAGTGTAGTCAATGAACTATCTCTTCATAAGCAACCACAGTGGTCCATAGATTCCGACCAATTCAATTCATTTCATTGCAACATTGCGCAATCTATAACACAAAATCTAAAAACTGACCAAAATCCCCTTTCATATCTTAGAGAAAATGAAATTGTCTCGTCTTGTATATTTTATGACACCACTCCATCAGAGTTGATTGAAGTCTTCAAATCGATAAAAAATCAAAATGCTGTGGGATACGATGAGTTGTCAATAAAAATCTTCAAAAATCTTTCTCATTCGGCTTTGATAGTACTTTCAATGCTGATTAATGACGGGTTCAAAAAGGGTACATTTCCTGAGTTTTTGAAAACAAGTGTGATAATTCCTCTTCACAAAGGAGGTGATACTCAAGATCCATCAAACTTCAGACCCATCTCTCTTATTCCAACTCTAGGAAAAGTGATAGAGAAGCTCGTAAAAAATCGCCTGATAAATTATCTTGAAGCAAACAAATTAATAAGCAATGAACAATTTGGATTCAGGAATAACAAGAATACGTCTGATGCCATGTTTAATTGTCTAGAAATGGCATACAACAACATCAATGTAGGCAAGAACGTGGCGGCAGTATTCTGCGATATGACTAAAGCTTTTGATTGTGTCAATCACACATTATTACTGCAGAAACTCTCTCACTATGGTATCAGAGACATGGCCCTGAAGTGGATGGAGTCATATTTGACAGGAAGAAACCAACTGGTTAAAACTGACCATACATCTGGATTACTAAACGTTAATTGGGGAGTACCCCAAGGATCAGTTTTAGGTCCATATCTATTTCTCCTTTATATAAATGACCTTTCTCTTTTGGATATATCTGGTGCTTTCACTTTGTTTGCTGACGACACTACCATTCTATGGCACTCCGAAGATGTGAATTTGCTTCGTAAAAATGTTACAAGAGACCTACAAAAAATCAAGTCGTGGTGCGATGCAAATTTTCTTTGTCTGAATTTCAATAAAACAAAATTACTAACATTTAAATGTCTTCTTCCGGATATAGAATTAGATGCTGACTCCATACCATCAGACAGCAAAATAAAATTTTTGGGACTCAACATAGATACCAATTTGAAATTCTCAAATCATATTAGCCTGCTAAACAAAAAATTGTCATCCGGCTGTTTTGCCCTCCGATCTACAGCTAAAGAGTTAGGTTATGCCGCGGCCAAAAATGTCTATTTTGCTCTCAATTCAGTACGCAATTCAGTTCTGGGGTTCGTGTAGTAATGAACTCTTTGAGAGTGTATTTTTACTGCAAAAGCGGGCGGTGCGTTGTTTGTGTCAAGTAAATAGGTTGAGTTCCTGCAAACCTCTTTTCCGGAAACACGGAATACTGACCCTAACCGCAATCTACATTTTAGAAACTACGTGTCTGATATACAAGAATAAAGCTTCATATGAAAATAACAATCGCACTGCACGAAATGCAGCGAATCTGTCATTGATCATCCCTAAATCCACACTGATCAGAGACTCGATAATTTACGGTGGTGTCAAAATGTATAATAAGCTACCTGCAGACATAAAGAACATAGATTCTCTCAAAACCTTCAGGAAAAACTTACATGAAAGACTGACATCTAAAGCCTATTATAATCTGACAGAATATTTTAATGACGAAAATATATGAAATTGACTGTGCTTATATGTAATGATATATGTGTAATTTTACCTAGATGTGAGTGTTTAAGTGTATTCTTTTCATGTAATTGTGTAATTGTATAGTTATCTGAATGTAGTTATTTACATGCTTTCCTTTTACCAGTGTTTGTCAATAAGATTTTGTATCTTGGACAATAAACACATATTCTCTCTCTCTCTCTCTCTCTCTTAAATCGCTCGATATACGCAAGGTATGTTCTGTGACCGAGATCTCGGTCACAGAACATACTTTGCTATACTACTGGTATGAGTTCTGCAATTTTCGAGTTTTCTTTATAGATAAAAACCTGAAAATTAAGACTTAAGACCGTTAATGTTTTGTGATAGATATGGTCAAAAAATTGATGTTGTCAATCGTGTCATTTCATTTTCTAACAAGGAACTCTTTTTTGACGCAGCAACATATCGGGGTAGATTGAGAATCTGCCCTTCCACTCTCATGTAAATTCCAATACTAATTTTTATGTTTTCAGATTGTGGTAGGAGGAGAACTCAACGATGGCATTGATATGTTATTATGTTTGAAACCCACCAGAACATATGTAGGTATGAAAAAGTGTGTGGCAATGCTATGTCGATAATATTGAAATCATTATTGAACAAGACACGCTGAAGTTTTTTCATTCACCTTCCTTGTTAAATGTTACTAGAGATTTTATATTGTCATCATCATAATTATCAGTGTAAATGATCCTACTGTATAACAACTAGTAACAAAAATTGGGACTCGTATAACACCGGCGACTAGAGTTCGAATACATTGGCGGTAATTCGATAAGTTTGCCCGTAGCGGCAGTAGATTCCTGAATTTGGAGAAATATTTCAGCAAATATGTCTTGAATTTCTCGACTTCGAATATTGGTTTATTTGTTTTCTATCAATCTGTTCGCGATATACTCCTCCGAACATCTGAAATTGATTGAGGTGGGTTCATTTCATGCATATAATCCTTCAACCGAACAGTTCTTAGGAATTATACTTAGAATTTGAGCAGAACTGAATAATTAGTGAGTTGGCATAGTTCTGCTCATGTTGACAACATATGAGCAGAGCTGTCCCAAAGCATTGTGCTTAGTGCTCGTGAAAGCACTTAGAGCACTTTTGTGCTCGTAAGCACTGTGCTCCCGAGCACTTTCTTGAACCAGTGCTTAGTGCTTGGTGCTTCGAACATTTTACCAAAGAGCTTAGTGCTTAGTAATCCCGAAAAGTGCTCCCGAGCACTTAAGTGCTCGGGAGCACTTTTCGGGATTACTAAGCACTAAGTCTTTCCATACTTCCTACTTGTCGAAACATGAGAACGTGCACCCCCACTCAAGACAAAATCTTGAGTCTGAATCGCTTCCATATGCATCTTCGAAAGATCTAAGTCTTGTTTTGAGTGTTACCGAGTGCGTTGAGTGTCGGAGCAGTACGCAGTATAGATAGGTAAGTTCTATCGAATGATATTTCATCAATAGTAGGCGGCTTATGGAGAAATGGGCTCCAGAGTAATTTCCCAAATTTATAATGCAGTTGTCGACTTCTTCAACAATTATTTCCATTGACACAATCCTTTGTCTACTCTCAGAGAAACAGGGTATTCGAGTTGAAAAATAACCAGTATTTTCAACGATTAATATATAAATATATAATAATCTGAATTTCGGAAACGGTTCCAACAATTCAGGGGGCGATAAATCGATCAAGATAGGTTTCATTTCTAAAAAACGTCGTGTTATCCCCGTTTTCAGGCAAAACGTCACACTCGTGATTTTTCATTCATTTATTTTTACATTTATGATTCTCTTTGCCGAACACTCTTACAAGTGCGCCCAGAAGGCAGAGCCTTGTGAGGGTAAGGGTCGGTTAATCATTTTGTGTGCCGAAACGCTCTGGGACGATTTTCACGGTAGCGTTTTTGCTATTTCAACTGTAGGGAACCAGAAAAACCCACAGTGCTACCGGGTCGGTGGGTGTATTGGTTTTCGAGGGCGATAAATCGATCTAGCTAAGGTTTCATTAAAAAAAAAATGTTTTTTCGTCTTTCAGGCAAAACGTCACACTCATGACTTTTTTTAAATTTTTATTGTTCTCTGCTTTCTGACGAGTGTGCCCAGAAGGCAGACCCTTGTGCGGGCAAGGCAATAAACGAAGCAAGCATCGGCTCGAAATATAATTCTGATTTCAGGATTCAATATCTGACTGGATTTGCTTCTGGTTGGTTTATTTACAAGATACTCGAGAAGAATTCACAGGGCGAGTCGGAAAGTTGATCGCTCCTGTATGTTCATTTTGACAGAATTACATTCACTTTGTATGGCTTGTTAGTAGTTGACATTGATTTCGATTTCAAGGGTCATTCAATGGATATGCATTGAAGACATTTTTTGGAAATCTTTCTAAAATTCAAATTACGATAAAGTTGGGGGGAACTAACTTCGTACTTTATACGGGGTGTTTCAATATGAGTTTGTTAGAGAATTGACGTTATTTTTTTCTGTTTTCTGTTGGAGATATGTATTTATTTATATTAAATGATATTAATAATCATAATGCGAGTCGTATTCATTCCGCCTCCACCCCATCAGTGTATTCAATGCTATACTTACAAATAATGAATCATAGGCAAAGCATTGGGTTCGACTCAATATGCTGTTTCATGATGTTTAGGATTGAATTTTACGTGAATAATCCACAAAAAATACAAAAACCATGTCAAAAAGCAATTCAAGTGTATAACAGTATCATATTTTTGAACAGTGCTTAGTGCTTAGTGCTCCCCATATCGAATTACTTTTCGAAAATGCTTAGTAATCGCGAGCACTTTGTCAAAATTAGTGCTTAGTGCTCGAGATTCCGGAGCACTCTTCAAGAGTGCTTAGTGCTTAGTGCTCGAAGCACTGAGAGTCAGTGCTCGGCACAGCTCTGCATATGAGAACGGTAAATTTGAAATTTCACGGTTCGCCGGAGACTCCATAGCTCCAGATATGAGACTCGGAGAAGAGAATTCAATTATATAAACAATTCTCGGGAAACGATGTGTGTAATGAATTGGAGGTACAAAAAATTTAATCATAATTCAGGAGGTGGATTGACGGAATACATTGTTAAATGTACTCTGTCCATTCAAGCAAAGGAGTGATCCAAAACATTATCATGCATTGTGCACGTGATCACTCAGAAAAGGCTGCTCGTACAAAGTCGAACTAAGAAACTATTGTATATTTTGAAGTGCAATTCTATTTGGTACTTTTTTTGGGTGGACTGTAGGAATACATATTAGCAGTTTTTTCAGCTGTATCAGTACTGGACATTTGAAAAATTTCAAACTTCAAAATACCATATATGTACACACCACAATCGTTAAAACGTAACTAACTACTCCGACACTGCAGCGCGAATTCCGCCAGCCGATTACATTTGATTTCAATTGGCCAGCTTAAGGAGGCGTGTTTATTCTACTCAATAGATGCTTATGAATGTGGTAGTCAAGCTTCGATCACGCGTTGATCACGCATCTATCGTTGTTTGAGTTACTCTCTTTGTTGGATGGATATAGTATAGTCTCCTCATTTCTCTACCAAAGAAGATTTAAGTATAACGAACAAGAAGCGAATCTCACAAATTCGACAAGTACACCCTGAATGCGCCTGTCTACCAGCAATGTCGGCATTCGGCAGTCGGTCAGTAATAGAAACAAAGAAGTACTGGTGTTTCGTGTCAAGTAGTTTACTGGCTTACTGTTTTTTGCTGGTAGTCTTGCGTAGTCGCTAGAAAAATTGTGTGGAGGTCATGAAATTCTGTAGTGGTGGGGACCACGGGATCAGAGGCTGTGTAGCGGCAAGTGTCGATTCTTGTTCATTATACGTAAATCTTCTTTGCCTCTACTCTCATCGGAGCACAGTTAAGACTGGGAATGTGTGGACGGACGGATAACCATTTGAAGGACGCCACATCAGTGTGGTAGGACCCATCATAGGGGTGACTTAGGAGAGTTCAATTGGAGGATTCGTTCGATGGGACAGTAATGGTTTCCAAGAATCAGGTAGTTTTGTGAATTTCTATTGCTTCGCAAATTATTTTAAATTGGGTTGTATGTATAGTGATAGTGATCTTCGTGTTGTTGAACTCATTTTTATATCTGGGTTAGCTCATATTCGAATTGCGCACTGCTAGTTCCTGTTTGTATGTACTGATGGATACTCGTCTGTTCGTCTATCCAATGTTTGTTGTTGGCAGTCATACAAAGCAATTTCATATATTCCTTGTATTTTGCTGGGTATTGAATCTTTTGATAAGCGTAGGGAAAAGGATATTCGAAGGTTTGGTGTGAAAATTATCCTGTTGTCGGTTTTGTGGGAATTCCGTTGATTTTTTCGATTGCTCAATTGGATTTTCCGGTTGTTTGAGTTGAGAGAAATGTCTTTTCTGACTTTGAATGGTTCTCTGGAAAGGGTGGAAAGGATAATCGATTTCAAGACGGGCGGATTCGGGCTTTCGTGAGAGTTCATTACGGAGCTCACCTGAGCTGTATGTTAGTGAGTTCCATCACTGACGTATCTGTTGGTGTGCTTGGGTTCTCGGTAGATAGTGTGTGTATGAGAAAAGTGTTGGATTTTGAGATATGGATGTCTCGGTAGATAGTGTGTGTGTGAGAAAAGTGTTGGATTTTGAGATATGGATGTCTGAAAAAGAAAAAAGGAAGGTTTCTCTGTTCTTCCTAACGAATTCAAAGCTAATTTCCGAACTTCAGTTTTATTTCTACTCAGCCAGTTTTCTGTATCTTCCATCTTCCTGAAACCAAAATTGTACACGTAGTTTCGATGGTCTCTACAAAATAATCACGATCATCTACTACAAAGTAGATGATCAAAATTGTTATGCAGCTCATGGAGATCGCGGAACTTCTTTTTCATTTCAAGTAGTAGGTAAACATTTTTCAAATGATGTTTTCGAGACCAACGTACATATAGCAATCATTGTCACTTCCCAGTTCAAAAATAAAAAGTAATCCGGTCAGATACTCGAGAGAAATAAGAAAGGGAGAGTATAAAAAATGTGGATCTAACATTTTTTGAAACAAGCAATGGGTATGAATTGTTCTTGACGAATAACCATATAATCAAGGAACTGAAATAGTTGCAACAACATTCAGTGAGAATAACTTTCTGTTATATTATCACAAACAATACAATCACCTATAACGTATTCAAATGGTAAAATGATAATGCAAGGAGAGGTGTTTGTACTCGATCCTGTCTAGCAGTTAATTGCTGGCGCTTTCTCAGTAGCTTTTCGAAAATTTTATTATCACTGAAATAGGTCTGTAGTTAATGATCTCTTCACGATCACCAGCTTTGAAAATAGGAAAAATTATTGCGTTCTTGAGAGCTGTAAGAAAGATTTCCTGTTCTATGCTTCTATTGAATAGATAGGATAAAGGTTCAGAGATGATATGAGAGATCATTTTTCGAGCTTCAGAGGTAAGGTTGTCCACACCAGGTGCCTTCTTGGACTCCAGGTCAGAAATAACATTCCTCAATTCGTTTTGGTCGGTAGCTTGTAGAAATAGCGAATTTGTTAATGTATCGGAATATGCGGTAGAAAAATCCGGATCGACGGTGATTTTTTCAGCTAGTTTTTTCCCGCTGTTAAAGAGTGTTCGTTCATTATACAAGGTGTTCCTTAAACACATGCTTATATTCAGGGAGGTAATTCTCAGACCCATTTTAAGAAAAAAAACTTCCTATGGACGTATGTCCTAAACGGCTCAACTTTTGAGATACAGGGTGGCAAAGTTTTCAAAAATAATCAGTTTTTTAATAATAACTGAGATAATTTTGTAGACATTTTTGGCATATTTGGTACATATGTTCCATGCCTCAAGGCACATTTTCTGATGTACAATTTTCCTAATTTTCCACGCCACTGCTTTATCTTGAAATAAAAATTATTTCTGAAATCTCCATATATTTTTGAGCACATTTGATTTGCTGGGTTTTCTTTGTCCGACGCATGGTTTTTGCTCAAAAAATTCAAAATTGCTTTACTTAGGGATAAATTCCTTAAAAATCTGATGCGGTATCGTGCATCGACTGAAAGCAAACTAAGAGATCAGATTTGTTGCAAAATAATTGAGGATCTAAAAGGTATTTGTTTGTTGTCAGATGCACTGTTCTCAATTGAAATTACGTCAAAACATCTTATTAGTGACTGAATCATGGCTAACGCCGAACACGACGAATCTTGTTCGGATAGATGGATACGACTTGATAAGAGAGGATCGCCAAGGAGGTTTGGTATTCTATCATAAGTCGAATATTACTCTCAATAAAATAATGGGTAATAGTGCAGGTAGCTCGATCGAATAAATATGGGCAAGTTTTAAAATTAAAAATAAAATTATTGGAATTGGAGGAGTATACAGCCCCCCTCACACAAAAGTCTCAGATAGCATAACAGCTCTTGAAAACACACTCACTTCAGTTCTGCCCACTGTAGATGAAATTATCATTACAGGAGACAAAAAATTAAATATATTGAATTGTAGTAACAAAAATACAGTAGATTTCATAAATTTTTTGGAGGCATATAATCTCACTATAATAAACAATGAACCAACCCGAATTACTGGCACAAGCAGTACATTGATCGACATAATCGCTGTGTCCAATACAGACAGTATCATCAGCAATGTTACATTGAATATGGATATAGTATCAGACCACTGTCTGATCATTTGTGATCCAATTTATGAACCTGAGAAGACTTAACATCAATATATTACTCACATAAATTATAAATATTTTAATTATGAAACTTTTTTCACTGATTTGCAACTGATGCCCTGGTATGAGATTTATTTGTTGACAGAAGTTAATGACATTGTTACAACTTCCAATAATTACATTCTCTTTGTTTTTGAAGTGCATGCACCTATCAGAAGAATAAGAATTAGCAAACCTAAAGCACCTTGGCTGACCGATGTTCTGAAAATCATGATAAAAAATAAAAATCAAGCATTTTCAAAATACAAAAAAACTAAAGAAGTCGAACACTGGAATCAATATAAAATTTTGCGAAAAATGGTAACTACTGCTACAAGAACTGAAAAAACAAATTATTTAAAATATATTCAAAATCATACTTTGCGTCTTTTCGATATTGTATCTAGTAAATCCAAGAATAACATACCTGAACAACTTAATGACCCAAATGAAATAAACAACTATTTCATTACATCGGTTAATCAAGCTATCAATCAACCATCAGCTACCCTTATCACAGAATATTTATCGACCCGCCAAAACCAAGACGCGTTATTTAAATTCCACCCCATTTATGACACTGACACAGAACGTCTATGTCAGAAAATTGAATCCAACGCCACCGGTTCGGATCAAATATCAATGAAAATGATAAAAATATGCATTCCATTCCTTACTCTCGTGTTAACTTATATGATTAATAAATGTCTAGAAAAGGGATATTACCCCGAGACATGGAAATCATCTGTAGTACTTCCCATTAACAAAATATCTAAGTCAACATGTTACAATGATTTAAGGCCCATAAATATACTACCGGCAATATCAAAAGTTGTAGGAAAGGCAGCATATGAACAAATATACGAATGGACAACGAATCAAAATATCTCACCTAAAAATCAATCAGGCTTCAGGCAAAACCATAGCACCACCAGTGCTCTACTGAAAATGACAGATGATATCATTCCATCCTCCGACAATAACGAATTGATTCTTTTTTCATCGATCGATTATAGTAAAGCGTTCGATACAATAAACCACGAACTTTTATGTGCAAAACTTCACTACATGGGTTTTGATGAGCTTGCACAAAAATTCATTGAATCGTTTCTCAGTAATAGAACTCAATGTGTTAAATTAAACGGTATAACTTCCAACTGTCTTCAAATCTCACATGGTGCACCGCAAGGATCCATTTTATCTCCACTACTCTTCATTATGTATACTTTCGATTTTGGTAAAGTACTCAGAACTTTTGAAATGCACTCTTATGCAGACGAAACAAACTTATATTATTCAGGTAAAATAAAAAACTTGTTGGCGCTAGAGTATTCTCTCAACAAAGAAATTCAAAATCTGGTGGATATGTCTAGGAATCATTGCCTCAACATTAATCCCAACAAATCAACACTTATTATATTTGGAAATAATAAAGATCGGCGGAGGGCCATAGATAATATAAAAATAGTATCAATAGCCAAGAGATTCAGTGTAGCGATGTAATAAAATGTCTGGGACTCAATATCGACTGCAATTTACGTTTTCATTCTCACATAAATCAACTCATACGTGAGGCCTATGGCCTGTTGAAGAAACTTTATTCAAGTAGACATTTTCTTAGTCGAAACATGAAAACCACTCTATGCGATACTCTAATCTTATCCATGTTTAACTACTGCGATATTGTCTATGGCCCATGTCTCGATCAAATTACATCATCAAGAATTCAAAAAGTGCAGAATGCTTGTAGAAGATTAATTTTTGGTTTGAAATTCAGAGACCATGTATCTCCATTCATAAATCAGATCGGGTGGTTGAAAATGTTTAATAGAAGACAATTGCATCTGGCTAACTTTGTCCACAACCTCAGAATGAAACAACAACCTCGATATCTTCTAGAAAAGCTTACATACAGATACGATGCACACGACAGAAATCTCAGAAACCAGAGTGAATACACTATCCCACAGCATAAAACGAAACAATTTGAGCGATCCCTCTCTTATCAAGCCGTCACCATCTATAATAATATTGAAGAACACTTAAAACAGTCCTCCTCATCATTTTTGAAATGTAAATTGAAAAAAATATTTCTGGAGGAACAGTGATCCTGAAATCGAAAACAAAAAAAAATTCAATGAAATATTTTCCGTTACCCTCTTCCTAATAACTTATACAACTCATTATTATAATAAATACCCTACTGTATTATTCATTCATGCTTGGATGAGTGGAAGAATAGCTATGCTAAACTCCGCCAAGTAAAATAAAGGCCATTTATTATTATTATTTTTCGTTTAAACAAATCCAGTCGGGTCCGTACACCCCACTGCTCCGACCCAGTGGACGAACGCGCTAGTATGATAAACCAATGACCACTCCCCGCAGTGCGGGGTGAGTGGTCACTGGCTCCGAGAATCGTGAGTCCTGAGCAGACGCAACGAACCGAGAATAACGGCCATCTGCATGCGGCCGGCCAAGATCTCTGCCGCATTACGGCATGCCGGTATGATCTTGAGCTCCGAGAGTAGCGTTGGTCTGGAACCACCGAGAACACCTATTATCAAAACCACCAACTTGACAGAATAGTCCGGGTGGAGCCTCCGGGTGGAGTTCGTAAAGTGAATCCTGGTACTTTGTCCGTTTTTTCTCCTCTTTTCGGACGATATTCGTTTCGGCAGGGGCCGAAAACTCAATAACGAATATCGTCTTACTTCAGTGGTCGAAGAGAACTATATCAGGCTTATTGGCTTGTATTTGCCTGAGGGTGGGGAATGAAAAGTTCCAAAAAATTCGACACCTTTCATTCTCCACAACGGACTCAATATCCCCTGGAGCGTAAGGCAGTACCGGTGTCCTGTCTATTTCATACGAGTGCCGAAGAAAATACTACAGCACTCGTAAGGCCGCGTTATGGCGATGGATATAGGCCGAGACCGCATAAACTGCACAAGATGACAGCAAATGCATCAAAGTCCCGGGCGCCTGTCGGCAGGCCCTGCATCTAGTATCAGGGACCTTTATACCCATCACGCGGCTCCGATAGACAAGGGTATTGAAGACACCGTCTTGGCACGCCATGATGAACCCTTCAGTCTCCGACTTCAGCTCACCTGACCTGAGGAAGGCAAATGTCAGCTTAACAGACAAGCCATGGTCCTCGATGTTCTTAAAGAAGACTTCATGCATGGGCTTGTCTGTATGCAGCTGCAGCATTTCAGCATTCTCTGCAGCCTTGATGTGAGCTTTTCTCCGTGCGGATTCCAACTCGGTGACAGAGAGTTGGTTTACCCGCTCGGTATCGAAGACTATACCAAGTTCATCAGGAGCGCGCCTTGCTGCCTTGAATAAAAAGGCTCCGACTCCTGCATGTTCATGATCGCGGACCATGCAGTGTAGGGGATCCGAACTCCTGATGACTCTACAGGCTCCATTCAGTACCATTCTGTTGTGACGACACTCCAAACTCAAAAGTCCACGGCCCCCTTGTTGTCGAAGGATATATAACCGTGGAACGGACGATTTGGGATGCATGCTTCTGTGCATATGCATCATTTCGCGAGTCTTCGCGTCAAGTTGCCGCAACTCTTCCTGAGTCCATTTGACTACTCCGAAGGAGTAGAGTAGAATCGGAATGGCAAGCATGTTGGTGGCAGAAACTTTGTTCTTGCCCGACAGCTCTGAGGACCAGATCTGCCGAAGTTTCTGCCTATACTTGCCACGGAGAGCATTTTTCACCGAGTCTACCTCTTGGGTGTGGCGTTGTTCCACACCCAAATAGGTGTATGTCTCTCCGGCATTCAAATGATGTAGAATGCTTCCGTCTAGGAGTTGGGCATCCTCCGCGAAATCCTCGCATCGTCCTCTTTTGAGATGAACCAGTGCACATTTGTCAATCCCGAATTCCATACCGACAGCATGCGTGAACTGCTGTAGGTCCCTTTCTCCAGAGGCATAGAGCTTGAGGTCATCCATATAAAAAAGATGGGTGACCTTATGCCTCCGGTTTCCAGGGGTGCCGCAGTTATATCCCCGGGTTTTCCTGAGTGCAACGGACAATGGCATTAGTGAGATACAAAAGAGAAGGGGGCTGAGGGAATCTTCCTGAAAAACACCCCTGCTTATGATGACCGGCTCTGTTTGGACCCTGCTTTCACCTGATGTTATGGTGAAGCGGGTCCTCCAGAGTGGCATCATTTGTTCGATGTATCTCACTATTTGATCGGGTACCGCAAGGCACTCAAGTAAGTACAACAACAACTCATGTGATGTTGTATCGAATGGCTTGCGATAGTCGATCCAGGCCATAGAAAGATTCCGCTTATAATGCACGGAGTCCTGCGTGATGCCTCTATCGATCAGCAAGTTCTCCCTGCAGCCCGCGGAACCCCTCTTCGACCCTTTTTGCTCATATATCCGTTCGAACACCGGGTCAACTGCTTGGAGAGTACGCATGTACAAGATGCGTGTGAACATCTTGTAACACGTATTCAAGCATGATATCGGTTGTGCAAGGATCCGGCAAATCTCCGTTTTTCGGGATCAGCACGGTTCGCCTCTCGACAAACCATTCCGGAATCAGCTGCACTCAATTTAGCCAAGAACTGAATATTCTGGCCAAATGGTGGTGGTTGCTTGATAACTTTTTCCACCAATAGTTATTGAGGCCATCAGGTCCTGGAGCAGCAAAGTTCTTCGAACCCTCAAGGGCTCTCCAAACTTCATCCGTGGTTATCGGTTGACGCAGTATTTCGGGCTCAGGCTGTTGAAGCCTTCTACAGAAAGCTTCAAACTGCGTCAGAGCTGGAATGTCTCGGTTGAGTGGTTGCGGATGCTCGTAGATACCTTTCCAGAAGGATTCCATCCGATCAGCGGCCGGCGAATTATCCACAACACGCGGAGGCAATTGGAATAGGCGAGAGGGTTTCTCGCGGAACTGTTTGTTCTCTGAGAAAGCCCTCGCCCGCCTCACTAGTGACTTTTTTGCAGTCACCAGCATTCGTATCCTCTCGAGGCAATGCTGCTTGATGGTGCGCAGCACTCCTCGATTCAATGTGTGATGGGATCTCCGCAGTTTTGCAGCGATTTGCCGCACTGCGTGCGTAAATGGTTTATTGGCCGCTAAGTAGTCCATCACACATTATTATTATAACGCAGCACCGCTCAATAATATTCGAAAACATGAATTTAGTTATCCTGGAATAAATGACGTGTAGCAGAATTCATTTACTGCACCTCTTGGAAATATGGAGTTTGTCGATATGTGATTTTTTTCGAAGATGAAAAGCAGAATAACCAGCGTACCCACCATAGCGATAAAAAACGAATTCTCTGTATGTACAAACGTCAGTACCTAATATTGATGTTGGTTTAAAGTAAGGTGTTGGTGTTAAAAACTGTCACAGCGCGTTTTGATTGATTTTGAAGTGTTATTGAAGTTATGTAGGAAGTCCGCTGTCTTTCTGAATATCAGTGAATATGGTGGATCAGAAATGGCGCAAATGCATTACGTATAGAGCCTTGCCGATGGTAATGCAACAGAAGCCAGGCGCATTTATCAGGAAAGATATCCTAATCGTGCCTTATCAGATAGCCGAACCTTTTCAAATATTCATCGTCGACGTGGGGAAACTGGTAAATTCAAGAAAGGGACTCCGGAAGGTAGACCTCGTGTAGTAAGAACTCCTGAAATTGGGGAAGCGGTGCTGCAAGATATTGAGGAACATCCTGAGATGAGTATGAGGAAGATCGCTAGAACTCTGGATATTTGTCATCAAATTGTTTGGCGTATTTTGGTTGATTTTTTGTTATACCCATACCATATTTCAATAGTGCAGACATTACTCCCCAGAGATTTTCCACAGCGTGTGAACTTCAATCAGTGGTATCTACGAAGTATTACACTAACTCCGCAGTTTCCGACACAAATTTTGTTCACAGACGAAGCAAATTTTTCTTGGAATGTCATTCAAAATTTCCATAAAAATCATATGTGGGCTGAAGAAAATCCCCATGCAATAACCGAAACCCATTTCCAACACCAATTTTTGGTTAATGTATGGGCAGGAATAGGGCCATTTTTCCTATCAGGACGCCTTGATGGTCGTTCTTGCTTACACTTTCTCGAAGAAGACTTACCTGGGTTATTGGAAGATGTGCCACTTGCGTTAAGGAATCGAATATGGTACATGCACGATGGCGCCCCTGATCATTTCAGTGTAATTGTCCGAAACCATTTAAATACAGTTTATCCTAATCGTTGGATAGGTCACGGAGGACCTCAGCAATGGCCAGCAAAATCCCCTGGTCTCAAAAGTTTAGATTTTTTTTTATGGGGTCACCTTAAAACAACTTGTTTATAAAACTCCCGTTAATACTTTAGAAGATTCAAGAGAGCGAATAGTTGCCTCGTGTAACACTATACGAAATACGCCGGGAATGCTTGAACGGGTGCGTAATTCCATGCGTAGAAGGGCGGAAGCATGCATAGTAAGTGCAGGTGGCCACTTCCAACAATTTTTATAATCAGTTTTGGTATTATTATTAATCAACAAATTTGTGCTCTTCGTTTAGACTTACAGTCACAAAAGAAAATAAAAATGAAAATTTTATTTTTTTGCAGATTATGTTTTCAAATATTATTAGGGAATTGGTAATGCGTTATGAAGCAATTTTCAGATTCTCATTCATTTTAGAATTGATCTAATTTCATTATTTGCTTTCTGTCGATTTTTATTTTTTTGAGTGAAAATCATGCGTCGGACAAAGAAATACCAGATCAAATTTTCTCAAAAATAAATGAGGATTTTAAAGATGATTTTATTTTGAAAAGAAAGCATTGACGTAGTACATTTTCCCCAAAAATATTCAATGCGAAACCCGTAGGGACGCCACTGTTTGAAAAAAATACAAATTTGTGTACATCAGAAAATGCGCCTTGAGGCATGGAACTTATGTACCAAATATGCCAGAGATGTCTACAAAATTATCTCAGTTATTATTAGAAAACTGATAATTTTTGAAAACTTTGCCACTCTGTATCTCAAAAGTTAAGGCGTTCAGGACATACGTCCATAGGGAGTTTTTTTCTTTAAATGGGACTAAGAATAACCTCCTTTGTTGTTCTAAAAATTGTTCTAAAGTTGTTTGTTTCGTTAACCAGCTGACGAACGTCAACCCTCAGAAGTCGAAACTTGTGCGAGCAATGTATCAACGGGGCCTTACCTTTTAACGTGCGATTACCCAGCACGGTGGCCCGGCGAGGATTCAAACCCCGGCCTTCCGCTTCACAGGCAGATATGCTAACCACTACACTACCGAGACCACCTTAAATATAAGCATCTGTTTAAGGAACACCCTGTATTTGCGATTTATTGTGGATTGCTTATAGGACCCTTTTCCGCTTTGATTCTCAAAATTTCACTGTTTGTTCTACCCTTTTTGGGACCAGAACATATTTCGTTCATATTTCATCCCACATTATTTCCCAATCAAAATCTGAGCAACCTCATCAGTAGAACGGAGTTCCATCGGTGCTTTTGAAGGCTGGGTGTTCAGTGTTTATTGAATATATCTAACTTGTTCTTGATTCTATATTAAAAATAACTTTAAAAACATCTACGTCCCTCTTTATAAGCACTTTCGTGATTTTAAAATTCGAAAAAGAAATCAAATATTCTTGAATTCTTAATCAAATGTTCAAAATATATTGAGTGATTTGATATTGTTGATATGATATTTTGTTAACAAATTCTTGTTTGTTAGCATTCCCATGAAAACTGATTCATATTGAAGCAGTTGTACAGCAGTGCAGAAAGAAGTTTCAGGAAATTCCATCCGCAGTTATTAGATGGACAACTGGGTTAGACTGGCCATGAATCATCTTTCATTGGGAATGCAAACAAACTTTTTATGGGGTATAATACTCTTTGAATGAGATGAAATATCACTTGAGAGTGGTTATTGAACTAATAAAAGAAAGATGTTTCATTATTTGTGAAATTTAAGGATAGGACATGTTATGGGAGTAGAAAACACCAATGTGCGTTTTTATTGACATTACGATTCATTCCACAAAAAATAGAACTGTACATTTCAAATAATCAAAATAAAATAGTAAATGAATGACAAAATTGAATCTCAATCCATTTCCAGTTTTCTGAAATTCCCATGGAATCCTAGCACCCCATCGTTCACCAGTTGTGTTGGTCTCAGATTTTCGTTGGTTTTCATTTCTGCTAAGGAATCGAATCGGTCTGCATACAGAGCGAGCTTTTTTTTCCATGATTCTGAAAACGAAAAAAGATATAAGCAGTATTTGAAGCAACCCCAATATTTCCGATATAATAAAGAAACAGGAAGTTGGCGGAAAATGACACGGTGTTAGATTTTATGTCATTTATCTGGAATATGAGTTTGAGTTGTTCTCGTTCAATTCTATATTAAATCGTTTTCAACATCAGTCTTTCCTCTCCTTGAGTACTCGATCATACCACATTTCAGCGACGTGGAGGTGGAATTTGCACGTGAAAAATGGCCAACGACTATGCGAAACATTTACATTTCGAGAGGTACGATTCAAACAGAGAAGAATGGGACTACTTACTATCTGCGAAGATTTGAAATGGAATTGTTGATGCACGATCTCCTAACAGGTGATGACACTCAAGAAAAGAGGTAAAATCTGCTTTTATCCAAAGTACGGACAGATCCCTTCAAAATGTCGGTAGATAATTTCAAACCGGATGCAGTCACGACGAAATCGTTCAAGGATTTGAAAGGGGTGCTGAATAAATATTACCGGAATCAACGCTGAACGCATACAATTTGAATCAAGATTCCGAGAGGAGGAAGAATATATAACTCAGTTTGTTACCACGTTACGTGACCTTTCTGGAAACTGTGACTCCAGTAATAGTTCACAGGAAAGATTACGCGATCAACTTATAATCGGAGGGAATTTTCCAGAGTGTCGAGAGCAAGTTATAAGGACTCATCCTACAAATGTAGCATCACTCGAACAGGTTCAAGCTTTCGCAACTGTTTTTGAACAAGCATTCATACAAGCCAAACAACTAAATGCATCATATCCACATCGTTATCGAATGAAAACATAAATTATGTTAACGATCGCACAGCTCATCTAATCCATCCTGGCACAAACTTAGCTACTTTTCCAGTTGCACACTGGTAGTGCAGACCATGACGAACGGAAAAACACCTACCAGGAATACATTTCAAGTCATTGAACACATATGATAGGTGTTTTTTCAACTTACTATATTTCACAGGAATTGCTGGGCATATACTTCATTTGTTCTGTGCCATGATGGATGGGATAAGCTGTACAAATAAACGTAGTAAATAGAGAAAACAATCAGCATGACAAAAAGCTGAACGAACCCCAAATCCTATTGCTTAAACTGATATGGAAATGCCAACATTAGGCATAACAAATGTTAATGTTCAGGCATTCAATGATAAGTGTCATGTACACCCACTTTATATTACATTTTTGGGGCATAGAATCGATGCAGAAGGACCACACCCAACAGAGGATCGCATAGCAGTACGAAACGCCGTCACCAACAAATACCACTGGACTCCACTCATTCCATGGTGCTATAACTAATTATGGTCGTATTATTGAAAGATCTCCACATACAGAGTATACCTTTGTACAGACTGCTGAAGAAAAGCCAACAATGGAATATGAATTCAGAAGAGGAACTGCTAATAACGAGTCTGAAAAATAAATTGACAACATCAGATACATTAGTTCAATATAGTCACGATCTGCCATTGGTTATAACAAGAGATGTAAGCAACAATGGTGCAGATGCAGTTTTTTTTTACATAAATTTTCGCCTCTCGAAAATTCAGAGGAGTTGAAATGCGTTATTCAACCATAGACAAGGAAGCTGTGGCGTTGGTCATTGCAGTAACGAAACTTCATCATTAGGTATATGGAAGACGATTCACGTTATTGACAGATCATGAATTACTGAGAAGGATTTTTGGGGAGAATAAAAATCTCCGAACAAAATAACAAATAACATAATTCTTCATTGGGCGATTCTGTTGAACAGTTCTAGCAATAAATAGCATATCGAGCAGGAAAATAGAATGCTACAGCAGATGTCCTGTCTCGATTACCTATTGATGATAAAACTGTATTACCTATCGAGGAAGAAGGATTGCAAATCAGTAAGCGCAAGTTACAAGATGGAACTATTACGGATAAGATTTTGCGGAAGGATCTACGATACATGGACACTTATTTGCCCGACAAGAAAAAAAAATGACATTAAAATTCTACCCATTTATGGAAAACGAGATGAATTGTCTTTTGAGTAGAACATACTGTAATGGAAAAGAAGGATATGTATACCTAAATCATTAAAATTTGAAATTCCGCAGTTACTTCACGACGGCCATCCCGGCATTAGTACTATTCTATCTATCGACATATGTCTATTTGCCTAATATGTATACTTAGTGAATCACATGAAAATGTATGTTTAAATGATCACAATGTTCCATTATATCCCTGGAACGTACCATCAGTACCATGGCCTCCACATTGATTTTGCTAGACCTTGAAAAGGCAAAATGTGGTTCATGATTGTGGATGGATATACACGTTTGTTGGAAGTTATTCCAATTAATGATATAAACCTCTCATCGAACATTCAAGGAACGAATGAACGCGAGTGATACAGACGAAAACATAAGTTTGAACCAGTTTCTCTTGTCTTATCGAAATATTATTGAGCGGTCAACTTGAAGGACACCCAGTGAGCTCATGCTTTCAAGGAAACCGAAAACCATATTCGATCATCTCAAACCAGATCCACATCGAAATATTGGGAAAGAGCAATGGAATCGAAAACACTATTAGGACAGAGGTACTCAGTCGCAAGATTTATTCGAAGATCAGACTGTTTTTGGTGAATAATCCGTTGGAAAAAGGATCAATTGCTGGAAATGTCACTCAAACTGGGCCATCTTTTTCTATAGTAGATGTGGAAAAAGTGAACTAGGGAAAACATTCGGACCGAATGCTTCCTCGTTTACAAGAAAATACATTCCATGAAATCGTTTCCATACGAGGAATACCACCACCACTTACACTCCAAGCACATGATTTCAAATTGACCCCGAGGGAGACAGATTCGAATCAAGAAACGATTCAGAGCCGCAAATCAAAATCAACCATTAGAACCACGTCGGATTCCTTCGCGAAATAGTACACTATCAGAACGATACGTAGTTCATTACTGTATCACCTCATGTTTGGTCGGAGAGGAATGTAGTATAGCTCGATTACTATTTGAAGCAATCCTAATGTTTCAAATAATAAGGAAACAGGAAGGTGATGGCAAATGTTACGATGTCAGATTTTTTGTAATTTTTCTGGAATATGAGATTAAGTTGTTCTCGTTCCATTCTTCATTAAATCGTTCTCAACATCAGTCTTTCACTCCTCGAGTACTCTATCATACTACAAGTACCATTAGGCTAGTGATTAAACATTCTTAATTTCAGATTTTTCCTATTCACACCTCATCGTATCATTTGAGAGATGACGATGTTTGGGAATTTCTGAAATATTTATGAAACAGATCAATGTGAATTTCATGATCTCTTGGTGAGTGTTGGACACATATCTTGTATAGACATATCTTTCTCATGTGATGTGCGAAAACCAGAAAGCGGTACCTCCTTACCCATCAAGCAGTTCTTCAAATCAACAGGACTTCGAATGGCTTCCTAAGCACCCAGAAAGAGTTCCTGTAAAAGATTTTTGGGTTCCAACTCACGCTCTTCCATTAATTGACTGGAGCATAAGTCAATTTTCTAATTCATTCAATCAACCATTGATACAACTGGCGTTGGACTGATTGTTGAAAAACGATTTTTCGCTTTCTGTTAATTATGTTTTACTTCTGATGTGCTGTTTTTTAATTTATGCGATTTGAAAACATATTTGCCACTATCACTGGTATAATTTAAGAAGTGTTCTTCAGTGCAACTCTGCAGGACATTCAATCAATTGAAAATTAATGGGACGCATCTTCTTACAGTTGAAAATACTTGTTCTCATACTAAGGAAATGCATATTAGTCTCTGTCGCTGAAACGCGTGTGACTTGCAAGTTGTTAGAGTCATGTTGAGTATCAACCAAATTCAGGTGAAGATAAACCTTCATAACACTGATTTCGATCATACCAATGACCAATCATTTCGTAGTTCTGACGGATTCAAATCGAATATTCTTACCATTCAGTTCATAAAGTGAAAGCTCCTGACCACCAAAGTCCTTAGGTAAAATTTCAGGTGGAAAAATTTCTTTCAATATTGAGCTATCTTCATAGCTGAACATCTGAAAATTAAAATATAAAAATCAATGATCTCAGTATCAACTGTAGATACAAATTTTTTTGTCTATCATTCAACATACAGTGCTTTTCTTCAATGCCCCCCACCTTTGTTCTTTGAACGGGTTAACTTAAAAAATTGAAACTTGATGTAATAAAGTTGAGGCATAAATACTATATTTTGAAATGAAATGACAAATGAAAATCTAAAGACGGCGACTTGGCGCCAACTGGAAAAACAACATTGAATGGAAAGGAGGGTCTTGTGATACACCATTTAGAAGATCCTGAGGAATACTTTCTAACCCTGGAATATGAAATCAATATCACCACCCACTACAAAATGACGAAACATTTAATTACTGCCTGACTACATCGACGTTTAACTTCATACTTTGAGGAAATAAGCTGGGTTCAGTTCAGAAGATGCTCGAAATGGTTGCCTTGATCGTCTCGACATAAGAACAGCTCATCTGATATTTCATATCGAACATATTTTTGTATATATTATTTCTACAAATATTTATTATCATCTGCCAAATATTCAATTTTGAGGCAGGTTCAGTTTCGTAAACCTTCTGCTTCATATAACCCTGTAAAAAATATATTTTGGATTTCTTATGACAATAGTCAAAAGTGCAGAACAAACTCTCGATGAATGTTTCCACGTTTCCGTTGGGAAATGGGAGCCTACTACATAACCTCAAAAAAAAATGTGTACCATTATACCAAGTTTCAGATAAATAAAATTACCTCGATTTGATTTATTTCATTCAATATACAATGGGAATTGACATGCATGATTTTTAAACCTTTTTTGATCTGGCCTCCAACTGAGATAAATAAGAAATCTCCGGATGACCTAAGGAAATCTCGAAAGGGCTAACGAAATTGAAACCATTTTATGACTATTTATGACGACTTTCAATAAGGTGTCATGAAGCTGCATATCAGCTCCAATTCTGAATGATTTATATCTCCCTTGCGAACTCAATTCGGTGACATCGAACCCATGTCCAGATCGTTTTTTCAGGTATGACTTCACTTTATCTGCTGTCGTCTGTGGTTCGCAGCGGCCAGCATACAACCAAAGCATCGGTTCGCCTCCGCAGAATTCATTTTCATCGCCTGTTGAATGTGTTCCAACAAGGTACTTCGTTTCTTACTTCTCTATTTTTTTGGACAGATATTCTTCCTGGGTTGTTCGATTTGCTTTCGGACTTGCCTGATGTTTCGTGTTTTTCTATCTTTTTACTTCAGTCCATGCCTTTGTTTCTGGCTTTACTTTTTTTGCGCTTGAGATCATCAGCGTATTTTTCGATGAGCATGACGTAACTGACTGACTTATGGCATGAATCTCTTCTTTCTTTCCCATATCACATAGAAGTTCCGCCAACTCGACGTTCGAATCCTCGAGATTTTCTATGTCTAATTTCAGATCCGCTATCTCATCCAAAAATATTTTAGTGTATTTCTTGAGCTCGACTTCGAATACATTTTTGATTATATCCACCAATTGAGCATCACACTCAGGCGAAGCACGAGTTGTAATCATTTTCAGTTAAATATTATTTATGAATAATTTGGAGACACACACGAAACACGTTTTCATACAAGTGAACAGATATTTTCCGAAGCATCCGTGTCCATAAATTGCTTGAGTTATAAAATAGTTAACTTCTCGATAGGTTCTTCAGGTCCAGTTTGCTACCGATACATTAGCTTTGTATTAACTCACTGTTCTATATGCGCATATTATGATGCATGATTTGAGTTGGATGTTGAAAAGTTTTGAAACAAGTTTTTTTTGCTGTATACCAAGCGGGTGCAGCATCTCTTGGATCCCTGTTATATTTGACATCAATCCAAAAAACGCTTTCATCGTTCTCCCTGCTCCTCAAATCGCTCTGTTGGTATACTTAGCGAATGTCAGTATGGTATCCAGCTATGCTCCGAAATAGATACGTGATTGTGGTGTAAGTGTGATTCTTATAATATCGAAGAAGACTGGGTTTACTTTTCCCTCAGCCGTGAGAAAAATGGATTTTTTTTCTTCCGGAGCCAACTCCACCCCTTTACCCTTCAACCAGTTGGAGACCCGCTGACGTGCGGTTAGCGACTACAACCAATACTTATGTATTCTATAGCAATATCAATCAATAATAATACTACATTTCAACCCAAGATTCAGAGCAGTGGAACAATAATCAGAGCATAATCGCCAAGTAACTTGCTGAAATCCGCACTGGTATTGGTCAAACGATCATAAACAGCTCAGCTACATTACTCTAATATATTGTCCTCATTGCAACACTAATGACAAATTTCATTCGTGAATTTCGTTTCATCACGCTGAATTTTGGATTGGAATATACTTCACGGTGATATCTGTTGTAATTCATCAGTATTTATTGTTACTCATTGATATTCGGTCACAATACACAAATCCCAATCACTTGGAGTTGTTGATAGAGTTTCAGAGAGGATTTGAAACGGAGAAACACATTTTCAAAATTGAAAATCTATGTATTTACCTTCCTCCGAATACCCGGAATGAAACTTTGTAAAAACTTCACTGGTAATTTGAAGGTGGTTTTTGGGGTTGAATTTTCAATGAACCGGGAAAAAATTCTATTAACTGTTGAGAAATTTGCTTACAGCTGGATTCCTTCACACTTCAGTGATCCTCATGATAATGATAAAACATTGTAATAGTCATATTCATAGTGGCTTTATTTTCAAAAATACATATTCATAACAATCCAATTATCATGACTAGATTGAAGAAAACAGCGTTAGTAGTATGGGGATAGCTATGCCATAAGTAAAATAGATAAAACTTTAAGAAAATTACAATATTGATAAAAAAAAAAATAAAAAATAAAAAAAAATTCAAGCTTTATCAATGTCTCATCAGCATCGCAGGGCCTTCAACTTTCTTCAACATATTCCTTGACCGAATATGGTTCTAATTCTATTAACAATTTCAATATATAGTGCTTGTACTTTTTTATGTTAGCCTCCAGTTTGACTTCGGTTGGCAACCTATTGAAAAATCTGATGCACGCGTATTCTGGAGATTTCTCTGTAGAAGATAGTCTATGCACTGGTGTATTGTAGGTAGTATTTTTATTTCGAGTATTCAAATTATGTTGTATTTTATGTATCTGGAGTTTATCTCGATTTTTGAAAAGAAACATAAGGCACTCGTATATAGACCGGGCGGTGGTGACAGATTTCCTAAACTGAATTTCCAGCCTGTTTTTGGAATCGAAAATTCCAAAAAATATCATAATCTGCAAAGAAAATAAGCCGCATGGTACTCCAAGTCGAATTATGAATTTGATTTTGATGGAACAAACTGTTTGCTTCCGGAAAGAAGCCCCACAAATTTCCGTCAATCTTATATAAAACTAGTTCAAGTAATGAGAATACTGTAAAAAGTTGGTTTTCATTCTTTTGCAATAAATTCTGGTAAGTTGAAAGTCATATCATTTGAAAAAATATGTCTTCGTTTTTTGAGAAAAAATGAAAGGCAGCGTGTGATAAACCCCTCATCAAAATTATTGTTCGACTGAATGGAAGCGTAAAATTTTTGCAGATTATTTGTTTTATCTTCAATTGGTCCGAAAAATGTGTCACTAGCGACCGGTCCATAAGGGGCAAACGGAATTTCTACTTACCCTAGCCGCCAGTTTTGGTTTCATCATGGATTTCAGAAGTCTGATCGTATTATTTATGAATGGCGCGCAATTCACCAAGTGGACCTGCTTGAAACTGTTGCTGTATACTTTCTGAAAAGCAAAATAGAAATATACGGTCCCAAATAATATATTTGAACCGGAATTCGTTTATTTATTCATGTATTAACACATTTTGGAAGTCCAATAGAAGTAAAATTCTAATGATAAGGCCACACAGTTTGATTATAAGTTCCGCTCATTGAAAATGAGAAACGAATGGGAGCTAATGTATATAAAAGAATATAAAAAAGTGTTCCGAAAGTGTTCGTTTCGTTGACCAGCTGACGAACGTCAATCCCCAGGAGTCGAAACTCGTGCGAGCAATGGATTAACGAGGCCTTACCTTTTAACGTATGATTACCCAGCACGGTGAACTGGCAGAGATTTGAACCCCGGTCTTCCGCTTGCGGACGTGCTAACTCTACACTACCGAGAACACTTATATCAGTAGACAAGTGGAAATAAAAACATTTGACATAGTCAGTGGGCAAACTTGAAGACTGGCGTTATATCAAATCATCTTTCGAACAATCTGTTCAGGCCAGTCTTAAATTACCTACACAGTAGGTTTCGGCTGGCACCTGTCAGAAAACAACTAATCCCCTGGCTAATACCACGAAGGGCATTGCATTATATCCGACCGGTGCCAGTGCAGGTTTCTTCACAGAAGTAAATCCTGGATTTGCTTTCGTCGATACAAATGAAGCAATTGGTTTTCAATTATAGGGACGGACACACTTGCAGACCGGTTTCGGGCTATTTGGCCACTCGTCAGTGCAAGGCAGTGCCATCATCAACATTAAGTCGATGACTTCCCATAATTAAAAATCAAAATCCTTCAGAGAATCAAGCCCCGACCAAAGCTGATGCGAACAACGGAGTTATTGCGCCATCTACCAATGGACGAGGTATTCCAAAAGCAAACCGAATTCGCCCATTCCTCCTGCGAGGAAAATGTAAAAACATTTGACATAGTCAATGGGCATACTTGAAGACTGGCGTTAAATCAAATCATCTTTCGAACAATCTGTTCAGGCTGTAGGTAATTTGAGACTGGCCTGAACAGATTGTTCGAAAGCTGAAGTGGAAATAAATCATTGTTAAAGATAGTATCATTCAACCAAGTTTTCTTGAGCATAATCACGTCGTAATTAGAATCAGAATCCGATAAAAAAATATTATGTCTTTGGTTTTGAAAACATAAACTGAACGTAGTCTAAGAAAGACTAATCAATTGACGAGTAGGAGGCTGTTTTCAGTGGTTATCAAAGTTATCTTGGAGGAGTTTCTATTGCGCACACAAGTTTTTCTATCTCTTGGCTAGGAATGGAAACCATTGGTTTTGGTAAAGGACCACGCACACAGTTCAGGAATATACATCCAATTGTTATTCGTCATTCCCAGGAAAAAATCGCAACTACTACTAAGTGGAGTTTTAAATACCTGTTATCGACTAGTGAATTATTTCGACAATCGAATTATCATTCGAATTATAGAACACGTATACGCTGAATAGTTCAGAAAATGAAGCTAAAAAAATGGTAAAACCTCGCAATTTTTTCGTCCAGCACCGATTTGTAAAAAAATTTGGGATTATAGGCTTATTTCACCCTCTAGTTCATTTTCTTCACTGTGCCGTTGTACGCTTTTTGTTTTTTAGGGGTGAAAACTACCCCTTATTGTCAAAAATTATAAAATAATATTAAAAACCCAAATATGGGTAAAAATTGTTAAATAATGAATGTTTTATGCTTTAGGATACAATTTCATGATCTTTCAAAAACTACCCTTGAAAACATTGAAATTTTTATAATATGCCTTCGAACTTCAGAATACACTGGTGAGAAATCAACGAAATATACACTCACACACGCATACACGTGAGCAGATGTTTCTTCTTCTCTGTCTTCCAATATGAATGGAAAAAGTGGAACATATAACGTATAACGGCCGAATATACCGGCTATGTAGATTACTACGCTCCAAAGCGGGTAATTCGAATTTTTACAAAAAAAAATTGTAGGTTTTTTAAGCATAGCTCCTTCATTTTGGGTGATAGAGATTTTTATTCAGAAACGATTTAATAGGGATTTTCAATTGCTATGTGTATCAAATTACTCAAGATCCCTTAATTTTTAAATGGGAAGAGTTTAAAGCATTTGAAAAAGGTGATATTCGATCGTAAATGTAGGTGTTAAACGGCTATATCTCGCCGAATATTCACTGTACAAAAAATCTGCACACAGGGTAGTTTCTTCATTGAAAAAGCTACAATTAAGGAACAATATCGTTGTTTTCGTATCTTAAGTATTTTGGGAGATATTTTAAATGAAAGGGTTAAAACAAATTGAGAAAAATCGTTTTCTCTTAAACTCCAATTTTTCTAAAATTAGGCATTTTAAATTGGTCAAACTTCGTGGGTGTATTAATGGTACATATATAAAGAGAATCACATAAGGTCGAGTCGGTCAATTTTCAAGCTAGAGACATTTTTTTTTGGTTGAAAGCTCCAATTGAATATTTTGAAAAAGATCCTATAAGCTTTCTTCGGAAAATGCAAATTTTTCTCGTTATTTCGCTTTAAATCTTCCAATTTATACATTCGACGAAAAAAGCTAAAGATTAATTTGCTGTATCTCAGTTCGTGTTTGTCGTAGAGATAAAAAAAAACATCGTTTTTGTTATTTTGATAGCTACAATTTGGTTGTCCACACTTTTTTTGGTAATATGCATATTTTTAGAGTTATTCACAAAGAACATTCAAATAAATCGATTTTTTCGTCAAAAAACTGTTACTTTCAACTTCGAATAACTCAAAAAATATTACTTTTACGAAAAAAAAAACGCTTGGAATTACTTTTTCCGTCGATTCGTGAGCTATTCCCTACCTTCTGTGAAAATTTCAAGTGAATCCATAGTGGACAAAAAAATTGCAAGCCAAAATGCTTCATTTCCTGGACTAGAACTGCGAGTGATTCGAGAAAACTGCCGCACGTCCAAAGAATTAATTTTCCTTCATTCTACCTCAAAAAAGGGGGAAATTAATATCATCACTCTTGTGGTGTTCGTCGTATAGAAAACCCCCATCAACAAATTGGCAAATGCGCGAATCAATAATTTTCAATTTTCAGTGACAAATTCTCGTAAGTTGGAAATTTCAGTCGCTTAACGATTTTTCGAAGCAAAACCTTCGAATATCGCGCAGCGATGGTTCCAGTAAAAAGAGCTCGTTCAAATAAAGACATCCATATTTCGGAGAAAGTTTTGTGGAAATTATATTTCAAATTCACCGTTTTCTGAAAGAAACTACTATTCAGTGTAGTATTTTCAGTGACATATAGATAACATATAGATAGATGGGCATTTTAGGTAAAATTATTACCTGAACATTTTCAATTTTCTGAACTTTTACATAGAGTTCCATTTCAATCTTGAGCTTTAATTTTTCCAACTGACCATATGCGAAACTGAGTTTTTTCTACTCAAGCATTTCCGCCATTTATATATTTGAAAAGAGGTACCCTTATTTCTTTACTCCCCTTATTCGCCCCCCTTCAAGAAAAAAATATATACATGATAATTTCTCATTTCTAGGACGAATCGATTGAAAAACATACAACTGATAAATGAAATTTCATCACCTATCTGGAACACCCTAGGATTATCTATATTCGAAACAGATAAACGCGAACTAATAATTGTTTCAACAGCGAACTGAGGGTATAAAGGCAATCTTACATCAAGGCAACACTTGGCAACATGTAGCATGCGACGTCATAGCATACCACATGTTGCCAAGTATTGCCATTGGCGCATGCGACCTTGCAACAGAATTTTGTCGGTTGCGACCTGTTGCTGACGATCCACAACAAAACGGAAAAAGGGGCAACTAGTGGTGCGATCTCAAAAGTTTTTTACGTACATTTTTGACTGCTTTTGGTCTAGTGATGGAATGCCGAAACGGAAAAACGGTAATGTTTACAGAATATAATTATTATTGTCTAGTTTCGATATGTAAGGATCTACTTTAGTTAATTGATGGTGAAAATCATTTATAGTCATCATTGTAAAACCCTTGAATAGGGCTCCATCATCTGCATTCAATTGTGCCCAAAAACTTCCTAACTAAGGGTTAGTTCCGTTGTGCAAACAACTGTCTATTTCTCCACCTTAGTTTTTCCGCTTTTTAACTCGTTGAGCTAAAACAAGATAAGCTTCAGTTACTTTGCCCGACATAGTAACTATTGTTTAGTTTCGGCTGAACTGAATGTTGCAGACAATTTTGTTGCATTGCGTTGATATACCTAATTGATTTCTCGCATTCTCGCATGCTACTAAGTCGCAACTGGTTTGTGCGACTGGCGAGTTTCCCAAAGATTTGTTGCATGCTACATGTTGCCATTTGTTGCCTTAAAACTTGAATCGAAATAGCAACACTGCACACGAAACTGATCGCTTTTATTCATTTCCGTCTGGCGCTGTCCAGTCTCACTCCATTACCGTGCAAAATTTGAGGATTCTGAGGCTTCTCTCGAATGTCTGTTACCCACTGTCGCACGCGACAAAATCTCCCCATCTCTTTTCAACGCAAGAGCAATAAAAGCAATGCACTGATTTTTTGTATGCGACATTGAGTGTCGAAATTTGAGAAACAGGCCCCTGGGCTTGAAAAATGTTTGATAGCATGTGCCGGCTGAACTATGAAATTTACGTGAATTTGTATTGTATTGCGGTAGTTAATCGGTTGTACCAAAACACGCCCGAAGGAGCTTTTGTATAGTGAAACATGTATGGTGGTTTCGTAAACTGTCCAATGAAAATCACAGTGTTTTTGAATTGAGTTACCATATAAATTGTAATGTTTGAAGTGAAACACTTCCGTTTATCTTCCTAGAATGTATTCAACTGGTAACTACTTCACACACTGCTGCTATTGGTTGTATTCGGGTTCACAACAAAAACAGTTCAGGAACGGTTCGAAATAGTTGGACTGTTGAGGCGTGAAGGGTTTGTCGCAAATATATCTACATGAATTGGGTGGGTGACTATTTTTGACTGTCCTAGAACAGTATTTATTGCGAACCCGAATACGGCTATTGCCGGACACAACTCCTGCGTTCCGGGGATTGAGGTGCGCGCGCATTTCGTATGAATTTTCGGACTATACAGGGCGAATTCGCTATAACAGCAACATCACATGAGTGATTCAAACAATGACCAGGGGTTTGTAAGCGTTGTGCAAAACAAGGGAAAAAGGTATACATATCTTGATTTCCACCCAGTGAAAGATTATGAAGAAGATTTGAATATAAGAAATCGAATGCAAGTCAAGAAAGAGAAACAACTTTGTTAAACACCCAACAACAAATGCATGAATTGCAACAGAAGTGTTTGGCATTTCTTTTTTTTGCTGATCAAAGAAACCACATGGTAGCAAGAAATATTGTAACTGATAAGGAAGCCGATGGATGCTAATATGCATTAGTCCAGTGGATTTAGGCAGAACTCCTAATTTGTTGATAAACTCAGTGCCTACTCTTAGTGCATGTTTGTTTAAACATTTGAAATATCTTTATGGTATGTGTGATAATATTCAAGATGAAATAAAGATTTGCAAGCATTGCAGAAAAAGTGTGAAATTCTCCCTAGCTACGCGCAGCAGTCTAAAGTTGTATGTAAGCATGACAATAAAGAATACATAAATTATGGCCATACTAATAGTCAATTTAACTCCGATACCAGATCTGAGAGTTCTTGAATCCATTTATGAAAAATATTGAAAAAGAGTTTTCTGAACTGAATAAAACTACCCAACACATGTCCAATTCGATTGATGAACAGAAAACTAATCAAGATAAAGTTGTATGTGAACTACAACAAATACGGGAGGAAAGTGGAAAATTAAATTTAAGAATTGAAGCAATTGATGCGCAAAAAGCAGTTCTTGAGTCTCAATCTACCGAAAATGCGCGTGTACACAACGTTCATCAAGCTGAAGCTACAAACACAGTATTGAAAATTGAGGAGGCCATTTCTGAATGGGAAGAACGTAAGAAGCGTAGCAAGAATCTTATTATAACTAACATTAGTGAATCTACAAAAATCAATAAGACACAGAGGATTCTGGATGAAATTGATAAAGTACAACGTTTCCCAGATATTCAACTGGTGGATCGTAATGTAAAGGTATTTACACTGGGAAAATTTGTTCCAAACAAAATGAGATTAGTGAAAGTGATATTCAATACAGAAGAGGATGCAAAGAAATTTTTTTTTTTCGATAGGAATAAATTGCCTTAGAGTGTTAAGGTGTTTTTTGATCAAACAAAGATTCAAAGTGAGTATTATAAGCAAGTTAAGGATAAACTCAAAAAGATGGTTGAAAATTGAGATACTCCTAAAACTATAAAATATGTGAACTCTGTTCCTGAAATTGTTAATTCAAGAAACAAGTAGAGCCTAATATTCAAAGATGATTGAGGTCTCCCATTTTTGATCACCATATTGTATTGTATATTCAAATGTTAGTAGTTTCTCAGCTCACAAGGCTGATATTCTTCTTAATATTATTTCCTATAAACCTTATGTAATCGTTCTGGGTGAAACATGTATCACTGAAAATATAGACGATGCTGGAATTTATATTGAAAGGTACCAGATGTTTAGATGTAATAGCACAAGTCGATATACGGGTGGAGTTTTAATTTTCGTAAGAGAAGATGTTGAAGTTAAATCAAGTAAAACTCATTCAATCGACATGGTGTTTACTTATATAAATTAAAATTGGCAATGATCTATTTAACGTTGGGGGTATTTATAGGTCTCCTAGTTTCAGTAAAGCCGTTTTTATTGATGCTCTAGAAGACGTAATAGAAAAATATTTTGCTGACTGTAAAAGATGTTTATTGGTAGGTGATTTCAATTTCAATTTTTTCAGTACTGAATATTATGAGCAGAAAATAAAAACACTATTTAAAAGGTATGGATTGGATCAAGTTGTTCAGGAGTATACAAGATGTTGTGGTGATTCTGAAACCTTGATTGATTATGTTGTTACCAACTATGAAAAATGTTACTGCAAGTGTAAATTAAGTTATCTACTGAAGATGTTCGATTGCCTGAAAAATCAATTACTTTTAGAAAATTTTCCGATCAAGGGTATCATAATATAAATATGCAATTAATCTCTTGTAATTGGAACATTAATTCTGTTAATGTTGATGAAATTCTACATGAATTAATTGATGATGTGTCAACAATTGTTAATGAAATTGTCCCTGAAAAAAACAGTATATCTCAAAAGCAATTATGTACCCTACTATGATGATGAACTTGAAGAAAAAAGACGAGAGCGTTATAATGCATATTTCATGTTCAGGCATTGCGAGGGTTGTCAAAAAGAAGAACGTTGGAATGTCTATAAGATCATTAGGAATCAATATGTTGTTCTACTAAGAAAAAAAGAGAAATGATATTATGAACAAACAATTGATAACAATAAAAATAATAGTAAGGAAATGTGGAGGTGTCTTAAAAAACTTGCTAAGCAAAAACAAAATATTGTTAGCCGTATCCAATTTGAGATTGACCATCAAAGTATAATTTTGCATAAGGAACTAGATATTGCTAATAATTTTAATTCATATTTTATAGATAGTGTAAATGAAATAACATCAGTTTTTCAAAATGTACAACAGTGGACCCATGACTACCCTGTTATATCAAATACTTCCTCTGAATTCACGCCTTTGTCAATAAATGAATTAAGAAATATTATGTTCTCTCTGAACAAAACTAATAAAGCTGGAATTCTAAATAATAATTTCTTAAAAAGAAGTTTTGATGTTGCTGGTTAAATTTAATTAATACTTCACCTAGAACCGGCATTTTTCCTGATCAATTTAAGGTTTCCGGTGTTGTTCCTGTACCGAAAATCAACTCGATTAAAGATAAAAATTTTAGGCCATTAAATACACTTCCTACTCTTGAAAAAGTTTCGGAATTGACTGTATATAATCAATTAATTAAATATTTTGAAACCAATGAACTATTTCTAGGCAACCAATCTGGTTTTAGAGCTAGGCACTCATGTTAAACATCCCTGAAATTTTCAATAACTGAATGGAAAATATAATTGATAGAAATCAGAACATTGTTGCGACATTTCTTGGCCTCAAAAGGGCATCTGAAACAATTGACCGAACAATTTTATTTGAAAAAATTAGGTGTTATGGAATATCAGGAATTGCATTTAATTGGATTCAAAGTTACTTATTCAACAGAAGGCAAAAAACTTAATTTGGGAATGAATTGTCAGATGAACTTGTAATTGAGAGTGGCATACCTCAGGGTAGTGTGTTAGGTCCATTGCTTTTTATTATTTATCTAAATGATATTAACCACATTTCTGGATCACAATGTATTAATCTTTTTTCAGGTGATACATGAATAGGTCTTCAAGTAACATTGAAACATATTTATTCAATAATAAACTGAAACTTAATGTCAGTAAAACAAAAAGTATGATGTTGACATCGTCTTATAAGTATGATCAAATTGTTTGGTCGAATGCTGTCATCAAAATTAATGATATTACCATTGAACATGTCACTGAAATGAAATATTTGGGATTTATAATTGAAACAAACTTGAAACTGAATAGCCATGCTAATTTCATTTGTAAAAAAATATCTAAAAACTCTTCTTCTTCTTCTCTCTAGTGTCTATGTATACTAGGGAGACTATTTTTGAAAGTCTAATACAACCTCATTTTGATTATTGCTCAACATTACTTTTTCTACTTGGTAGAAATAAAATAGAATAATTGCAAAAGCTTCAAAATCGGGGTATGCGATTGACATTGGGATGTATCCGTTATACAGCAATTGAATTGATGCTAGAGTGTCTAAACTGGTTTTCAGTTGATGAACGTATATTATTTATGACTTTGACTTTTATATTTAAGCTGCATAAAGGATTGCTACCCGAATATTTTCAGAAGTTTTTGTTGAGGAATAATAAAGTTCATAAGTACAACACGAGAGGAAATAACAATTTTTACATTAATAAAACTAACACAGAATTTCGAATGAATAATGTGTTCCACAAAGGCTTAAATGAATTCAATAAACTACCACAATTTGTAAAAGAATCTGAATCAATGAACCAATTCAAGTCATCATTGAAGAAGTTTATTAGAGGCAACACATCATGATGTTCATCGGTATTTGTGTTATTCTTTATTTGATCTGACCTGACAATGAGGTGATATGTTATATTTACATAGTTCAATAATGTTGTAAGTTATATACCTATTTATCTTCTTGGTAGTTTTTTGTATATTAGGATTCCCTACTTGCAATAAATATTATTATTATTGTTATTTTTTTTATGACGAAAAAATAAATTCCTTAACTTCTCTTCTGAAGTGACTTGAATTATGATCACATTCTGTCAAATTAAAGAGATGCTATGCAGATACGATATTTTTTCTTGACATTAAATCAGAAGGTTATGAAACTTTCAATAGAATTATTCTCTTCCAGATACACGACCTGGAGAATTTCAAAACATTGGTCGTTCGATTTATTTTAATTTTTCCTAGTTCGGTTTCGATAGTGAAATACTGCAGGTTATCCACAAAAAAATGTTAACCATTTGTTGTAGATCAGGTGTATTGTTGAACTCAGTTTGTCGAAACCAGAATTCATATCATTTATTTCCGATTGGCACTCGTGGAAATATGACCGTGACGTCACGGTCCTGAACTTTTTTGAATTTCATTATTTTCAATTTATATTCCGACTATTACGCAACATACAAAGATGGGACAAACCAGTTTCGTCAACAGTTTCAATTGCCTTTTCAATGAATGAATAGAGAAAATTCATGAATCGAGCCCATTTTGAACTTTATAAAAAAATCAGCTATCTTCTGGATACATATCTATTTTACAAGTATTTTTACTGCTCTTTTTCCAGGCTTGCCATCGAAAACATTCGGGTTTTTTGTTATATTTAGACAGACATTTCAAAATGCAATTAACGTAACAATGTGTATAAAAATGAAGATATATCTGTATATCACAAATGGCTGGATGTCCACTAATCTTTTACTTTGATCAACTAGTTCCGAAATGAAACACAAAAAGGAAAACGTCCAATATTTCACAATTCAATTTTTCTTGCAATAGATAATGGTTTTTACAACATTTGTAAGAATTATTGTTCGTCGGAACGAAACTGAAATAAGTGCATAGGTAAAGTAATGAATATTATAGAATACTCGACCATATAATGAAAGGTTATTCCTCATTTTTTTGTACCGATTATAACGGAAGAAATATTGATGTCCTTCATCAGTTCTATAGAGTGATGAATGAAATCTATAAGTTATTCGACTATTCATGATGAGTAACGAATACCTTCGAATATTTTTGTCTCGAACTATGCTTTCAGCCTTTACGTGATTTTCGCCGTGAACATGCATCATTTCTCTTTTGCCAATTTATAATAAATAAGCTGTACCCAATGTCGCTACACGCACCTCTATGATCAAAACTGCATTCTTCAAATGGACTGGAGTTATTCTTGTAAGAAATGATAATTTTATAGCCTGCAAATCGGTGATGATAATTTCAGCAGTGAACGTGTCTTCCCCCAACCTGACATCCAAAGTATTGAAACAAAGTGCCAAAAGTTTATTCACATCGAAATCCTCCACACTCATCACCATCGGCTTGAAAATAGTAATTCGATCTCCTTCTGGGGTTCTCTTGGGCAAGGGAAAGGAGTATCTGAAACAAAGTATGATGTTGTAAACCGCGTCTAGAGCTATTCGTTCGACGTTTCGGCTCCGATTTTGAAGTCATTTTCAAAAAGGTTTATGAGGTTTCAATCTGCCTACTCCCCGGGTGTTGATTCATGGAAAACAATTTGTGACTTGACGCTTGGCCCCCCAAACTGCCTTCCCCCTATGTGTCGTCACGAGTTTTCTCTAACGTCCCAATTTGCCCACTCCTTAGATTGAACTGAAATATCGAAGGGTGAGGCGGGTGCTACTGAAGTGGAAATTTGAGGACGAGGCTTCGGGTGATTACCATCACCAGACGCCTTGGTGGTGACCGGATATCGAGAAATGTGGGGTTTCAGGTCTGATAGTCGCCAGTTTCATTCAGTCAGGAAAGTGGCTTCTTTAATTTGATGACCTTTACTCATCATATGCCGTTTTTTGTTTCACACACTTCCTAAGTTGTGCACGCCGAGTGTCTCGCGCACAAAACCAATTTCTTTTTTTGTTGGCGCAGGTTCCAGGCCATTCCTCTACCTCAAATGCACCCAAACTGAATCCGGAAGTCGAGACTTTTTTCTCAGCATCCGGGTTGAAAACAGCAGGTTTTTTACTGGACCTTCAAATTCCATTGGGTAAAGGTATCTCAGCCATCAGTACAGTGAATTTCTTGACCAACTCACATTCGTTATCTCAGTTTCATTGTCATAATATTATTTCACTTATTTCTTCATTTTTGACCAATATTTCATAAAAACGATATTTTTTTGCCACAATATCATTTTCTTTGAACAATCCAACCATTAATTTTATTCCCGCCAAAAAAAATGCATTTTGATTTGTATTTTCATCTTTTCCTTCTTAGCAACAGGTTCAAATAGAGTTAATAAAGACAATGGAAGTCCGAACCATTACCATTCAGTAAAATAATATTGTTGTGCATTTTTCGAATACTCACAGTGAATCTGCTAATCTCATCATATTTTTGGAGTTCAAACTGCCATAGATTTCTGGGAACGAATTTCTGATTGTATAATACATATCGAGACGCTGCTTGCAGTTTTCAATACTGAAATTGTTCATTAGCAATACATTCATTAAGTGGTTATCACCTAAAAAAAAGAAAAGAATCAACTACATGCTACTGTAGGAAAATGGACCCGTCTCATATATTTATGGTTTTGTACAATCTGAATCTTGCACTATCTTGGTATTCCAACAATTTTTCATTGGCTGCTATTACCACCCGAGAGTGGTATTCAAATTCAAACAATTTTTGTCAGCATTAATTTATAAGTGCTGATTGTATTGTATCCGGAAGGTTCTATAGAAAAATATATCAAAATTGATCGCATTGAAAACGCACAGGTATCTTTTAGTTCTGAATGGTCCAATCTATTCTCATACCATGATCTTCAACAGTTGACATTTATTCTCCGTACGTTGTAGAAGTGTTAGTGAACATGGATAAACGACGTTTTTCAAAAATGGAACCTAGCTAGATCGATTTGTCGCCCCCGAAAACCCCTGCATATTGAATTCCATGAAAATCGTTGCTCTTCTAAAGGTATTCGTCATGTTGAGCGACATGCCCTAGGGGAATAATATATGGTATTATACTGCAGAATCCATAAATATACTTCCATTATGTATCAGTAGCAAATAATACATTAAACGTAATCAACAAAAGCTTTACTTCAAATATATCGACGAATCCCATATGTGGCATAATATGCAATAAATCACTAAAACTCATTGAAAAATTCATATTTATTTGCGAAGAAAATAGCAATTCCGAATAGGCGCTCGCGGGTTTTACTTCATTTTCAGATATGATCGCTACGTAGCGTGACATGTCAGTCAACAGTTTACTTTTGGTACTAGCAAAGACCACGGCGCGGCGTGACTTATCGATTTCGGAGTCTACTCAAGTTCTATCAATGGCCGCTACGCAGCGCGACCACTCTTTCAACATGACGAATTAGATAGAGTGATACGATAATTCTGGCGACTCATCTCCGCTGACAATGAGTCGAGTGTATTCATCAGTCAGTCATGCTCAACAACACCCTCTTCCCCATCCTCCCCGATGGTGGAAAAAATCCAGAGGTGACAATGAATCGAAATAGTAATGGTTGGGTGAATTGGGCCCAATTTAGACTCTGAAATTAATGGAACGAAACACCATATCCGATATTAAAATTTAAAACACACCTCAAATTAGTGAGGTATTCAATTCACGAGAAATTTTCAAAGTATATTCGGATTTGGCATGTTTTTATAGGGAAGGACAATGAAGGAGATATTGGTAAATTGCATCTCATGACCCGAAATTCGAAACATCAAACACCAAACAGATGAATAGGAGAGGAAGAAACAATATAAGTTTTTTCTCTACTATACCTATAACCGAAATTGAGAGAATCAACAGGAAAATAATCCAGATAGAAGAAACCACACTAGTACGTTCAAATTTTCATCATCTTAGTCTCTTGTAATGTTGACCGTACTTTCACAGAGTCACAAAATGTATCAGTACCACCAGACATGAAGTAGAAGAATTTCCTTTAGCCTAGCCCCAATTCAATCCGTCCAAGATGTGTAAAAAATGTGTATGACCTCAACATCTGGCCGATGAGAGCAGCTGTACGGCGTAAATCAAATTTTACTATGAAGTGAGTGGAATTGAAAAATCAGTTGACTTTGGTGGACAAGCAAATCCCAACATCTTTCATCTAAACATCCAGTGCCCTGCAAACGAAACTAATTCGATTGAGCTACTACTACAGGAGAAAATTTAATGTTTCTCAACTTTGAGGAACATTGGCTTTGTTAACAGACACTGATGTTGCTGAAACTTCAAGGTTATACAACCATCTCCCACTATTGTGGGACAGAATGGACATTATAATATATGGCAGATCGGTGTTTAATGTCGGAACATAATTGATAAATGAAAGTTATAAGGTCATTCTCATCTGCAATTTGTCTCTACAGAATTGAAATGAAACTGCATCTATTGTTTTTGAAATAAAATGATGTATAATAGTTTTTTATCTACCACCCTATGGTGACTTCGAACTGTTTCCTCCAAATAGGATCAGTCTATATACTCAAGAATCATGAATGAAAATTATTTCCAGATTTTTCAAGAACTTCTCAGTGGATGTTGTATTCTTCCTAGTTTCAATAGTAGAGAAGATATTGATCCAGACATTATATTCGTTTTTTTTTATTGTACCTCATTGCTGTGTTTTGATTCAATCTGTTCAAGATAGCTCATTCTGAAAGATAGAAATATGAAAAGTGTCTCATGACCTCTCATTTCCTCCGAATCTTATCGAAGTAAACACGAATATGAACATTCACAGCACATGCGAGCAGAAAAAAACAGCTCCCCATAAATTTTTTTTTTTCAGGAATTTATTATAGGAACTATTAATCAATCAAAATTTGAAATGTAACAAGTGCCTTCGACACTTTGAAACCAGAAATCCTTGAGAATAACTTGATGTACTCAAAATCAGAGGATCTATAAACAGATGGATCTCTTTATGTTCTGAAAAGAAACGAATTAATATTTTCAAGGTTTGGAAAAAATTTTCAGACTACTTTGAAGTTTTCCTCGACACTAAGACCTCTACTATTCTAATATGTATGGATCAATTTTCCTTTTATATTTCAGAGAGAAAACTATTATTCATGTATGCTAATGAAACAACGCTCATAATAACAGCGAGCATAATGGTCAAAAGACGAAATCATCTGAGGATAAACTCAAATTGAACAGTATCATTGCAGTTCGAAGGATCGCTTCGGGAGCCTGATGATAAAGATATTGAAATGAAAAATAGCTAGTATTGAAAATACAAAATCATAGGAATCAAAGGACCATGATATGTGTTGAAATAGATCGAATATGTTTACAGTATGAATATTTTCAACTCCGCCGTTGCAACTCTGAATAATGGTTTCACTCTGCAGCTGTTCATTCAATTATATCATATACAATTATACCGTGAATTCGAGATCGATCCTCTTTTCATAACCCACAGGATAATAATACGAAAGACATTCAATATGGATTACAAAACATCTTGTTGAGAAACATTCGGATCAAAAAAATATCCTACCGTTGCTGGAATAATGTCGTCGAATGACTGTTCACATACATCAATCATGAAATCTTTACTAGACACTCTGACATTCATTCATACCAAATGCTTTCAGTATCATGTTTCCGTGTCTGATCGTTATGTTCTGTTGTGGTAATTTCTCCTCTGACACTAATACAATTACTTCGCAATGGCAGTCAGTTAACCAGTAATTAATACGATAAAAACCCCATTTTCTGTCAACGAACTACTATTTGTTATCAAAATGAAAGAACCCTATCGCCTGGTTTGGATCGAATATTATATGAGATGATTCAGAATTATCTGATGGCAGTAACATCATTTGTTTTTGGAATATGCAATATGTATATTGAAAATGAAGAATTTGATGACTGGAAGGGAAGCATTTTGTCGTTCCCATTCTAAAACCTGACGGGGATCCAAATCTACCTGACTCATACAGAACTTTTTCTATGTTATATTGCATATTCAAGACATTCGAATGAATTTTGAGAGATTGAAATATTTCCTGATCTTCCTCCAGAACAGTTCTGAGGTAGAATACGATCAGGCACCTTTGACACAGTTTTTCATTTGGTGACAGATATCCAGATTGGTATTTTCAAAATGCATAAGCTAGAAGCGGACTTCTTGGATATGTAACCCAGTATGCCGGTGATGAAAAAAAATCATTCTGAAGAAACATTCTCGCAGAAGTAGCTAATCTTTCATACCAGTAATTGATGCAGAGGAAAGCGTATATTTGAACATAACCCACACAACTATGGGTACTTGTTATTCCTCCACGGGCTTACCTCAAGGTTCTGTTTCATTACCGTTGTTTCTCAATGTTTTTTGCACAATTCAGCTTTCTTGATTACTAGTTGCTAGGCCAAAGGCTCCAGTAAGTAGTTGATTTACCGACGCCCGATGTCCTCATAATATAATTAACCGAATATGTTTGTCAATGAAGCTGAATGTCGTGGAAACGTGCATGTCCGAGAGTCACCTGGATTTTTTATAGAACATGCAATTTGGACAGCAAAAAAAACTGCGGCACGAATTTATGAATACCTCGTTTGACTTTTCAGTTATTGTATGGAAAATTTACCGATCTCAGACAATATTTTTTTTATAGGTAGATTTTGCTTACCATCGAATATATAATTACAAGCTGTGGTCATAAAAGAACTACTACTCGAGAGGTGCCTGGCGTAAACAATTTCTGACAACGTTCATAAACATAAAGGAAATAACAACTCGCTATTGAGTGGTGATGAGATTTAGTTTTCACATGACTTTTTCAAGCGATCAGTGATTCACAGTGCGACCAATTTTGTCATTCAGCGAGTTCGCATTCGTTGGGAATTAAGCACGTTAGTCTTGTTGAATATAACAGTTACAATTTTGAATAATGAGATTTATATTTCGAACCTTCTGTATCATGTTTGTTAGTTCATGTCATAGATTGACAAAAGGTGATGTCATGTATGCACTTTGAATAAAAAGGCTGTTGGCTCAAGTTGTTTGCCTTCTGGGTATTTTAGTCTTTTATCCTGCATATCTTATCAAGGAATTGATATTGAATATACTCAACCTTATAATAGCCAGCAAAACGGAGTAAGCGAACGCATTAATCGAACATTAATGGATAGAACGAGAACCTTTTTTGTGGAAACTGGCTTACCAAAATATTTATGGGGAGAAGCCATAAGTTGTGCGACATATCAGTTAAATCTTATACCTACCGATGTCATAGGAGGTAAAGTACCGGCTGAAGAATATCATGGATATGTTGATTATTCCAGATTGAGAGTATTAGGATGCTAAGCCTGGTATTATATACAACCTACTCCTAAAAATAAACTGGAGGCCAGGGCAAGAGAGTTCGTTTCGTGGGGTATTCCAAGAATGGGTACCGCTTCTGGGATCCTCAGACAAATGAAATTGTTATCTCTCGTCATGTGAGATTTGACGAAACGAATTATGTCTATAGCGAAGAAACATGTGAACCGGACCAAGATGAGAATGTTGAAACAAATGAATATCATCATCGACTATCTGATGAGAATGAAACCATCCATGAGCAGGAGTTCAGTAAACCAATTGATGATGTACCAAATGACAATAATAAATCATCTGAAAGACTGAGAAGGAATATCACGTTACCAAATAAATACAAGGATTTTGAGATGTATACTGCATTTTGTCTACTTTTCGACATTCCTGATTCATTCGAAGATGCTGCCAGTGATAAGGAATGGCGACAAGCAATTGAAAACGAAATAAAAGCGCATGAGAAGCATGGCACATGAAAAACAGCCTTTTTGCCTGATGGTAAAGATGCTATTGACACAAGATGGGTGTTCACTCTGAAGCAGGACGGCACGAAAAAGGCTCGTTTGGTTGCTAAAGGTTTTCAAACAGAACCGTCTTATGAAGTTTATTCGCCGGTAGTAAGACATGCAACTATTAAAATTCTTATTGCTCATGCTCTGCAAGAAAGATGGGAAATCAGACAACTCGATATACCTACTGCATTCTTGAATGGTGATCTTGATATCGATATTTACATAAAGATTCCGGATGGAATTGAATGCACAAACGGAAATGTTCTGAAACTGCGTAAAGCTTTATATGGTTTGAGAGAAGCTCCAAGGAAATGGAATGAAAAATTCAACGAATTTGCTGAGAAAAATGGTTAAGAACGATCACCCTACGACTTTTGCTTGTACGTGGGACCAGGAGTATTTTCAGCAATTTGGATTGATGATATCATTTCATGTGGACCTGGAAGTGACAAAATCATCAGGGCACTCAAAGAAGAGTTCAACGCAAAGGATTTGGGTATCCTACGACACTCTCTAGGAACAGATGTCAAGTTTGACAATGATACCTGTGTAATTTCTCAAGAAAACTTGATAAACAAAGTTCTCTCCAAATTCAACATGGAAGATTCCAAAGGTGTGGCTACTCCAATGGAGCACAATTTCCAAGCGACAGATGGGACTTTGATAACAGTACCCTACAGACAACTAATAGGAAGTCTCATGTATATTGCTGTCATAAGCCGACCAGATATCATGTTTTCTGTTTCGTTTTTGAGCAGGTTTTTGGACAAGCCCACTCAAGAACTTTGAACTGCCGCTAAACGCATCCTAATATATTTACGTCATACGATCGAACTGAATTTGACTTATTCCAGAAATTCAACTGATAAAGGAATAATCGCATACTCTGACGCCGACTATGCCAACGACGTGACAAGTAGAGAAATTGTAAGCGGTTCAGCCATATTCTACAAGGGGAATCTGATATTCTGGCAATCAAAGAAGCAGGACTGTGTTGCAAAGTCAAGTTACGAATCCGAATATATAGCTGCATCTCACACCGCTTCAGAAGTGATCAATTTGATAGGTATTGCCGAACAACTCGATAGGAACTGTAGCTCGGCTACAATTTTTATGGACAATCAAGGGGCAATAAAGGGAATTCACAGCTACGAGAACAGTAAAAGATGCAAACACATAGATGTGAAGACACATTTCATCAAAGATCTTGTCGAAAAGAATAAAATTGCCGTTGAATTTGTTCCCACCAATGGAAATATTGTCGATATTTTTACCAAAGCGTTGCCTAAACAAATATTTAAATATTTTCGTGAACAACTTCACATTGTTTAACCTTTTTTTATGTCATGCTCTTCGTAATATGTGTTTAATTCAGAAAGCAGAATTTAAAATTGAGAGGGGGTGTTGATTATAACAGTTACAATTTTAAATAATAAGATTTATATTTCTAACCTTCTGTATCATGTTTATTAGTTCATGTCATATATTGACAAAAGGTGATGTCATGTATGCACTTTGAATAAAAAGGCTGTTAGTGTAAGAGCCAGCTTAAATCTGACAACACATTCTTTACGGTATCTGAAATTTCGTCCAGTGAGACTTCTATACCCAGTAAACAAGCAATGGGTACTAGCTAAGCCCGGCCGCGGTAGGTTTGGGGTCCCTCAGGTGAGTCAGGTATGAAAATTAAGTAAATTTTTAAAGTATTTTACGGCGTCTGCCGTTTTAATATGTTATAACGTACCTCTAGAGAAATTGAAAAATAACTATGGCTGCTGATTTTGAAGGTTGCAACAGCCACTTTTCAAAATTCGAAAAAAAAAATTTGAAGTATTTTACGGCGTCTGCTATTTTGCTATATTATTTATTAAACTATTTTGAGCTAATATTGTGATGTGGGCTCTTTCGATGAGCATTTTTCCAAATGCTGGAAATATAATGCGTCCTTAAAACTTGTTGGTACAGTTCAAATTCACAAGGAGGGATCAAGCTTGCATCAAAGCTCCGGACTTTTTTATTGAAATTTTCGTTTATATCTACAGCCTTGTAAGAATCAACGAACAGCTGAAATCTCCCGTCATCAACATCGATGGATCATTTAGCATTGTACATACTGCAAGTGTACTTTTGGATAACATTAAACAGTTCATGTAAGGTATCCTCAGTCAGGCTAATGTCACCGAATGCAGTGAATATTTTTTGAAATTCAACGTTATTTTTTAGTAAAGTTTTTTTAGTAAAGTTTTTTTTTGCCCCGATTATATCTGTTTGGAAAATTGAATTGCTATAAAATGAAAATTGTGTTCGAGTCTGATATAATCTATAAACCTGAAAATATTTTCTTTGTGTTTCAGAAAAAAAGTTTTGATTTTGTTAAGGGAATGAACCCTCGACTTCCAATCATTTCCTCAGATGATTCATAAGTTATGGATGCTTATCAAAGCTTTGGCTGACAGTGTTTCTCTGATCTTTCGATTCTAGATTTGCCATCAGCTGGAAATAGAAGTTTTGGGGCAGCACGCTAGCTTCGGCCATAAAACAGTGTGTTTTGATAAAAGGAACATGAAATATCGGAATCCGCCACTTTAAAAGTGTATCACTTATTGGTTATTTTATGTGTAATGGTCAGAAAGCCACTCTTTTCTGCTGAAGAAGTGGCAATATCTAAAATCCGCAGAAAATCCGAGAAAACTTCAAAGCGCAAAAAATCTGCGAAGATTTTCAAAATGCGCAGATTTCGCGCTTTTTGCGCCTTATTGGCAACACTGCTGAAATATATTTGTCTATAAATGGTTGGGGCAGGTGTGCCTTTGTGTTCGTAAAAGGAACTAAAACCCTACCAATCAGCCCTAACATAAGAAAGAAATATTTGACTAAAGAGATAGAGAGAAAGAGCTTCAACTACTACTCTTACTGTACCATGTGTTTTCTAAGCATAGACTGCAGGTAATGTTTCGCTGTATAGTTACAACCGGAAAAAATGTCAGCCACTTTCAATATAAGCTTAAAAAGTTCAATAAATAATATATCAAAACAGCAGACGCCGCAAAATACTTCAAATTTTTTTTTTCGAATTTTGAAAAGTGGCTGTTGCAACCTTCAAAATCAGCAGCCATAGTTATTTTTCAATTTCTCTTGAGGTACGTTATAACATATTAAAACGGCAGACGCCGTAAAATACTTTAAAATTTACCTAATTTTATACCTGACTCACCTAAGGGACCCCAAACCTACCGCGGCCGGGCTTAGCCAGTACCCATTGCTTGTTTACTGGGTATAGAAGTCTCACTGGACGAAATTTCAGATACCGTAAAGAATGTGTTGTCAGATTTAAGCTGGCTCTTAGGCTATGTCGGCTCAAGTTGTTTGCCTTCTGGGTATTTTAGTCTTTTATCCTGCATATCTTATCAAGACTCAGTTTTGGCCGTCATAACGAAAATGATAAACGTCGAAAATTCAAGTCATGAAAGAGAGACATCTTTGAGAATCCTACGAATCAAATCATGAATCGTAAATAAATATGCTGCTACTAAAAAAATACAAATATTCGAAACGAAGCTTTTCTCAATGAGGAAAAGGAAATCCACACTTACTAGGAGTCTCAGGTAGATGTGGTTGGGTTTTCAGCCACTTTTTCAGTATTCGTATATGTTCTTCGAGCTCTTTCTCCGTCCTTCCGTGCGAGTTCAAAGCTTGTTGAAGAACTTCAGATCTATCAGCAGACAGGCAGTACTCGGAATAATCGGCCATCTTACTGAAAATTAAAACGAGTTTTGTAATTTTCATGAAGGAATATGAAATGAACAGTTCTCTTCACAGATGTAACCTCATTTTCACCTCATCCGTTTTAGAACAAAATTGATTTTTGTTTGAAACGATATGAATTTCTTTTTCGATCTATTCAAAATGTTTAATCAATATGGAGTATCGAGTGATAGCTCATTCGACACGTTGTTTCAATTCTGATTCAAGTTTAAGATTCTATAACACTCGACCTAAAATATTAAAAAATTTGCAGCTGCATACAAATACAAGTCGTCGTTCATGAACATCGGGGAACACGGGTCTTTTGTGAAGTTGACTGTTTTCACTTCAATGCCTTTGATGTCATTATGAACAGTTTATGCGGTCTCGGTCTGTGTCTATCGCAAAAACGTGGCTTTTCGATTTCTCTTTTATTTTGTTTGTCACTCGTATGCAATAGACAGGACAGCGGTCAAACGTTTGCCGTTGTGGAGAATGAAAGGTTTCGAATTCCCCGCGAAATTTCCCTCTCCCACTCCCAAGAAGATATAAACCAATAAGACTGATGAAAAACTCCATATGTTCAACCCGGATTATTCTGTCAGATTGATGGTTCTGATCATAGGTGTTTTCAATGGTTCCATACCGATCCTACTCTCATAACTCAAGACCAAACGGAGATGCCAAAATATGACAGAAATATTGTCAGGTCGCTTGCGGAATGCGGTAGTTATTGTTTCGTTGCGTTCACTCAGGACTTTCGATCCCCGGAGCCAGTGATCGCTTGCCACGCAATGCAAGAAATGGTCATTGGTAGTAGTAGTGCATCCGCTCACTGGCTGAAAGCAGTGAGTTGTTTTCTTGAGTAGAAAAAGAATGTCTATATTAATCATCAGATGAAATACATTTAAGATCATAATCAGACAATAGATGATGAATAGGCAAGATCAAGTCATTGAGACAACACGAGTCTGATATCCAATATGTGATGAAATACTTCGCGATTCAAACACCATATACGCACGCAGTGCGAAAAATTGCTGCTGAACACCACACATCGAATCAAGGAGTGCTGTTAACTAACCATCGAGTGCATTGGCTTGAGAGGATACGAATGTTAGTGACTGCAAAAAGTCACTAGCGAGGCTGGTAAGAGCTTCCCCAAAATAGAAACAAAAACTGTCTCGCCTACTTCAAAGAGCGTATGCTACCACTTCAACGCAGTTTGAAGCTTCCTGTAGAAGGTTTCAGTAGCCTGTGACCCAATTACTGCATTGATCGATTACCACATATAAAGTTTGGAAATCTCTCGAGAATTCATACAACTTTGTTGATCCAGGCCCTTAACGAGGTACCTATTGAGGAAAAAATTAGTGAGCATACACCACCAATTGGTAAGAATATTCAGTTATTGGCTGAATGAAAATCAGCTTGTTTCAAAATGTTTTCTCGAGAGGCGAACCGTGCTAACCCCCCAGAAACGGGGAATTTTACCTGGGAACTCAAAAAACGATGCATATGCACAGAATAATCTCAAATGCTCGAATTTTAACGGTTATTCCTCTTTCTGTCAGACTGATCCTTCTGATTACAGGTGTTTTCGTGATTACAGATTAACACTACCCTTTAAACTCGAGAGCATATCAGAATGCCGAATTCCGGCAGAAATATTGAATGGTCGCATTGAGAAATGAAACGTTTTATGACGATGTACCAATTATAATGTAGAATAACGTTACTGCAGTTTCGTCAGACATCATCGAACTGATGAATATATATGTAGAATGAGTTATACTGAATTAGTGTATATAGTTCCAATTATCATTGTTGATTCAGTCAACGGATCATACTATCACTTTTTTCCCTATGATAAACAGAGCTTTCAGCCGTTTTTTGAAATCTCCTAGAGGTAACTCTTTGGATTCGATAAGCGCACTATCATATAAGTGCATTACGGGAGGAACTGCGATTATAAAGTGCCATAGTTCCTAAGCCTTTTGCATGAAAGAGACAGATCGATGGTCTTTGCTGAATTTAATCAGTATTAGACAAGTGAGATATTCATTATCACGAGACTCGAGCATATCTCGAGTATTGAGAATTGGTGCTGTAGTGAAAGTATTGTGTGGACGAAACCTGGATTATGCACTTCTGAAAATTTTTCATTGTTGACAAAAAAACCGTCTTGTGAGAGGGAAGAATATCCAGAACAAATAGAAACTTCAAGGAAACAAGCAGTCCAGACCGACTCGATACACGAAGAATTACAGAACATAGTTGTAATGTGATGCTCTATATATTGAAAAATAAAATTCAAGCCATCTTGCTATCTTTTTCCTCAGATGCGGTGGAGAGACTTAGTTCTTAGTATATAACTCAAAATATTAGTTATTTGACAATATTCATCTATTGAAAGATGGATTGTTATCCTCCTTACTTTCATTTCCGAAATCCGATTATGGCTCTCGATTCATCTTGATTCATCTTGATCCTGAAATATTTGAATATATTCATTTCAAATTGGATGATCACAAGACCAGCAATGATCTCATTTCACCAGTTTTATTACTACAATAGATTCAAAATTAATCTTCCATATGGTGAAAGTTGAATTTCAATTCGACGAACTTATTTGAATACAATTCATTGCCGATGGGGTTGTTAACAGCTCCTCATGTCTTCACAAATTTGCTAAAACTAGTTTTGAGTTATTTTTATTTTCAAGGATTTTATGTTCCATATATCTAGATGATATTTCAGTTGAAGGTTCTCATGCAAATGAAGTAGAAATCCAAGTGATTCACATAATTTCTGTGTTGACACAGATTTTGTTATGAATGAGGTAAAAATGTAACCTGAAACCATCAAGACTTGCAAATATCTTGTTATTTTTATAATATGCGGTGCGTTATGGTTGGTTATATATTAAACACTAGCTACCCGCCCCGGTTTCGCACCGACAAGACATAGTTACTGAGGGTTATCCCTAAGAGAAAGACATATATGATCGCGAAATTTTGCGTAGACCTTCCCAAGTTGTACATAAGAAACCTCTGAAATTATCAGTGTTTCTCTTCTTTATTACGTATGTATTATACCTTCCTCTCGAATAACTCTATGAAGAAAAAACGCATCAAAATTCGTTCCGTAGTTTTCAAGATCTAAGCATACATAGGGACAGACAGACAGCGGAAAGTGTCTCTGTTTCGTACTATGTAGTGATATCGAGAGAAAAAAATATTGAGCACTCAGGAACACTTTTGACGACTACAATGTAAATATGAGATTCATGCAAATTGTGAAGGATGACTCAGTTTGGTGGGTGCAAGCATAGCCTAATTCTCAAAATTTTTGGGAATTACATAATTTCATTTATGAAATCTCTGATGTTACCTCTCATACAGGGTGGGGAACATATTGTGGGTCGGTGTCGACACGTGGGTTCTGGAGCCCTATTCTAGAATCATTCAAATCAACTTTTGTGTGAAGAGCCAAATTGTAGCTTCCAGAGAAACAAATATACTGCTCTTTTTATGATTTTTCTACGACAGATACGAACTGAGATACAGTAAATTAATGCTCAGCTTTTTTCGTCAAATGTATAAATTGGAAGATTCAAAGCAAAGATTCAATAATGAGAAAAATTTGCATTTTTCGAAAAAAAGTTCATAGAATCTTTTTTCAAGTATTCATTGGGGCTTTCGAACAAACAAACAAAATGTCTCTAGCATGAAAATTGAACGACTTATGAGCAAAATAAGATCGGTATCCGCGTTTTTCTACGAAAAAATATCTGTAAAAACAATCCCCAAAGTACCCTCTAATTAAAATTGATCGCCACCCTCCTGTGATTCCCTTCACATATGTACTATTAATGCACCTAGGAAGTTCGACCAATTTGAAATGCCTCATTTTAGAAAAATTGGAGTTTAAAGGGAAAACGAATTTTTTTCAATTTAGTGTTTTCAACTCTTTTCTAAAAAATATCTCTCAAAATACTGAAGATACGAAAAAACAATATGGTACTAAATTGTAGCTTTTTCAATGACAAAAATTTCCCTATATGCAGATTTTTTGTAGTGAATATTCGGCGAGATATAGCCGTTTAACACCTACGTTTACAATCGAACGTATTCAAGCGCTTTAAACTCTCCCTATTTGAAAATTAGGGGATTTGAAGTAATTCAATTCAGATAGTCTTATAGCTCTTGGGAAGCCCTACGGAATCGTTTCCTGAAAAAATTTCTATTACCCGAAATGGAGGAGCTATGCTCAAAAAACCTTTCATTTTTTTTGAAAAATTCGAATAATCCTCTTCGGAGCGTAGTAATCTACATAACCGATATATTCTGCCGTTACACGTTATATGTTCCACTTTTTCAATTCATATTGGAAGACAGAGCAGAAGAAATATCTGCTCACGTGTATGCGTGTGTGAGTGTATATTTCGTTGATTTCTCACCAGTGTATTCTAAAGTTCAAAGACATATTATAAAAATTTCAATGTTTTTCGAGAGTTTTTAACAAGTGTAGGTTAAAACATTATAAAATTGTATCCTTAAGCATGAAACAATCATTATTCAACTATTTTTACGCAAATCTAGGTTTTAAATTTCATTTTATAATTTTTGACAATGAGGGCTAGCTTTCACCCCTAAAAAACAAAAAGCGTACAATGGCACAATATAGAAAATGAACTAGAGGGTGAAATAAGCCTAATCCCAAATTTTTGTAGAAATTGGTGATGGACGAAAAAATTGCGAGGTTTTACCATTTTTTCAGCTTCATTTTCTGGACCACCTTTGGACTATTTCATATTATTTGACATCTCCATTCGTCCCCGGCAACATCATGTTTCTTGAAGTGAGCCGATCATGTCTTGGAAGAAGAAGTTTGGCCTCATCCTTCTCATTCTATAGATCCCCCAACATTCCTCCCATATACATAATAGGTGTATTATTTCACATCATTCCATGCACTGGATTCATTCCGAGAACGAACACTTTTAGCACAACTATTTTTGAAATATCTTCATTGTGAGGGCTGAATCACCCTTTATTCGTGTAGAACTTTAAAAACCTCTGTATTTATATTGTTCTTTAGACTATTTTACATTATTTTACATCTCCATTTGTCCCCGACAACGTCATGTTTCTTGAAGCGAGCCGATCATGTCTTGGGAGAATAAGGTGGCCTCTTCCTCCTCATTCTGTTGATCCCCCAACATTCCTGTCATAGTCGTAACGGGTGTATTCTTTCACATCTTTCCATGTACTGGATTCATTCCGAGATGATAACATTTCGCAGAATTATTATTGCAACATTTCTCTATTGGGGGCTGAATCCCCATCTCATCCTCCAGAACTTCATAAATTTTTACATTCAGGTTGTCTCCTCTACTATTTCACATTGTTTGACATTTGAATGATAATTGTGGTGTCATCCTTCTTTCTTATACAGTTGGAAACTCTGAATCTCCATTCCATTCGTCATGTGGGTCTTATTTTCAGTTTTTACATATATTATATTATTTCTGATATCGACGGATATCTGAAAGATTTGAATTATTTTTTCCATCATTTTCAACCTCGAAATCGCTTCTCTGCCACCCTTTTCCTTACAATTCATCACTATTTCTTTTTCTTTCTTGACGATTGTATCGTTTCTCATCATTAAACACGTAACATTTTTTACCATGCTTCCACAAGTTGATATTAGATCATACTGAGCATTATACCGCTGGTCCACTGTCAAATCACCGAATTCAGATTCAAATCCAAAGCTAACCTTGACCTCACATGTTTTTTCATGTGGTCATTTTATTAATTCGTTCGAAGGCTAGCAATTTTCGTTTGTGGTAACATATCATCTCCTTTCCTTGGAGACTATTGAAATATTAACAAAAATTGTTTACCTAGTCGCAGTAGATATATACAGTATATTGACTTTTTCAGATAAAAATGAAAATATATTATTGTTTCATTGGTGCACATGTGAGCGAGTCTGTGAGCGAAGAATCAGTAACAAGACGGATTGCCTTTCTATGGATAGAATCAAGAAGCCTCAATGAATGTTTTGGTGACGAGCTCCATAAATGAGAACTATATTCCAAGACAGGTCGTATCTGAGCCTTGTAGATCATTAGAAGTTGACGGAAAGTGAAGTATTTCCTCGAGCGAAATAGAAATCCAAACTTCTGGGAAGCACCTTGAGCGATCGATAGCAACATAGTTTTTCCATGAGAGATTACTACTAAAAAATTGTTCTAAAATTGTTCGTTTCCGTTAACCAGCTAACGAACGTCAACCCTCAGAAGTCGAAACTTGTGCGAGCAATGGATCAACGAGGCCTTACCTTTTAACGTGCGATTACCCAGCACGGTGGCCCGGCGAGGATTCGAACCCCGGCCTTTCACTTGATAGGCAGATATGCTAACCACTACACTACCGAGACCACAAATCTGATCGAGATACTTGAATTCGTAGGAATAGTTAGTGCTGACATCTGAATACTAGATAATGAAAGATCGCCTTCCTTTGAGAAGAGACATGGCTGGGTTTTCCCAGCATTAAATTCCGAAAAATTGTTGATTTTCAATCCAGTTGACTCTCTGACTGAAACTTATCATTAGAATCAGCTCCTTTCAAGAAAAAATATTGATTGCTATTTCATATTATATGTAACCACTTCACTATGAACATTTCAACACAGCGACAACAAAAAATCATCAGAAGATTAATTGACCCCTTTGAATTTCGAACAATCTCTCATATGTCGAACGAAAAATGCATTTGAATGGATGGGAGGTGAAATAGTATATTTTTCAACGAGCAAGGAATATATCCATTTCCCACGATTACGAAGTTTCCAAGACGAATGATGCAAATCATACGAATGATTAAACAAATAAAATTTAGGTACAATTATTATATGAATAGGGCATTGCTTGAACTTGTACAATCCATGGGAGACCTGATTTATTTGTGAGAAACATCGGCTGTAACACAATGAAGTCATTTTGTTTTGTGATAAGGAAATGGAATTGTAGGCAAATAATGTAGCTCTTGTTTTGTCGAGATCATTTCAGAAGGAGCAGTTTTGTGTTAGCAATGACAGAATTCATTTTCCATTAAAGAGATCATCAAATTTATTACTGAATGTTGTCACAGAAACTTTCACGTCGAATTATTTTTTTTGCAGTCTCCTTCACTGAAAAAAAAAACAAATCTATATTTCAATTTCGATTTAATGATTGAAAGAAATGTAAACAAAACTGACTAACAACTGATAATATAAATGATGCATTTCTTCTCCTCTTCTCTTCCATAAGAGGCAATTCAAAAAAATATTTAGCGCTGTCGTTCTGTGCCCGGCTCTGCTTGAAAGACGGACGTGCTAACCACTGCACTACCGAGAACCACACTTGCTAGTGAATTTCCATCGAAGTAGGTGTTGTTTGGTATGAGAAATCCCATGAATAACGTGTACTACTACTATCTCATATTTCAAGTACTACTAAAACTGCAGAATCGATCTTCGAATGATTCAATACGTTTCGAAAACTTCGTTCTCTATGTTAAATGAATTCATTCTCTGGAACAACCATAAATTCGATCCTATATTTCAGTTTCTGCCGGTGTTGCAGCCCTTTCTGCAAGTAGACCGGTCGGGCGTCATTACAGCTTTTCTGAACGATTCGTCCGTTGTTAGAGATCTTCAATGCTTGGTGTGCTAACAATTTTATTCTTATTTTACTGATTGATGGGAAGTTTCTATTATTCACAACCGTTAACATTGACGTCTTCCAATAATTTTATATTCGTTTCACAGTTCACAGTCATCACACTATCTTGACTATTGCAGCTAGAAATTGATGCGTAATCCATATTTGAAATGAATATTTCAGTTAAAATAGATTGTTGATATAAAAGGGATCTACTGATTAACGTTACAGATAATGAGAGAAGTTTTAGGTTTTAACACCAAATAAAAATCGAATCGAAACCAGGAATAAAACTCAGGAATGAATCACTCAGTTCACTTTTCGCATCTCTCTTGCAATACAAACGCTCATATACTGCTTCTAGAGATATCCCAAAACTAATATCACTGTCTAACTTTTTCTCTGTTTATTGAGTCGATCGACATGAAGAGATGGCGCCACACCTCCCATTGTACAAGGTTGATAATTAAATATTTCTTCTTGAGAATTGAAAATCGTACCAGAAGGAACATGAAATTATTCATTATGTCGTTGTATGAGGATCTCAATAAAACGGTTTTGTTTCGAACGAATTGTGTTTAACAAAAATTAATCGTACGCCATCTTCATTTGAGATCAGGAAACCTCACAACGACGTATCTGCCATATACTTAACGTTACAGATAATGAGAGAAGTTTTAGGTTTTAACACCAAATAAAAATCGAATCGAAACCAGGAATAAAACTCAGGAATGAATCACTCAGTTCACTTTTCGCATCTCTTTTGCAATACAAACGCTCATATACTGCTTCTAGAGATATCCCACGACTAATATCACTGTCTAACTTTTTCTCTGTTTATTGAGTCGATCGACATGAAGGATATCCTTATTTTCCTATTGAAATTAAATGCATCGACATTCAATTTTCAATCTTTGTTAGGCATTTTCTCAATCAAAGATAAATTTTTTCTATTATAAATATTTCCATTGCATAACTGAATTGTAACAAATATTCTTGATTTGAAAAAAATGCAATACGAATGTTTTCGAATGTTTTTCTAGTTGAAATAATGGAAAAATTTTAACAATCATGAATTTTTTTTTGGCATAATTATGCTGATATTCCCCCACACAATCTGAAAATTCAAGTTCCCACTACGAAAATACGCTGCTCATTTTGGAACTGTTCACAGAACACGGGCATTCGTGGTTGAAAATGATTTTTCTGGTTCGATCTCGAAATGGAATACGAAACTGAATATTCAAAAAAATCTTATTATGTTGAGAACAAGAAGATGAATCCTGATTATATTCTGTGAATATCAAATCATTTTGGTGTTGGAAAATTTGAAAAACCAAAATACCAGATTTCCCATTCTACTCGAAATATTCTTGTTGTGTGAAATATAGTTGGGAGAAAAGTTATAGACCATTACAACCAAGAGATTTCACTTTCGATTTTTATCGATGAGAGGTCTAGGTTCGATGGGACTGCGAAAAACCGTACTCACCCCTTTTCATCTTTCCGTTAATCATATGGGGCCAATTCGTTGTTTTTGGGAATTAGCACAATATTATCTTTTGTGAAAATTGTTGTTGAATTTTTCCCTCCATTAACCAGCTGACGAACGTCAACCCTCAAAAGTCGAAACTTTCTATTCTATTCTATTTTCGGAAAGTTTTTGCACTAAGTCATTGGTAAATATTGTAACGGTGGAGAACTGATAACCTTCAAAGGTCCATTCGTATATCCAATGAAAATATCACTAAAAATCTTTTCCAGGGAAGATTCATTTTTGACACAGTGTTATTTGGAAAATACAATTTTTTCGACCTTTGAAACATACCTTCGTGATATCGACTCTTCATAATTTTTTTTCCACATGAATACATCACTTGTAGTATGGAAACGATAGCAAGTAAGTTTTATACAATTGGCGCGAAGAAATCAAACTGGTTCATTTTCATAATTGAAAAGTACTTACTGTTGAACAGTACAAACACCAACAACACACTGATTATTATGTTTCCGTGACATTGTCCAACGAGATATCGTTTCTATTTCGAAGTTGTTGACCTTAGCGTACGTATAATGTTATACTCCTTCAGTACACCTAGCCTCGTTGAGAGATTCTTGGTTCAAAAATATTAGCATTTATTTACAAGTCTGGAACTTTTTCTTATGATAGTATCACCGCCTCTTACTGAAAACCAATTGAAAGGAGCGAGTCAAAATAGTCATTTTTTCTATAAAGGTTTTCGTTTCCCTTTCGCTCTCGTACTTTCGAATGAGGAAATGTGTTTATAATTCTAATAGACCTCAAGGTCCAGTCTGGATTGATTTGGCAGATACCTGGTGAAAATCCATATTCTACAGAAAATTTCACACCACTACTTTTCAACCAATAGGATGCCTCAATTTTGATTAGTTACCATAGCAACTAAAAAACTTTCCGGAAGTTTTGAAGATTGTGAGCACGTGGCGTTAGCCGAGTGCAGTGATTTGTACTTCTCCCAGTACCACAGTTCTTGTGAGGTTATTTCTGGCGGTGTAACAAAATTTCTTCGTTATCACGCATTTCGATGATTGTCGTTTCATGGATCCAACTGTTGAACAATAAATTCACCAAAAATGTCATATTTCATTCAATTTCACGAAGATTTTGTTGAATTTTGCTTTTGAAAAATGTAATGTGAGATCGATTTGTAACATTTGTAATATCTTTGTTTTTTTTATATTATTTCTAAATTGGGTTATCCCGTGTAATGAATAAATAAATGAAAAATAAATAAATAGATTTCACGTTGATTGTTACATAAATATGTCATAATTTTCGAAATAAGAAATTAAATTTTTCTATATCCACTATAATGAACCGCACATTACTTATTTGACAGCTGTTAGGTTATAGCCCGTCCAAAATACACGGGGATTGTAAATTAATGTTGGCGCCACCGGAATTTTTTTTATAAAAATGAAGGGATATGTAACATTCAAATGATTCCATTCAATTGTCCAGAAGACAAACTCAGCATATTTCCGGTTCGAATTATTTGTGAAATCCATTAAAAATCATAAAGAAAATCATGGGAAATTTATTGTTCAACAGGTCATGGATTGGTACTGTATCTAGTCACATCCATGAATGAACAAGTATAGTATTTTTCACAGTAAATGGTATTGGCTCATTAACTGCAATAAACTACCCGATTTGACCCCATTGTGTAGAAAATCATCTGGTAAACGATGCACATGTGCTACAGGGTCGAACTTAAGAAATTTGAATTTTGCATAATGTAGGAGATATACAAGTAATTTATTTAAATGTTACTATTCTATTCTATATTTAGTTCAGTGTCGCTATCGCTATCCTCATCTAAATTAATTATAATTGGCGCAATTGATTTTACAGAAAGGGACGAGTTTTCAACATGTATAACATGACTAACAGAACTTTTCCAACTCTCGGTAGGAATGTCATTCATACAGTTCCTAATTAATTCTACCACACTACCACTCAAAGTCTGAGAAGTATTTTTTCCGCGCACGCTCGATTTAAGTTGGTGCCACATAAGCTCTATGGGATTGAACACGCAGTAGTAGGGAGGTAGTTGTAACACTGTATGTCCCAATTCTTCTGCAATTGTATCACAAACATACGTTTCATCTAAAGAAAATGACTGCAGCACTTGTAGAAGTTCTTTTTTTGTATAATTTTCCTCAAAATATATGTCATTTGCAGCCATGAAGTTTTGAATCTCCAATTTCGTATTCTTTGAGCCAGGAATTTTTTGCAATTGTCGACTATGATAGCTTGCGTTGTCCATTACTATAACGCTGTTTGGCATAATGTTGGGTAACAGACAATTTTCAAACCAATCTTCAAAAAGCTCTGCTGTCGTATCTTCGTGATAATCAACACAAGAGTCCTTAATATTTTTGGCAGAAAGCCACATAGCGATTGGGATCCAAACATTTTCTGATCCTGCGTGTTATATTGTGATTCTCTCCCCTTTATTTGATGGTGCTTTTGTTTAACACTTATCAGAGGAATCAGACCATCCTTTGGAAGGGGTGTCATGCGTGTCAAATCACGTCTCGTCAGGGTAGAGTATTGGCCGATTTTCAGAACGGTATTTTCTTATTTACGTTATATATTCAGAACGCCAGTTTATTAAACGTGTGGATTCCATTATTACTTGTCTCTTGTCAATTTTGCGATATTTAAAGCCCATTGCAGACAGAGCTCGCCAAAGAGTAGTGGGGTCACAGTTGATGTCAGTTTCGTCAATGATGAGCCGCTGTTTCAGACTTTTGATTGTAGGGACACGCTGCTCATCGTACATAGTGTAGATTTTTCGCCTTATCAAATCTTTTTCCCAGTTGTCTAGACTTTTTGTGACACCGGAATCTTTACGCTTTTTTCTTGATTCCATGGAATTTTCAACGATTCGTCTAACTGAAGTAAGAGGCACCTTCGTCAAATTACTGGTTACTTTTGCTGCAGCACCCGCGTTATATCCTTGCTGAAGTAAGGAACTATACACATTTTTTATAATGATTTTCGCGTCACAAGATAAGTGATTCTTCTTTAACGAACCACTGGAAGAAGCACCATTACTTTTTATCCACGGACGCCACATACTGCCTATTCTGTACGTTGGGGTATAAAATCTTTGCTATTAATGTCTGTAGTAACACAAGTGAACACTTCCAATGAAATACAAAGACTAATAGGAACAAGAACTGTAAGCTGTAATCCTCTACAATCCCTCTCTGAAAAACAAAATTACTTGAATCCGGTCCTTTTACATTTATGATGTGCATCTCGGATTTTACAACTTGAGGGTCTAATTCGTTTTATTATAATCCTTCAGTCAATACCATTTATTGTGAAAACTACTATATGCTGTCATTCAGTGACTCGTCGATGATTGATTATTATTGAATTTGAAGAACGAGTTGTATGTGGAGAGAATATTTATTGTACAAATCAAAGGGAGAACAAAAGAAGAGATGATGCTCACGCGGTGCTTATGATATAGATATCCAGAAATTATGATAGTTCAACATTACTAATGCTTTCTGACGATCCAAGAGATGGCGCCACACCTCCCATTGTACAAGGTTGATAATTAAATATTTCTTCTTGAGAATTGAAAATCGTACCAGAAGGAACATGAAATTATTCATTATGTCGTTGTATGAGGATCTCAATAAAACGGTTTTGTTTCGAACGAATTGTGTTTAACAAAAATTAATCGTACGCCATCTTCATTTGAGATCAGGAAACCTCACAACGACGTATCTGCCATATACTTGGTCGTGTGTTATGTTCATGAGCAATTTACGAATGTGAAATTTGAGTGTTAATTGAAGTGTGTCGTTCATGTTATTATTATGCTGAACAAGTGAGGAGTGAATGACTATTAATAATAAGGTTACTTTTCAATCATGATAATTCATATTTTAACCTCGTACATAAGCCAGTTCGATAGAATCGACGCGGTAGACCTTATAAGTTCGACAGTTCAAAGGTAAACAAAGTTTCACCAAGGACCAGGTAGTTTTATCAGTATAAAACCGAATGATTGGCTAGAATAACTCGCTACTATTAATTAAAATGCCAAAAACGTCACATTTTGACAAATGAAAAAAATAATGAGGTCAAATGTAACATTCTTCATCATGCTACAAAAAACTTCCGGAAGCGGCCGCCATCAATTTAGAAAACACACGTATTCTAAATGAGTCATTACCTACCAGCTGTTGAATACGTAATGAAGGGTTTAAAATAATGGAAGTAGAAAAAAGTTCCACTAAAAAGGAGCATAATTGGCCCCATTGAATCCGATCAGTTTCTGATTCTACAATGCACAATGAAATATATAGTATCAAACGAAATGATATATGGGAAACTATTGAAAAATTGCATGGTCGGACTGAAAAAATGATATGATGAAAAACACTATAAGTGTACAGTAGGCCACGTACTTTTTAATATTACGATTACTCGCCTGAAAGTTTGTGAATGGTATCTCCACAACGTAACCTGTGTTTCGGGCAATCGACAGATGGATTAGAATGTCCTTCTTGTTGACACTTCCCCAGAAGATCGAGCAGCTCAATAATATTATGTGAAGGGTATTTATCGGCTACCGGGACTTTATTCCGTTTTCGATCATCAATATCAACAAGCCATGTGGGTTCAGAAAATGATTGTGTTATTGGGACATTACATTGGATTGAAATTTTACCGCTTTCCCATGAAATTTAGTCGATGGTGTTTTTTTCCCGATTTCTCTCTATATCTTGCTGTCCTTATTTTTCTTCGACTGATCAATAATTAATTATTTTTTTATTCATCCCAAGATACCATATTCCATTTCAGAATCGATAGGAGATCACTGATATATTTTTTTTGGCCCTAACACAGAACTACTCTATCTCAATAGTTCTTGATAGAACAATGAGGTGAATTGAATGACTTCAGTTCCATTTCAATAACGTTTAACAATGATTTCACACAATGATTTCATTGATATTCTGCATTTTATCTTGAAATAGGTTAACACATGATCGATTAGAGATATTTTGTTGATCGAGTCTCGTATAACTGACATCATTAGCTTTTTCATTGATCTTTGAAATGTTTATATTCATTTCAACGAATATAAAAATCTGAATGTGTACTGTACTATCAATTTCTTATTAGGAAAGTACTTCATGGACACGCTTTGTTTCAGGGTCACACACTAGAAACATCCATGCAAAAAAAAACTATTTTAAATTTCACATAGTGTTTTCGATCGTGAAATATGAATTATTACCTAATCATACAAATCTGCGGAAGGTATGACGTAAAAACTTGTTTATATATTTTTTCAGTTGGGGTCAAAACACTTTCGGAAATATGTGAATATCAAATCAGATTATGGAAATAGATTTTTCAGGACTTCAAATAAATATCGAAAAACAAATGATATCATTTGACAGGCAAATATATTTCTTTCCACTTCCACTGGCGGCCGACATCTATTTACAATAATTCATCCATAAGGACAATTAACCCTCCGTTAGGCGCGTATATACTATTTGAAAAAGCATCCAAATTTTTAGTTAAGGTCACCATTATTTCTAATTAATATGAGATCATGTCATACAATCAATAAACCAGAGAGAAAAATGAAAATTTTGGTGCAAAGATATTTATTCAAAGCACAACGTACAGTCAAAATTCTATTCTGTGTCTACTTTGTCCTTTGAAATTTTTTCAATACATTCCTGGCACATTTTTTTGATATGCAGGCGCAAACATAAACATTTATTACACTTCTCACATGAGTATTAACCTTCACGTTGTTTTTTGGTTTCTGTGTAACAAGGTCCACAATATTTTCTTTTGTTTCAAAATTCATTCAAATACTCGCTGGTAATAATAAATAAACTCTCATACAAATATTCACAGGGAGAAACTTAGTAATAGTGTCAGAATTATCAGAAATATAATAACGCAAGTGGGCGCTATAGGTCCGACGGACCTACAACTGTACTTCCCTCCATTTAGATGTTATAAACCGGGGAATTTCGATACCTATCGGAGTGCGGCTTCGGCAAACAAATTCAATTAAACTATTTAACAATGTCATAAAGGCCCAATACGATATCTTGATTCGATAATTAAATAAAGGAAAAACACAATCGCATAGGTCCGCTGGACCTATGCGCGACTAACGGAGGGTTAAGTGTGCAGTAGCGAATTACCATACTCGTGCCTAGTTGGTCCTTTTCCCCCTCGTTACGTAAAATACTATTCAATGCCGCCGACAATAAATGTGCAAATGACAATTTCAAACGTTAATCCGGAATCACGAGGATACATTCATTCCAGTTTCTGGAGATGAAACGCATTCAGTAATAGTAATATATAAAAATTCTTTGTAGTGATTGACGGACGCTTATTTTGTATATATAGGTTAGGAACTGAATTGAGGATATTTGATTGTTTACAAGATGAAATTTCAAAAACCGATTATAGCAAAACAATATAATATTAAAACTATATCATGGAAGTATTTGACAGCGGTTAATAACGACTCATTATTTACAAATGAGAAATGGGCACCATTAAGGTCGAGCAAACGGACGAATAATGGGTACATTATACAAAAGTGTTGGATAAAATTTCATTTTATTCCACACGATCTACCTATCTGTTTCGTCAACGATTTTTGACTTCCCTTCTCCTGCTCGATATGAAAAAATGACACCCTCTAAAATAAATGATCTAAACACAGCAGATATTCTTTGTTGGTAAGCAGTGCGGCCGTGAAAAGCTTTTCCTCTTCACCCAACTTTTAAATAGGAGAAAATATCAAGACCGTACGAAGTTAGTATCGAATGACCTCTCCTTCAGTACTTTACACTGACAAAAATATTTCTCGTAGACGTGAAGGAGATTTTAAATTTTTTAACAAAAATGGGGGCTTTGATCTTGCCGTTTCTGATTTATCGGTGGTCAAATTCCTCTATTTCTACGATCGTTTCCCTCGGCTCAAGTCTCGACTTCTGGAAGGAGAAATGAAACCGAAGTTGGTCGTGATCATCATTGAGATTGATTGAAGAATATTGAAATATATTGGAATTATTTTTCAGTAAAATTCAGATTAAGGTTATGATTTTGCTTTTGTTTGAACATTATTCACTTCAAATAGATCTACTAATAACTCAATGATGGCCTACCCAATTTAAAAAATGTAAAGGTGTTCGATAGAGAATTGAAGAATCCCAAAATCTTTTTTCCATTCAAAAACAAATGATAATAGCGTCCTCTCGGTAAGTAACGTCTCACTATTGCTTTTCATGGTATTATTTTTCATAACCGCACCGTATGTATAACAAAATTTGAATTTTTTCAAATATCTACTGTAACAACTATTTTTCTGCTCATATGGCGTGATGGTAAGATTACATGAGAGTCACTATTTCTTGTTCAATTTACGATATGTCCAAACATCGCTTATTCGATTTATTTTATATTTTAAACTTGGTAAATCACATAAATGAAGCCACAAGAATGAATAATAATATAATGGCCTCGATCGTGTCTGTAGTAGTGTGAGTATTGATTTTTTCTTACAATCTAAATCTGTTTTGAAAGTGCTTTCAAGGCTGAACGGCTAAAACCTAAGGTGAAGCGATTTTTCAGTCAAAATAATTCCGACCGATTTTTGAAATGTGTTAGTGATGAAAAATAAATGACGTTTATGAATCTGAAAGTATAGAGACTGCCTTTGAAACATTCTCTGTACTACTTCTTCCCTTCATTGATATGTGCTTTCCTCTTCAGTCTGTTAATCCAAGATAAAGGTCCTAAAACAGTTGGATAACATGCAAACGAATTTCTTCCGAGAAGCTGAAACTTTCGTACGATATCAAAAAGCAGACACGTTCACCTGAACATGAACATTATTATTTTGTTTATAAAAAATATATAAAAAAGTATGTGCAGCAGCTAAAAGATAATAGAATTCAGCTATTAACAAATCGAAAGCAGTCTGGGCTTTCGTTAATAAGGATATCAATAATAATAATAATAGTGCATCCACCGTTGAAATATCAGAAGCGATTGTTGATCATAAAAAAATTGATGAAGCTTCTCGAAATGCAAATAGTTTCAATACAAATTTTGTTAACACTTCTATTAGGCTGAACAATATTTGGACGACTTCTGTACCATCCTCTACTCTATACAGAATAAAACATATCAAGTTTTCTTTTTTCATCAGTTTCATATTCGAGGTCGAGGTTTTCAATGCTATTAGAGACTTGAAGGCGTCGATTTTTTGTGGGATGGACCAAATCAGTTCAATTTCATTCTAAAACCATTAACGTTTCTGATAAATAAATCGCTACAAGAGGGCTTCTATCCAAAAATTTTCGAAAACAAAGTTTTACCACTCTTCAAGAAAGGGAATGCTTACAACTTGGATAACTATAGACCCATCTCCATGATCTCTACGGTATCGAAAATTTTAGAAAAAATTGTTCATGAAAAATTGGTTGAGTTCGCACTAAAGTTCGATATAGTCAATGATCGTCAACACGGTTCTGTGTTCGGGAGGTCGACTCAGTCAGCCATCCTCAATTTCATCGATGATCTTCATGCAAATTTGATATGCGACAAGAAAAATTGCTATTTTCATGGATCTTACCCACATAGCAATCGAAAGCATATTCACAACTCTAGCACATGCTGAGGATATGTTTCAACTCATATTCCCCAAATAATATCCCTAGTATATTCCCAGCATAAGTAATTTTCTGCTATGAATGTTCTTTTCATCATATCTGTCTAGGAATATTGTAGCATATTCTAGGGATCTTGGGAAACATTCCCGTAAATACTTCAAAGAATATTTGTTTTAGAAAATACGTACATAACAATTCAACATTTACATTTTTGTGAACCAACCACTCAAATCAACCCCGTAACCCTACTTTTTTGAATCTTTATTACATTTTCAACTTGGCATTTAGTACAAACTGGCTAGGTTGAAATCCCAACTGTTGGTACTTCGTTAAAATCTTCCTGGCAGCACTGCATGCATGCGTGCGTGGCGAGTGGCAATCTAAGCTTCCATTTTCCAAGCTTCTTGTTCTTTGTTCTTGTTGAAATTGAATGTTATCTACAATCCAGTTCACCAGTTGAATTGTTCATTTTTGAGGAAGACATTTATCAGTGTGTGTTCAATGTTCTCTATAGTGGATTGTGCATATTCGATACCGATAGTGAAGTGTGGGGAAGTTATCGAAAAAAAAGTTAGGTTAGGGTAAGCTTTCTTCACGACTCTTTATATTCATAAAATAATATCTTGTATATCTATTTCAGATGCAGTGCAATGTAATAAGAGAACACAAAATTCTAAAGCTAAAGAACGGGTTGAAAATGAATTAAAGAAAACTGAGATGAGGTGAGTTTTAAATTTTGGACCCTACCACTGTCCCAGTATACCAGAAGTAATTTCCGATATTTACATTACTCAAAGCAGTATGTATAATTATCTATATTGATTATTCAGAATTTTTATTTTTTCAAATAAATGAAATATTCCATTGTAACTTGTATACCGGGATACCCGGTATATTGTTCTAATCCATTACATTTTTAGGTCCCAAAATCAGCAGCGTTCCCAGGACACCGAAATAGGATAAATAACATGTGAATAAAAATTTCTTAGTTTTTATAAATGTTTTGAAAGTATTTGATGTCTTTTGTTCAAAGATAATCAAGGATGGCATTCATGCTTCAAAAAATGCCAAGAAACTAACTACTAGAAGCTTTGAGGATAATGATGTTGCATCTCCTAAAGTCCTACAAAATGTGTGTCTAGATATGGATGTCTAAAAGTGTTCACCATATACAGTGGCCGAAATTGACAGTTGCCCGGTATGTTGCTTTGATTATATATATATATATATATATATATATATATATATATATATATATATATATATATATATATATATATATATATATATATATATATGCAACCCTCACCAAAATATATATATTCATCTTGGACATATCCAGTTTGCACATATAGGGTATATTGAGCATACATATAGCACATGCTATATTGGTGATATAGGTATATTCTGAGGATATTTCAATATCTTCAGTGTATATATTTCAATCATATACGTAGCATATACTATTTGTGGCCAAAAAAATATACCTAGCATATTCTCAGCATATAGTAACCATATTCTGTGTATATGCTAGGGATATAATCTCACTATTCTTATGCGTTTAGGAATATGTTTAGCACATACTTGGTATATTATTATGCTATGTGGGTAGCAAAGAATTTGACCGTGTTGATCATTCCTCCCTTTTGCAGAAGCTTCATAAATACGGTTTCAGAGGGAGGATAGGGGACTGGCTGAGTTCTTACCTTTTCGATCGAAAATAGTTGACAGTAGGCAACTCATGTCATTCTGATTCACTCAATATTAAGTGTGGAGTACCCCAAGGTTCCGTCTTTGGGCTTGTGTTACCTCTGTTATTTATCAACGATATGACCCTCTCAGTTTATGGTGGAAGCATTGTTCTGTTTGTAGACGATACCTCTCATCTATTTTCAGAAAATAGCCTATCAAGGTCAACCTGAATGTTTCAAATGAATGTAAACAACTCGATGGTTCGATGAAAAAAAACTAATAGTCAATAGATGCATACCAATTTTCTTTGTAGAAAGCTTGCTTATTTTGCTCTGTAGAGTCGGTCCTACTATCGTATTACTATGCAGATTGTTTAGTTTTGTACAAAGGGCTTTAATTCTACAGAAGAGAGCCGTAAGAAATATTCCGTCCTTGAAATTTAGGCAGTCGTGTGGAGACAAATTTGGACAAGAGGGAATCCTACAATTACCTTGTATTTACTCCCAAGAAATGTTGAGTTATATGAATTCAAACTTCAAAACATTCATACCTAATAATTTCAATCAATTATTTCACACGAAATTGTAATGATTTGTTAATCCCATCACACTCTCGTGCATTCTATGAAAAGAGCCCAATATGTGGGAATTATCATATATCACAAGCTCCCTAATGATTTGAAAACAATTACAAGCCTCAAATTGTTCAAACACGCTGTGAAGAGAATGCTATTGAACAGCTCATTTTATTTTGTGCAAGAGTTCCTAAATTTTACCTTTAAGTGTTTTGACTCCTTTGTTTTACCTAGTCATGATCACCTATTTCATTTATTTTTTGTGTTATTTTCATTGTATAATTAAAAGACTTTGTTTCCAAGACAATACTTCTCTGACGTGTCCCATATCATGTAAATGATCTCGGGGACAAAAAAGCTACTGCTACTACTACTATATCAGGCGCATCAAACTTGAATTGAATGGCAAGCATTAGTTAATAAGATATTCCCAAGTTATTATTGTTTTTTTTTTTCGATGCATATTTTGTTAAATGCTCTTTCATATGATATGATTTCAAAAGAGACTATAAGGAAAGAGAAGTGTTTTATAAATTTGATAACAGGTAAGAAGATTCTATCAGAACTTTTCTTCCACAAATAGTTTTGCACTAATGATTTTCTTCGCTTATGTCCTTCGGTATAATTACCCTGTATTTTCCATGAAACCTATAGGTCAATTATATTTTCGGACAAGCTTATAAATTGGGATCAATCCTTCTTCAGGTAAGTCGATTGATTCTTAAGTTGCATCAGAAAAATAAATGTTGCCCATGCGGAAATAAAAACTATATCACAACTTCAATTTTCAGTTATTATAATCATCCGAGGAATTTAAAGTTCCAGAGTGAAATAATGAATGAAAACATGAACAATACATCGGAAACAATGTGAAAGTTGGTATTACACCGTAGCCGTAAATGTTTTAGCATTTGGAATTTTTTTATTTTGTTATCTCAGGGACATGCTATAAAATAATTTTTTTCTCAAAAATAAGGCATGATACGGAGAAGAGATGGGTATAAGAAAGTTACTGAATGCGAAAAAAAAATGTAAATAATCAGTGGCGCACATTATTTTGGTAAAAATATTGGTTGGACGGCACCCTCTTCCGGGCAACTGGACATGGCGATTTCAATCTAGTTGGAGCCTAATCAGCTCGTTACTCATCCAAATGACACCGCCAAAATCAGCTGAAGGATTATCAAAAATTGTGGAAATAATTATTTCTTTCACAAATGTTGACACCTTTCATCTTGAAAACGAAGCACCACCAGATCCCGTCTTAGAGTTATTCAAAGAACCACCCCTTCGAGTTCGGTCACGTACGTGGATAGGACTCTGTATTTCTCCAAGAGTATTGAACAAATCATTCATAGGGGATGGTCATTCACCATTCCAGAAAATTAAGGATTACATATTTCCTCTACGGAAATTAGGGAGAGAAAATATCAGTAAACACAGAGAAATAAGTGAATTGTGTGTATTCAGTTAACTCCTTGAATTATATTACAATTTTCTTTTTCGACCTGAACAGTATAAATTTTCTCAGTCATGGGTGACCGGAATCAATGATTTGTAGTCGATTTCGATGCACTCAATAGATGAACGAATCCAAGTCAATTTGATCTACAATGATTTCAGTACACTGAAAATGATCATATTTTGCTGATATCGGTATACAAGGTATAGTTGTATCAACGATTCTTCGTCGCCTGTCATCAATTATATGATATTATACCTAGTCCTTCATCGAAAGAGTAGCCATGTTCTGTCATATTTTTGTATTTACTAGTCTCTGTCATTTCTGTACCATTTTATGACGTAAGTGGATTAATCACTCATCAAAACAGGAAGTTCACATATTGCCTACCTCCTCCAGATAGAAAAAATTTCCCCACTGGTATACGATGTGTTCTTTTGATGAGATATGTTCTGAATGAATGAATATTATTATGTCGAGAACGAAAAACATTCATTTATTTTTTATATTTCATTTATAATCTCACAAAATGAAGCAATAAAATACCCCGAGAATCAACCAGAAATATTCATATTCCAAATTGTCAACTCGACATTCATTAATATGAACTAGTTTTCGTCGATAATTATCATTCATTTCACAAATGAATATTTTCGTTACAAAGAATCCAAAACAGGAGACAAAAACATTGAATTTCAATCCATTTCCAGTTTTCTGAAATTCCCATGGAATCCCAGTACCTCATCATTCACCAAAGGTGTTGTTCTCAGATTTTCGTTTGCTTTCATTTCTGCTAAGGCATCAAATCGGTTTGCATACTGAGCGAGATTCTTTTTCCATGATTCTGAAAACGGAAAAAGGCATGAGTATCATTTGGCGACTTGAAAATGAGCAGAAGTGAATAAAACATTTTTCCTCATCAAACCCTATCGTTATATCAGAGAAAAGATGAAAATCGTTTTAAAAATTATGGAAGATCAATGAAACAAATACATTTTATGATTACTGTAGTAATGTAAGTGTATGTCATATTACAAAGAGATACAACGATATCAATTTCAACAGACTTGTGTTAACAAGTATAGAAACTGTCAAAAGTACACAAACATGGTCAATCTTCATAAAATATAAGTTTGAAATTACAAGGCTTGCTCGAGGGCAAAAAAAATAAAGGAATGGCATGATAATGAAACCGAGCACAAAGTTGAAAATGTAAATGAAAGAGGAAGGCAAGTCAATTAAAATTAGTCAAAAAAGTATTCAGATGGGGAGTAATAGATCTTTCCCTATTTTTATTGTTTCCAAAATACATGTTTTGTCGATTCTTTGAGTTGAGCTAGTAAATGGTTATAGATTTTGAGAGAAGTTAACATTGGGCATTTTCTGATCATCGCAAGGGAGACGGAAGGAATATAAAACTCTCAATAGTTTCTGATGTTGTGATAATTTATATCACCAGGGCTTTGAATGTTGGCTTTCTGAGCAACAAGAATACGTTCTTGAAAACATTCTTAGGTCCGAACTCATGCCCTCTTCAGACATTCATTGACTGGAGCAGCGTTTCAAAACCTGTGGGGTGCGAAATATCGGTAGGGGGGGCGCAAAAAATTAGGGAGACATAATTAAATGAAAATCACAGCAAATAATTTTTTTCTTGAAAAAATTCTACTCGAAAGCATAAAACATATTATGGAGTAGAAAACGATACGAACGAGTAGATACATAACAGTACCTAACGCGGAATGAACTCAAAAATCAATCACTATATTCATCAAAAAATGAAACCTCGGTGGCTCCCTTGTGCCTGTCTCGCAGAGCAGAGCTTTCCATAGGAAGGCGATATATTTGAAATAGCCACTCTCAGTTCTCTCTCAATGTTCAGCTGCGACCTGTATTTTGTTTTCAATTTAGCCACCGCAGAAAACCCAGTTTCACATAGATACGATGTATGAAATGGTAAGAGTATTCTAGAAGCTCTTGCCTTCAGTGCAAGAAATTCATCACCCAATCCGGATCAAAAGTCAAAGAACGCTTTATCAACAAACTGATGTCTCCATGAGACGTGATGTCTATAAATTGTTCTTTTTCCACCACTGAGAGACCATCGGAAGTATTTTGAAATGGATCTCTAGCCCACTCGTGTTTTGCTACTAAGTTGTCGTCGATTATAAAATACTTTCTGAAATTTTCGTCAACATTGTTGAGTGATTTTTCATGGTTGCAAATGGAACTTCGATATGTACCTCTTCAGCGTTGTAAGTTTTGATAAATTCATCAACATTTGTAAACATTTCTATGTTTCTCCGTTTCAAGTGTGTATTCCACAATTCCAATTTTCTACAAAAAACAACCACTTTATCGCTCATATCCAAGAAATGTGAATTCCTGCCTTGCATTTTTAGATTCAATATATTCCATTTCTCATATATATCTACAAAGTAGCTCAATTTCATCACAAATAACTGATCTCGAAACAGCTTTGCTTCCTGACGATCTTCGGCTTTCAAAAATCATTGCAATTTCCTTTCTCAATTCGTAGACACGTTGCAAGAACTTGCCACTTGATCAACATCTTGTTTCACAATAAAATAATAACGCAGTCAGCGCCCGTATCCTTACAGAGTGCAGCGAAAAGTCTCGATTTCAGGGGCCTCATCATTTTTATGAAATTATCTACAGTTACAACTGCCGTTAACACAATATTAAGACTAGGACTTATATCTTTGGCAGCCAAAGCCTCTCGGTGAATCATGCAGTGTGTCCAGATACACTGAGGAGATTTCTGTCTCACAAGCGCTTGTAAGCTTTGGAATTTGCCAGACATTGCTCAAGCACCATCTGTACATATACAGACACAGTATTTCCATTGAATACTTGCTTTGTTCAAAAAATATGCAATATTTCAAATAATTCGGCTGCTGTTGCTCTATTTCTTATCAGTTTGCAAAACAATAGCTCTTCAACTGCTGAAATTCCATCGCAAAATCGAATATACGCGATTAAATGGGCATCCTTGTTGCTATCTGTGGCTTCATCAAGTTGGGTTGCGAATATTCTATTGCGCATCTTATTCGAAAGTTATTGCTGTATATCCTCGGATATATCACCAATTCTGCAAGCAATAGTGGTCACGTTTACACCGTCGCTTGGTAAGATGACTAATGACTTTATTTCAACCAAATATTCCTGGTCATTTTGGTGTGAACAGAACACTTGGTCAGGTGACCAGCTTGGTTTGGTACCGAAAATTGTTGCGTACCAGACCAAAATAGTCAAGTGACCAAGATGATGTAAACACCTACGGCCTTGTCTATCCGGCAATATGCAAAATTTGGTTTGAATCTTTGCTAAGCGTAAGTACTAAAACTCCTCGAATCCATTTTTGTATCTATCAACAGAACCACATATCTCAAATCTAATGTTTATTAGTTACTTTCAATCTGAATCTATAAATCCATGAATTATTGACGTTTTTATGTGTTAGTAGAGTTGCAAAGCTGTTTATACATCTGTCACATTCTGTGGTATGTTTATCAAATAAAAACCAAACATGACCAAACTGTTAACTAATTGAACAGGCAGTAACTTATTGACTTGGTCTGAATTTGGTGTGGTCAACTTGATCAGAATACTAAATTAACGCACGGTGTAAACGTGGCCAGTATCTTTGAAAGAGAAATAGACTTGAGTTGCTTGAAAAAATCATCTCCGAACATTATCTCCACACTTTGAATTGCAGCAGGCAGTACAAGTTCTTCCCCAATGATGTGCGGCTTTTTGCACCTTGCTGTTTGGTACGCAACTTTGTAAGAAGCAAGTAGAGCTTTTTCACTCACAGAATGAACTCTTTTGAAAACAGATTTTTGTTTTTATATGATTTTAGTTTAGCAACAAAGAATTCACGAGATTTTTCAACGTACTCTCTGTGAACGGTTTCATGCTATCTGCTGCCAAAACTTTCGATCATATAAAGCACAAAGGCCTTTCTCCATCATTTGTGTCAGTCCACGTAAATCCAAAATTCAAATATTCCTCAGAATATTTCACTTTGGTTTAGAAACAATAGTTCTTCGTGCACTTGTTGATCCTTTTTTATGAATATCAATAAAACTCATGGAAGGGGGGCGTGGTTGAAATGAGTTCGAAATAGTGGGTCGCGATGCGGAAAGGTTGAGAAAGACTGGACTGGAGTATATTGAGACCATTGGTATAACATTATAATTTTTCATTCTTTTCTGTTGATTATTTCTTCACTCATGATGCACTTCAATTGTGATATACTAATTTTTTGCAATTTGAAAACACATTTATTGGTAGTATTGGTAGTATGATTCATAAAGTGTTAAAAAGTTTTTGGAATCATCTCTCCGCAAATTTACATTTGAATAATAATGGTTTCCTGTATAATCAACAACGCGTTGTTCCTACAATACCATTTTCAATTTAATGTAGAATGAAGAGTACGAATCTTTAAGTGGTTGATATAAATACCAATATTTTCGATCATACCAATGATCACTTGATTCATACATTTTTCGGATGCGAATCGAATATTCTTACCATTCAGTTCGTGGAGTGAACGCTCCTGGCCACCATAGTCCTTGGGTAAAATTTCAAGTGGCAACATTTCTCTCAATTTCGAGCTATCTTCACAGGTAAATATCTGAAAAAATAGAGAACTGCCTATGACCCCAGTTTCAACTATGAGATATACATTTATTGTAGATTATGCAACACAATGTTGTTCTGTTAATATAATCTCAACTACTTTTCTCAAATATCCTTAATCGTTGTACATTCAGTACTCTCACCACAATTTGCATTCGAATTGTGGAGGGTCAGACTTTTATTCACATGGTTCGTAGCATCACAGACACATTTGTGATTGTCATTGATCCTGCAATTGCAGTTGTCAGCAGACACGCTGACGAGAAATTACGACAGTAATTTCTTGAAATGATACACCGCTGCGTGGTTCCACTTTCGATTCAGCTAGCTGTAATGTGGTCGACACTTCAAATGGAATGCAAATCGAGGGAGATCAGAAAATTAAAGAAAGTATATAAGGTACGAGTCTTGGATACATATATTAAGTAAAGCTTTTTGAATTTAGGTAATGAACTGCCAAAAGTGGACTACCTAGTTTCAACTGTTGCTTGATATGTTTGGGTTTGAAGTTCATCAACATGTTTGAATATAAAAAAGAAAATGTACTTTTCATTTCAATTCCACTCTCCAATATTCAATTAATGACTAGTTCCATATCTTGGGCCCTTATTTCTGGATCAATTGCACATATATGGAGATGGCCTTGTTTGGGAACAGATTTTGTATTGATGTCTCCAATTATCATAGTTCTGTATTAATTCACTTTCTGGTAGGTCATTGCCGTATAGATGGCCGCTTTGACCTTGACTTCATCCACATATTATGAATTGACATTTAGTGAATACTGGCTATATGACCATCAGATTGTTAGGTTTTCAGGTCTAATGGTGATCACTATAGGTGGTTTTGTAACACATAAATTAATCTCAAGATCTTGGTCTTATGAATAATTATTCTTAATTATCTAGTCATAGTTGATATACAACTTAGAAATAATCCCATTGAACTAACGAATAATTATAATATATTCAGGCATTTTCACGAATTCTTTTGTATTCCAGTTTGAATGATCAGTTGATACATTATTATTATTATTTAATTGGGATAAGTGCAGAGGACATTCCTATTATAGCACAAAAGTATAAAATCGAGTGAAATGTGAACAAATAGATATATGAAAATAAAACAAATGGTTATTGATGTGATTCAAAATATAATTTCGAGTGCCTTTTAAAAGCTGCAAGACTTGGTGCGGTGACAATTTCGGTTGGTAGCTTGTTCCATTCATCGAAGTATCGGTTACTCGAGAAGTGATGTCTGTGACTACTTTTGAACTGTTCCTTTTTGAGTTTGTATAGGTGTTCAGTCTCTGGTCTTCATTCATTGTGAGAAGGGGTGTTGATGTTGAAAACTGGATGCTGCAAAATCGGTACAATTGGATGAAGTTACCCCGCATTCGACGAAGTCTTATAAGACGTTCCTTGTATGGAAGGTGTTTGAAGTCACCAACTGGTGGCCTCAGATAGATGTTTGAACCAAACCAAGTCCTGTCTGATAGTGACTCCGAGTTGTAACTGCGACGTTACGCTCTGAACAGTTGTACCATTTATTATGTACTGGATGAGTGGATTATTCCGACTACCTGAGTTTATGCACATTTTCCAATTTTGAGCGGTATTAACCAATATGAGCACGAAGTGTGTATTTTGTCGAGGAAGTTTTGTATTTGATTGCCGACAGTTTGTCATACAGCTTTGTATCATCTACGTAGGCGCTTGAGTGACACTGGATTAATGAGAGTAGATCTGCCGTATATATCAAAACCAAAATTGGCCCCAAGACCGACCCTTGGGAATGCCAGACGTAGCCAATGTGGGATTTGAGAGCGATACTCTATCTACTATGACTTGAAATTTTCTACTCGATAAAAATGCTTTGATCCATTTTAGAAGTCTGCCACGAATTCCAGCATTCTCTAGTTTCATAAGTAGGCGTTTGTGGCGCACTATGTCAAAGGCTTTGCTAAAGTCTAAATAAACAATGTCTAGTTATGTGTGTGTAGAAGTGGCAACATTGCATTTACTATCAGACTTTACAAAAAATACAGACTAAACTAATTGGGCGGTAATTCGAGCAGTCTGGATTTATCGCTTTTCTTGAATATAGGAGCGACTATCGCGGGAAGCCACTCGCTTAGAAGTGCTCCTAAATCGAATGATGTTCATAAAATCCCATATTTATATTGGTGTACGTAGTTTTTTTTTGCACACTCTTTCAAAATTTTGGAACTCATTCCGTCAGGTTCAGGAGCGGAATTGCTTTTGAATTCTGCAAGTGTACTTTGGATGTCTCGCTCGGAAAACGGAATATTAGTCAAAGATTGGAGGTTTTCTGTTTCATTATAGTCAGGGAGCCGACCTTGTGGTTCGGCAGAGTACACTGATACGAAATATTTTGCAAATTAGTTTGACGTTGCGTATTGTTTTGACATAACTCAATTGTGCTGTTGCGTATAGTTGGAGTTGATACTTCAGTTGAGATATGTTGTATAACGTAGGAGTAGTATGCTTTTGGCTTTTCTATCAGGTGAGTTTCATAGTTGGTCTTGGTTCGCTCTATTTCGGTCGAAAGCTAGTAAGAATATTGCATGTGATTATCGTAGTCTTCAGTGAGTATATATTTCGCCTTGCTGTCATCACGTTCAACTCATGAAATGAAATGTTTCATTTGATTTTATTCTTATGTAATCAGCAAACAATAAAATGAGGATTCCACAAATGATCGCCTTCATATTTCTCACTAATCCTTTGAAATCCAGGTAACTATGTTTCTTGTCGATTTTAGTGAGTATCGTTTATTGATTATGTCTCTTTTCTAGTTTCTCAGGCGAATGATAATCAATATGAATAGTTCACTTAGATACAAACTAACTCCATAGTTCTAGTTACAGAAGTCGAAAATATCTATTGATTTTCATAAGTTGGAAGTATCTAATACGAAGAAATGATATTTTTTCAATCAATCCTCATGCTGATTTCATTCCAATTTCGTTCTGGTCTGAACAAATGCAAAAATAAATTGTTATAAAAAGTGGTTCAGAGAATTAATTCTGCGATTTTTGAATGAAACACTTCATGCAAAAACAACTTCCATAATTTTATATAAATAATTCAAAGATAATTGTTTCAAGATTGAAGCAGATACAGCTCATCCAATCCATTTTGGCACAGAATTAATAACGTATATGCCCAGCAGTCTCTGTGAAGTATACTAAGATGAAAAAACACCTATTATATATGTTAACTGTGTTGATATATATTCCTAGAAGGTGTTATTTCTCTCATCATGGTCTACACTACCAGTGTACACTGAGCTTGTGTACTTTTCGTGTATGAGGTTTTGGCTTTCCATAAAATCTCCAGAGTTCATTTGGTGAATACGTTTTTCGAAAAGCAATTTTGTTTTCTTGATCGACTCTTCATCAGAAAATGGTGGTTTCCATCATAATTGTTACGTTTACGTATGAGTTATTGGACGTATCAAAAATCGATGGTTATGATACAACACTCAAAAACAATACTTGTCCACGACTTTAACAGTTTTAACAGCTAAGTTTCTTGACTGTAGATTATTCAGGACTATTTTTTACAATCCACAAATCTCTATTACTTCTAGTTGATTTAATGATCAAAACAAAAATTTACTGCTTGTATATTTTTTTGTGAAATCCATACATTATGCCTTTTCTCATATTTCCGTATTCGATCCTCACGTCATCTATAAGAACGGGATGATTTTTGTGAATGAAATTGAATCCTGCCGTTTGATAGGAGCTTATATTATGATTTTTTTGTATATTCTTTTTCCTATCAAAAAAGCGATATCATTATCATCTCATATTCTTCATGAAATCATATGGATAACTCCAATTGAATGGGTTTTGTTAATTGATGGTCACATATTCTCCATGAAACCATATGGATAACTCCAATTGAATGTGATTTGTGAATTGAGGAAATAATAGTGAATCACAACACATTCCTTCCCAAATACCTGTTCATTTTCGCCTCCTTTGAATACCTAGAAACGAACTATGAAAATGAGTCAATTGAATGTTGTTTTTTTCACGAACGGTTTTCTATATATCGTTGATGAACTGAGCTGTCAGATAAGTCCTCGATAGGCAATCCAATGTCGCGTACGAGCATTCCGATTACTTGTTGAGAAATTATCTGATAGCTTAATCAATTTTACTTCACTGGGTTTCAAGATGATTACGGGACATTCTGAGAAAAAAGCAAAGGTTTCACTTACCCTAGCCGCCATTTTTGGCTTCAACATTGATTTCAACAATCCGATTAATTTATGAAAGAATGGCGGGCAATTAACAAAGTGAAACTGCTTCACTCTGTTGCTGTAGACTTTCTGAAAAGAGAAAGGTATATCTGAGTTCACAATACGAAATTTCATCATCGAATGAGTGTTGTACGAACTGCCTCAAAAAACCAGTCGAAGAATAAATAGAGATGCCTGTTCAACATCGAACATCAATAATACCCTTAGGTACTCCAATAAATTGCTACACTTGGTGATGAGTGATATGAAACGGGATAAGGCAACTTCACTTAACTTGAAATCATAACTTAAAGAATGCTGATATCCATATTCTGTACAATGCATTCTTGCACACTAATTGGAATATCATAAATGGTGTGACTGATGTTAACATAGCCATAAAAACGGAAAACTATATATGTCTACATAATCGTACTTATCTTGTATGGTGAACAGGTAATATCATGGGGCTAATACAAAAAAGTGAATGTCATTAAAAATATAAGAGAACAGTGTATTATGCTTCTTACCACGGATCTGTCAAAATAAGAAAAATTATTGCGGCGATGATTAGGAACTCTTACGATGAAAATTTCACAGGGGCCTTTTACACCTGTTTTTTGAGCCAAATCTTCAATCGCTCACGAACTCGTTTACATCTCAACAAGGCGGCGGTTGTCAACGGTTTTTATCGCTATTGGCCCCAGGAGTACGGCTTTCCAATCCTTCTTCAGTTCGCGTGATTAGATTTCTATCACGGTTCACCCGGCGGGTGCGGTCTTTCCACCTACTTTTTGTGAGTCCGAAAAACCCCTCTCAGATTATCGGTTGACATTGGAGTCATGGATATTTTCTGTTTCATCGCATTTGGCTTGATGAGTACAGCCTTTCTGCCACCATTTTTGATGGTTTTTTCGGTTCAGGCGACGAACGAGAACTACGTTTCGTCACGGTTGAACCGACGAATATGGTCCTCTCATCCTTTGCGTTGACATGCTTTCTCTAGACATCCGCTGACATCGCCGGACGATTATTTGTTGGAGTACTCCCCCCGCACCGAAGTCATGAGAAATCTTTCATATACAGGGCCGCCAGCGCTGCGGTGACGGGGGAAGTGGGGGAACTGACGTTCTCATCTTAGGGCGCATCGTCATTCAGTCGCTAGCTAGCACGAGAAGCATCTCGAGAATCGCGATCACTGATATTCAAGGTTTCGTCGTCAACGGGGCGTTCCACCCCAAAGAACTTGCCATCCAGATCGGTCATCAGCGGCAGAATTTCCTGTTCAAGACGCAAATGCCATTTGTGGTGTTGACGGACAAGACAAGAAGACGTCGCGGTACTTGGAAAAATACGTTAATGGCATCCCGCATTCTTCAGGGCACGTCGAGTACCACGACGTTGATGCCATTCTGCAGAAATACCTCCTCCATTCAGCCAAAGTCATATACGTAAGATATAGCCAAAAAGCCGATTTCCTCTCGAGAAAGAAAACGAGATATTGTAGTGATCTGCCCACCGTCTGAACAGGACGTCTCTCAATTCGACGGTACGACTCAGGAAATGGAGAATTTCCATCCAACGCCGACGCCTTGTCCGAACAACGCCGCCGACTACAACTGAAGTATAAGTGCACCCAGAACGATGCCAATTCTCTATTACGTTGGTTTTAACATCGTTGAAAATGTATGTTTATTTTTCCGATCAATAAATCAAGTATTTCGGAAGGTTTGTTCTTTTTTCTCTCTTTCAAATTGGGGTTAGGTTGTAAGGGATATAACAGTGGGTGGGAGTAAAAAATGGAAAAACTCAAGGAGTGTGAGATATATTCTTCACAGATATATCACTCACTGAACGAGTTGGTTGAGAATTTCGTGGATAGATGGCGTCCATGGGGTGTCATTTGTCACTAATTGTCATGTCATTTCAACGAGCCACACAATGAATTTCGGAACCCCCAAGGTCCTACAAACAGAACAAAATTATCATAAAATAAATTTCCTCGAATTTCCTCGAAGAGAAAATGAAAATGGTTTGAATGAAGAGTCAAATGTTGAAAATCTTCAATCAAAAAATTAATTTTCAAATTTGAATGCAATTTCGGACAAAGATATCTTTGTAAATCCAAGAAGAACAACCCGTATTTTTTTGCTCTGGACAATATAAAATTCAAATATCTTTCATTTCATGTTGGGGTTTACCTTAATAGTTCTTTAGATATTGGCTTTTTCAAATATTAGTTCTTATTTCAATGCATTCTTTATATCAAGATAGCTTTGAAACGACATTCATTTGATTTGGTCACAGAATTCTCATTGACAGATGTTATACTTCACTTCATCAAAAATATTTACTGTTCACTAGAATGAAGTTATCATTTATATTCATATTCTGAGAGCAGTTCAATAAAGAGACAATACAATGTTTTTTTATTATTCAACTGAAACAAAAAAAAATGAAACCCAAATGTGTTTAATTCAAAGTAGGTGCTCAAATTGACGACCAATCTGTTGGATAGAAAGAGTCACTCTCTCTTTGGAAGACTGCTTACACTTGAAAACATTTGAGGCATCACTCCTCGAAAAGCAGCCCTCATTCTCTCCTTCATATTCTCCAGTGTGGTTGGAGGAGTATCGTAAACCGCAATCTTATGTGTGAATCAAATCTGGTGATCTCGCTGGCCAATTGTCTGGTTCTCCCCTACCAATCCATTTATTCGGAAAGCACATATTCAAGAACACTAAATTTGAAATGTGCCGAAGCTCCATCCAATTGTAACCACATCATTTGTCTGATATTTAGCCGCACATTCTCCAGAAGCTCAGCCAGATCTTCTCGTAAAAATTAGAAAATTTATTGACCATTCAAGTTTCCATCGGAAAAGTATGGTCCTATAACTTGTGTACCTATAATTTCTCCCCACACGTTAACAGACCATTTATGCGGAAAAAATGAGAATTCACATCACTATAATAATGGAAGTTGTGCCTGTTCACTAAGCCATTGTAATGAAAAGTAGATTCATCACGAAATAAAATGGAATACAAAAAATGTTCATCCTCACTAAACTTGTTCAGAACCCATAGACAAAACTCGATTCGTTCATTGGAAGTCTATTTTATATAATTCCTGGTGCATCTGAATACGGTACGGGTGAAATTTGTAATTTTTTATTACCCTAGAAATGCTCCGTCTACTTATCCCTGAATCTACGTTGACTCGTATGAGGGTTTTCTATGATTGATCCCATAAAAGGAATTCATTTTCCTCACTTTCAATGATCGGTCTACTTGCCTTTTAATTAACTACACTCTATATTGATTCAAAGAATGAATTGAAATAAGAACTACTATTTGGAAAAACCAATATTTGAATAACTATTTATGTTAGGTATAGGGAACACCAACATGAAATGAAAGATAATTGAATTTTATGTTGTTCAGACCAAAAAAATACAGAGTGTTCTATTTGAAATAACAGAGTTAGTTATCTTTGTCCAAAATTGTAAAAAATTGGCAATGATTTTTTAACATTCTGTATAATATTGACAAATGGGTTTTATCGAAATCAATAGCCCAAAACCTCTTTCATGCTCGGTCAGAATTCGAAGGGATGATTTCTATACAGTTCGATATCATTCAGTTTCCAAATGGTACCTACCATTTTCATAAAAAAATCAATAACTCGAGAACGGTTATAGTAAGGTACAAAGTACCTTTCATGAAATAATATAATTTTTTCCTGACCGATTCGATAGTGTAACAAAATACAGGGTGTTCCATTTGAAAAAACACAACTTTGATATGTCACACTTTTTTGAGCCACCCTGTAGACTCCAAAATAAGTTCCTTTAGCAGCATCAATCAATATGCATATGATGGAATGGGAAAATTCCCGAAAAAATCAATGGTTTGGTTTACAGTAACAGGTGTCGTATGGGGTGCCCCACCCTGTATATATAGGAAGGCAAGAGAAGCACTAAATATTATAACCTAGGAACAATAATGAGAGTTCCTGTAGTAATTTATGCTTTCGTCCATCACGTGCCCTCTGTCGCGAACATACATCATCATTCTTTCGACCAAATGAAATAGATGAATTGTTATCAGTCCAGAAGTTATACGTACCTCTATAATCAAAATTATTTTCTTCAAATGAATTGGAGTTATTCTCGGAATGAATGATATTTTGAAATTCTGCAAATCATCGATGAAGATTTCATTTGTAAAAATGTCTTTTCTCAACCTCATATCTACAAGAGTACAACAATATCCTATAATTTCATGCATATCAAAATCCTCCGGAGTGAGCATCATTGTCTTAATAACAGTTACTCTACTTCCTTCTGTTGTTAACTTGGGCAAGGGAATGAAATATCTGAAAAGAATTATGAGGTTTCAAGAGTTGCAGAAAATTCTATCAATTGGTAATAAGAGTATTTGTTTCGAAAGTTGATACATGAATACTTTCATTGACCCCATCAGAATGTATACTATTCTCGTTTTATTTCCTTTGTCAGCAGGGCTTCGCAGCAATATCTCTATCCGATGTCTGTTTATCAGCTAATCAGTTATGATTCTGACAATGTTTTTAATTTGTTCGGATTGGGATTCTGTTATGATCTGAATGGAGAACTGCTGAGAATTGGATAAAAGAGATTTGGAATTGTGATTTCATAAATCGGTATTCGGTTTTTTGAGAAATTGAAATGTCATCAGAGATACTAGATGGAGACAAAACTCTTTTCTATTTATTGGTGATTATCGTTACAAGATGATATGTTATTAACCATCACAAAACGAATTATCCCAAATATCTTCAGGGCGACTTTGTACCTACTTTTAGCAGATTCTTTGAAGGTATTAAGTAGTGAAAACCTTCATGAACTCCTTTCAAAGCATTTATAAGAATGCGAGATCCCACTTCCAATATGGTTGTCAAAGCTATTTTTCAATGTCATCATGAACTTTTAACTTTTATGAATTTTCGAAATTAAAATGATTTATCTTGCTTAAAGAAGCTATTGTAATAGCGAAACACGTGTCGCGGTTTTGTGACCCATTGTTAGTGAAAATCATACAGAAAACTGTAATATATTTTTGAAAATATTTATAGAAGAGAGACTCCGACCCTTCTACGATGCTCCGATGAAGCGATGAATCACCAACAAGAGGGATTGGCTTTCTCTGAACAGAATCGAGAAGCCTCAGTGAATGTTTTGGTGCCGAACTCCACACATGAGAACCATATCCAAGACAGGTCGTATCTGAGCCTTGTAGATCATTAGAAGCTGACGAGAAGTGGAGCATTTCTTCGCACGAAATAGAAATCCAAGTTTCTGGGAAGCACCTTCAGCGTTCATGGTTTTCCCATGTGAGATTTTTATTGATCGACATTCCTAGCATCGAGATGCTTGACTTTGTAGGATTAGTTACTCCTGACATCTGAATACTAGATAAAGATAGATCGGCTTTTTTTGAGAAGAGATATTCCCGGGTTTTCTTTATATTGAAATCCACCGAGTTCATGTTACCTCATTTTATTATTTTCACCAAGTCATCGATAATTTTATTGACGAGAATGTTGCTTTGAATTTCTGTTTTTCGAGCTGGTATGGGGACTCTGGAAGAGAAACTAGTATGAAAAGTACTCTCGCCTGCAAAACTTTGTACTGAACAAAATGTTTTCTCGAGCATACCATCGATATGAAGCAGAAACTAAGTGGGTGCCAGAACTGAACCCTGTGGAACACCAGAATTTATTGGGAGAAAATCAGATGATACTCCATCAACAACCACATATAGAGATCTATCAGACAAAAAACTCCGCAAAGCACACAACTGAGGGGACAAACCATGAGACGGTAGTTTATAAAGGAGATCCGATGCCAAACGCGATCAAACGCTTTTGATACCAATTGCAATAGCTATCGTTTCTTCGAATTTTTCGATTGAATGTTGACAAATATGAGGATTACGCCAATAAGTCACTGGATGATCTTTGATGACGAAATCCGAAATGTAGATCATTAATTTTTCCTGATATCTCTAGATATTTGATAAGCTTCATATTGATTGCTTTTTCCATGACTTCGGGAATGATAGAAATCAATGCAATTGGTCTACTCGTATAATTACAAGGTAACGTTTTCATTCCTTTTGTAGGAACTGGCTGAACTCTTGCTGTTCTCCAGGTCTTGGGAAAAAACTCCAAGTTATATGAGAGGTTGAAGAATTCGCAAAGTACTGGTGTCAATTCGCGAGCACATACTTTATGAACAATAGCTGGGATTCCATCAGATCCGAGGGCCTTATTCGTCTTCATGTCAATTGAAGTATTAATTTTATTCTGTTGGTGGAAAATTATTTCAGGCATATGACTGTCGACAGGCGTGATATTCGGGGGATCTTTTCCCGATGATTCCAAAGTAAAATTTCCAGCAAACATATTTGCAAATATGTCTGCTTTTTGTTGGACAGTGGTGGCTTGTGATCCATTTTTGATTAAAGGGGGAAATGAAATGAAAGTGAAATTTTTGGCGAAAGCTTTAGCGAATGACCAAAAAAAAGATGGAAAAGATGACCTATCTACAAGAATGACTTCCATATTGGACCTCGATTGAAGACATTTGATAATTGGCTGGTGGCTTTCCAACAAAAATTGCATCACCTTGCTGAGCCAAAATCCTTTCATACCGGCAGAAGTGATAGAATCAAGTACTACTACTGCGATCTCGAAGTGAAAAATTATATGCCCGAAAAGGAATTGTGGGCCCAAAATCAAATTTACCACGATAAATGTGAATTTTGGAAACTCAAAAATCCGAATTTTTTACTGAGAAATCCTTGGAATTCTCCATCATTATTGCTCATCATAATTGTAAAATTCACTTAGAAAAAGTGATGAACGTGGTGTTCACGCCATGTGAGCATTCAGCATGCTGTTCTGATTGTTCTGTTACTTTCGCCAGAACGGTGGTCTCAAGGTTGAGTTGGTCGATATTCCAACAATGACATGGAATATCAATGTGAGCAAACATGTGAAATTAGCCGTAGGTTTGTTGAATTGGCTTGGTTATAGTGAATCATATAACCAGAAATAGTGGGGTGTAATACGACTGTTGAAGAGAAATTCACATATCGAATAAAAGATAGTTGGATCCCCAAAAAGCAATTTTGGATACCATACATTTCGAAGGACTACTCATGCAGATGCGATCGCCGAAAGCCATCGACTCGCGAGAACTGTTTCCCTAATGAATTTCATCGAGCTGGAGTTTTGGTTATGCAAAATTCTATACTACTCAACTCTGTCAATGAGTTGTAAATGTCAGACCTGAACAGGAAAGCAGCCGAATTGGAGGTCAAAGAGGAGAAGTAAGTCGCATGACAATCTTCCCAAATTCAGTAAAATATTTCCATATTGCGAAATACCATTTCCCCAAAATTGACTTCCCCCCCAATCGATGGAAGGAAACGGGAAATTCTCGGTTTGTATGGAATGTGACCTAAGAAAGCAGTTGCACAGGTATGAGTTGGACAGGCTCAAGCTAGTCGACTATCACGACATGTCTGTGCAACTGCTAGGAACTGTGGTGGACACGATTCTTGTCACAAGGAAGACAAACCTTTCACATGTGTGCTTCAGTTCGCGCATTATGGGTGTCAGATGAGTATATTGCAGCATATAATCAGCATGAATATACTATGTTATTCGAAATCTAGAAGACATAAAAGCGTGGGCGTGACAGTTGAAGATATATAGTGGTCAATTTCGTTCGTGGGTGAAAAAACATTTCTTATAATCTATCTATACACGATGCAGTATGGATTCACTGTATTTATTCATATGTGCTTTTTTATGTGGTTGATTGTACAAATACTCACACAGAATCGGCCAATCTCATCACCTCTCTGAAGTTCATACTGCTATAGACTTCTGGGAACAAATTCCGGATTGTGTAATACATATCAAGATGCTGCTTGCATTTTTCAATACTGAACTTGCTCACAAGCACAGTATTCATTATGTGGTTATCATCTAGAAGGAAGAGAAATATCAACTGGTGCTGCGAAAACTCAGGGATCAGTTATGAGAATAGGAAATAAGTAACTGGTATATACAGTAACGTATTCACGGGGTTCGAAAATAAGTGACAATTGGTATGTCAGAATCGAACAACTTTTTTGTAACAAACTAAAATGATCACGTAAACAGCTAATCCCCCTCTTTTTCTTCTCTCCTGTTTGGGTACAACAAAAATAACTGAAAATCCAGATCTGCTGCCACGAAATATTGGTAAAGTCCAAAACATCATCGACTATTGGACTTTCATCAGGATTTCTGATCCCCATGATGAAGAACATAACAAATCATATGAAAACAGCTTTTCCATGTCATAGTACCAACCCCAATGGAGACATGCAAAACTACCTTCATATAATGGGGCAACAACTAAATGAAATCTAAAATAAGCCAACACAAATTTTCCCAACAATATCGCTGTCCAGGAAGAAACGAGCACTCTTGAATATTCTTGGAAGCATCGTGAAAATTAAAGGAGAGACAACTCATTTGCGGAAGATGGAATGATATAAGGATACTATTCAAAAGCTTCAAAACCAACAAAAAGTAGAAGAGGTTTTATAAGAGGAACAAATTTCTCCAAAAGGGAAATCGAAAAACTCAATTCAAGCTAGAAGGAATGATCAAGAAACGAATCAAATCATATGTCGAAACATATAAAAGGTTGAACATGTATGAAGTCTTCACACAAGTGAAAGCCATCATCGAGATGATATTGAGAATACTTGAGGACCTAGAAACTGTCACTACCTTCGCCAAAGTAGCAGCAGTTCTACATCAATTCATTATAGAAACGACTTTCTTGACGAACTACAAAAGATCTCACATCATTCAGATGACTCCCCTGCGCTTCGGGCGAGATAAATATCATCTTTTGCAATGAAAGAACCACCGTCAAGGCATAACAAAAAGAAGAGAAAGTGAAAGTGGAAATGCCAATTACTGAAATCGAGTATGATTGTAATCATTCTCTTCCTATCAAAACCAAACCGAAACTTTTCCAAATCATCATTACAGAAAACGAATTATTCTTTTCCAATGAGCATCACTATATATTTTCCCCCTCCTGCCAGAAGCCAACCTATGTGGAGTGCATCTCATCTGATTCAAACGAACATATGAAAATTATCATCCAGAACCCATCAATTATTAAAAACGAACGCTACTCAAATGTTTCTTGAACAACGAGGGCAGGTGTTATGTACACACCACCTATGCCAAGAGGATAGATAAGAGCCAGCCTCAGAGTGCATTCGCATCAGGTGTCACACGCTGGAATTCAACGACGCTGCATTTTCACCCAGATTTGTCGTATATTGTAAACACGAGGTCATCCCATTCTTCATTCAGTCATAATAGTACTTTTGGATATTGCATTGCTAACGAAATATGGTTATAATTCATTTCGAGTTATTTCTAAATCAAGTTTCTTCCAAATACAATTACGGAGACGGGATCATGTGACACATCACCTACGAAATCTGGTATGGTTGAATATGGAAAATCGGCGTATCTCACAAGCATGCACTTGTTTCCATAGAATAATGAGTCATATGAAGCCTGCTTATTTCTACAACGAACTCACAGGTTTCGGACCGATGTTCATAATCTCAATCTGATATTTATGAACTTGCTAACTCCCCGTCACCACAAAACTTTCCATTACCGTGGATCGCTTTCTTATAACATAACCTGGCTCTATAACAAAATACCTAACGGAGTGAAGAATTCAAATTTAATTATGTTTATGAAAAAATCAACATCTTTCGCTTATGAATGAAATTCCTAGTACGATAGATTTCAAGTCCTAGTTTTTTTTTGCTTTTTTCAAATACTGTGTTGTTGTCTTCTAATTATCATATCATACATGTGTTCAATATGTCTTGCATACCGTTTCATGTAGCATTTTTTCATTTGTGTTTTATTGGTGAAATGTTTGCCTATGCGCACTTGTGTGTGTGTTTCCATAGGTGCTCACGATTTCCGGTTGGATGGAAGATCGAGGTCTGCCCATGTTGCGATTTCTTCGTGGCATAGTCAGAAATTTAATTCTGACATTTGATAGGATCTTATAACAGAACTTTCACAATAGCTTTCTCAAACAGAAAACTATTAAATAAATGAACGAATAAATATTTCATTCATCCTGGCTAGTATAAACATAGGACAAGTCAGATATACTAAAAACCGAAACTTTAAAAAATCAGTCATTAGAACACATATTGTAAGAGGTATTACGTTTACAAAACAAGAAAGACATAAATTCATCTAACGTATAAAACATTGGTTAATCAATAATTATTTCAAACTGCGATGAAATATTGCTTAAGATTCGGCTTTTTTCATTTCGTCAGGTAGCAGTTTATATAAGTAGCAGCCAGCATAAATAGGCGATTTTTTCATAAAATGTGTGTTTTGGTTTGTTCATCTTCATGTTATCTTTGCGTCTGGTGTTGAAGCAATGAGTGTTTCTATTGAAAGGGGGCTTATGCCCATTCTGTAATATGTATTTCGAATATAGATTGAGGTAACAGTTAGTATGCCATTTTTTTTTAAATCTCCTCGACAGGAATCCCAAGGATGTATGTCAAAAATAATTCTCAAAATACGTTTTTGAGTTATGAAAACCCTTTAAAGATCCGACGCCTGACCCCATACTATACCCCAGACCCTTCTTCACAGATTCACACAAAGGACATTCAAAGAACATCGGGTGAAACAAGGGATAGGAGATACGAATTAACATTCACTTTGAATTTCTGAAGTTTGTAAGCCCTAGGAAAAATCTCTTTTGGCAAGGAGTTCCAGAGCTCAGCTGTTCTATTGAAAAAAGATCCGTGAGCAACAGAGGTTCGACAGGTTTCCAAATTCACAACGAAGGGGTGAGAATTCTGTACTCGTCGAGTCATCCGTTAGATATTCCAAGGGGAAACATTAAAAAATCGAAGAGATCACCAAAATATCTATAAAAAACAAGTCTCCGACCCCTTTTACGATGTTCCAAAGGAGTGAGCGAGTCTGTGAGCGAGTCTGTGAGCGAAGAATCACCAACAAGCCGAATTGCCTTTCTCTGAATAGAATCGAGAAGCCTCTATGAATGTTTTGGTGCCGAACTCCACACATGAGAACTGTATTCCATGACAGGTCGTATCTGAGCTTTGTAGATCATTAGTACTGACGAGAAGTTAAGTATTTCTTTGCACAAAATAGAAATCCAAGTTATTATCAATAGTAACACCTAGGAGGTGCGAAGAAATAGACTTTCAAATAACGTTTTCGTTGAATTTAAATTTGAGGTTTGCAGATGTTCTGTTTTTGTTGTAGTACTCAACGATATTTTGCTGTGATTTACCATCAAGATATTTTTGGAGAAATATGTTGCAAAGTTATGTAGTACGAGGTCGGCTTTGAGTTTCAGTCTTTCAATGTCAGAATCAGATATTAGAATAGTGGTAACATTTGCATACATGAAGGTTCGACCGTGTTTTATATAATTGGGAAGGTCATTGACATGAGTCAGAAATATCAAGGGTCCAATAACATTACCTTCTGGAGTTCCCAGATCGAGACTGAATTCATTTTTTTATGCTATAAAATTTAACAATAATTTTTCGTTCTCGAGATAAGGAGTGATCCATTTGTTAATTGAGCCGTGTAGTCCCAGACTGTTTATTTTTTCAGATACAAAATTTCGATTAACCGTATTGAAAGCCCGCGTTGAATGGAAAGATATAGAAGGAAAACATACAGTCGTTAATGTATCAAATTAGATCTATGACGAAATCCATGCTGACAAGAGCTGAACTCATTGTATTTGTTTGAAACTTTGGATTCTCTCAAAAACTATTTTCTCGATTATTTTTGAGAAAACACTAAAAAGGGGAATCGAATGATAGTTTTCGATATTCTTAGAACCAACTTTTTCACATATCGGTAATATTGCTGCTGTCTTCAGTAAATCTGGAAAGATTCCAGAAGTCTCTGAGAGATTTATTATGTCTGCAAGAATTTGTGAAATTATTGCAGAGCTTTTCTCGATTATGTCGACCGGGATTTCATCCAGCCCAACAGATTTTTTTTTTTTATTAAAACCTTTATTCATAATATATACAATAATATATACAGAGAGCTAATAAGTAGGTTATATCATATACATACTGATTAATTAAATGACAAGGATACGTTCAGTATTCAAAAATAGAATATTGTTTTACCGAAAACATCCCTACACTTTCTGTTATTTATCTTATAGTATCTATCCAGTCGAATGAGATCTTTGAACTCTTCTAACGTTCCTTTTGCTTCTAAGTTGAAATAGATCAACGCTTGCCAAAACCATGACCAGACATTGCCGTCTTCGTGTTTGCTGAACTGTTTTTGAAAAATGTCATACAGGGATATATCGTTACATTTAATGCGAAGCTTGTTTTCCATAAAAGTTGTAACCCAGTTGAAAATGTCCCGGGATAGATAGATAGATAGATAGATAGATAGATAGATAACTTTATTCAGGTGGTATGGTTTTGCATTAATACAATTTTATTCACAGGATGTCACCTAAGCTATGCTTGTGTTGTGAACATCCTATGATAGACATATATTCAGTTTCAACCTTGTATATAGTAATATTTATAGTAAATTGTAGCTCTATTAATAGTAATAAATGTACAGGATATCTAGGTATATCATATACAAGTTCCGGAGGATGCAATTGAGGATCCTGCACATGTTCTCAGTTTGTGGTCAAGCGAATCTGCAATTCCACACTTAGCACAATTTTTGGTCTGTGAGAGTCCATGTTTCTGGAGTTTGGCGTTACAAGGGTATGTGTCATTCAAGGCCTTGTAAGTTGCTGCCCTCCATTTTGTGCATATATTGTTATTATTCCACTGTTTCCATATTATTGACCACTGTACGTTTGGTATCTTTTCTTCTATAGCAGGTACCATTTCTTCCAAAACGTTTTTATACAACTGTTGTGTCGTAATCGTAAGGGTCGTATCAAGATTGTGTTCGTGTATCATGTTTACAATAGACTTGAAACTTTGTGGTACCGCATGGTTATTCACAAGCACGTTATTCAAAAAAGAATTATAATATATTTTTGATTCACTTGAATTTTGCGACAAAAGCTGTGTTTTCAGCAGAAGAACTTTTGATTTTAAATCAACATTAATCAATTTCAGACCTCCCTTTTCTTGCACGTTATATAGTTGTTTTCGCGATGTTCGATAAAGGTTTCCTTTCCACAAATATTTTCCAGTTTCCATCACAATTTTTTGGTTGTGTTTTTTAGCTAGGGGTAATATTTGCGCCAAATACCAAACCTTAGACAGAATGAAACTATTGATATACCATACTTTTTTTATAATATCCATTCTAGTGAGGTTGTCACCGTATATTTTTTGTTGTATATTGCGAAACACCTTTTACCAATATTTATTCAACATTTCTTCGAATTTACACGCAAGAGTCATGCCTAACACTTTAATGTCAGAGGCGTACGTAAAAATTGAGTCGTTCGTCGTTGAGAATTTGCTGCCATGTCCCAAGTGGTAAGAGTTTAGATTTTTCATAGTTGACCTTCGCGTTGGAACCATTTTGATAAATCCTGAGATTTTGTTCAAGATTGTATATGTCATTAGCACAACCTAAGTAGACAGTGACGTCATCTGCAAAAGCGGTAAATTTCATATGATCACCATTTAACTGCACGCCCTGTAAGTTCCTGTCAGTCAAACGGAGAAAGGGCTCTAGAGAAATGCTAAATAAAATCATGGACAAAGGACATCCTTGCCTGACCGAGCATTTAATTGGGATTTTGGTGGAAAGAAAACCATTTATCAGTATTCGAGAGTTTGCGCACTTGTATATATTTCTTAGGCATACTATGAGAGTATCTGGAATGCCACTTTTGGCAAGTATTTTCCATAAGTAATCGTGTGCTACTCTATCGAATGCATTTTTGAAATCTAAGCTCACTATTGCATTGCTCGTTTGATTATAGTTTTCTGATAGTAAGATTATATCACGACTTATCAAGAGATTATTCATTATGTTATAGTTAGTCCCACATGTCTGCCCTCTACTGAGAATTTTATGTGAAATACTTGTCATACGATTTGCTATTATTTTTGCAAAAATTTTATAATCAGTGTTGAGCAGGGTTATTGGTCTGAAGTGTTCCAATTTATTTGCATTGTTCGTTTTTTTGAGTAGTATGATGACTGCTTCTGAGAAGCCTTCCGGTGGTTCAATATTTTCTGTAAAAAATACATTAAACAGTCTCAACAAACTATCATGAATTTCATCAAAAAATATTTGGTAAAACTCATACGTGATTCCATCAATCCCAGGACTTTTTTTGTTTGAACATTCCTTTAGCGCTGTTATTAATTCTTCCAAATTAATTTCCTTTTGCAAATTGACTTCGTCCTCTGAGTTTAAGTTGCTCGTCATCTGTGCTAAGAGACATCTCATATCGCTATTTTCATTCGAAACATCTTTGAATTTATTGGTGAAAGTCTTTTCTGCATGTTCGATCATGTCCTTTGTTGATGCTATCTTTTCATTAGTTTCGTTGTTTATCAGAATTTTTATGTTATTGTCATTGTGATATTTTTTTATTTTCAAAATATCGTACATCTTAAGTCTGTCAGTTTCTGCTGTTTGATTTTTATTATTACACAATTCTTTCATTCTTTGTTCAGTCAGGTCGAAAATCCGGGAATTAGTTTCACGAAATTCTTTAATAACATTTTTACCTTGGTCTAATTGGTTTTTATACTCGAAAAGCAATTTATTGTGATATTCAAGTAGTAGTTTATGATCGGTTGCTTTTTCAATTTCTAGACATTTGAAGAATTTTTTTACCTTGGGCTTGAATATATTGAACCACCAACGAGTTATATCATTTATGTACCATTGATGTGATTTTATACTAATTAGCTCATTCCGGAACGAACATATTGCATCATCATCCTGTAAATTGGAGCTCTTCATTTTCCAATATCCCCAGCCATGTGAGACTACTGGTAATCTTTTAGCTTTACAGGTCCAGATTAGGGAGTTATGGTCTGAAAATGATACTGGACATGTTTTAATATTGACAATACGAGTATGTTCGCCTTGTGATATATATGCTCTGTCTATCCTGCTAGCAGAGTTGACTCTAATATATGTAAACTCAACTTTTCGTTTATGTATTACTTCCCAAATATCAATGAGTTTCATATTAGCTACGACGTTTTTTAAAGATTGACACAGAGGAGTATTATTCAAACTGTCTTTAGATTTAGTGATACAGTTGAAGTCACCAAGGAGAGTGATGGGAAAATTAGGAATAACATGTGCTGCTAATTCGTCCAGAAAAAGCCTGTCCCTCTGATTTTTTTTGTCAGTACCAGATGGAGCATATATATTTATAAAATGCGTATTATCAATAGTTACTGATAAAATTCTTCCATTAGGGTTCATTAAAATGTTGTCAGCCCTCAAATTATTGCGGAATATAATAGCAGTACCTCGATCTTCGTACCCAACATTGAAAATATAGTCATACTGACTCAGCTTTTTAATACATTCTGAATTGACTTCTTGTAAACATATTATATCGATATCGTTTTGAATTATGAATTTATTCAGCAACTTTTGAGTGACAACATTTTTTATTCCATTGACATTAACCGACGCTATTGTTCGTACTGTGAATGTAAGTGAAAAAAAAAGGAACATATTCACTGCCTAATGTAGTTCACTATCACTAATGAAATCACTGCTATTACCACTCTCACTTTTTTCTTCCTCACTGATACCTTCTTGGAACATGTCGATCTGGCTAAGGTTTCCTGTTGCTATCTTCTTTTTCAAGGTTAACTTCAATTTTTTTGGCTCTTCTTCGCTTGAGGTATTTTCCGGTCCTTGTTTGATTTTATTTCGCTTTCCCTTTTTCTTCCCATTCAACGCCGCTGCTTCAGTTTGCTTTTCTGTCATCTCAATACACCATTCCGTTTTCTTTGCTGCTTCGTTGGTATTTACCACTATTACCTCTGGATATATATTCCTAATTTCACTACTATTTTCTGCCTCTACTTTATCTGACTGGACAGGGGTTGCATTTAGATTTTCTACCATTATTTCTTCCGTTGGATGAGGGGCAGGGGGTCTTCTGATTGTGTCCATCCTTTTTTGTATAGAGTTAGGGCATTCCCTTCGTATATGTCCTGGCTCATCACATAACATGCAAGTTCTTACTTGTCCTGCATATGTAACCAAGGATATGTCCGTTTTAACTCTTATATAAGATGGAACCGGTTTGATCATATTCATGATAACTATTCTCACGCCTGTCTCCACTGGATAATAATCTTCAAATTTCCAAACTTCATTCCTTATAGATTTTACTTCACCAAATTTATTCAACACTTCTTTGATATCCTCATTATTCATCTCTACTGGAAAGTCGAATATCCTCATATTTACCAAGGGTTCCTCTTCGTAGATATCGATGTTGTGCCTTATATTCTCTTCGTCCACATAAACCACGTTATTTTTGTGTCACTCCACTGTTTGCATTACCAACTCCCTATTCACTAACTTCACATACACTTTAGCTTTTATGTGATCCACTTGGATACATTTCACATCACTTACTGGAAACTGAAACACTTCCTTAATTAACTTGTGAATACTAATATAACTTGGTCTTCTTTGAACACTTCTAAAATCAAGTGTTAACGTATTCACTCGTTGAACACCCATTGTGCTGGTTACTCACAAATGAGTAACCACCGGTTATGTAAGTTTGTAAGAGCACTCTTATCTCTGCACGTCTGTATCAGCCCGTAGCATAGAGTAAGCAACTTATTGTGCTTTCAACTTCTATTTCATGAAAACGAAAGAGTTATACATATTGTCTGAGGTTGTACGCGTTTGAGATATGTTATCACCGAACTGGTCAGTGATTTTATTTTCTATTACTGTGGAAAGGTAGTTTCAAAAATATTAGTAATTTCGTCCAAATCAGAAGTTATCCTGCCATTGTGCTCGATTTCAAATTTATAGGTTTTTATTTTTGCCCGTGATTTTTTCAGTAAGGCTCCAGATTTCTTTTGATTTGTTACTTGAATTCTTCATTCTGTTGTTATGATATTGTTGTTTTTCCTTTCGTAATTCTTTTTCAACTTTTTTTTGAATTTTAGATGTCACTTTTTACCTAGCAGGCTTTTTTGTTCTCTTCAGGAATGCAATGTTGAAACACCATAAAAAGTTCGTGAGAAAATTACTGAAATATTCATTCATATTATTAGTATGGAAGACTTCGCTACGTAGGTTTTTTCTAAGAGAAATAGGAATTCGTTCAAGAATAATCAGTAAAACTACGAAATTCAAATATATCATTTTTGGGTTCTGTTTCTCAATCAGTATATAATGTTGTATCAGTAGCTAAGGCATAGAGGTCGGATAAACCTGGGTCGAAATTCAGAACTGTCGTTAGTTCTGGACACTTAGTTGCTACCTCATCAATACAAGATTAACTGGTTTTGTGTTTAGCGGCGTCCCCGTGCCCGTCCGTCCCCCCCCTTTTCCTCTCTCCCCCGTTTTTGTTTTTCCTCCGTGGGTCTCCTTAACCGTTCTTGTGCCTTCCCGAGCCCCCTCCTCCTCCCCCCCCCCCCCGGCCCCCCCCCCCTCCCCCCTGTGAAAATTCTTGTGTAATCGTCAACTATAGATGTTAATTGGGAGGAGTTATATAGCGACACATGGGTAATGGTTTTGTAAACCTATTATCAGTGAGAATCGAACAGAAAACTGTGATATTTTTGGTGATATGTATTTTCGTTAAGTATCGCCCAATTCAATTCAATACCTACGAATGTTGGAGGGTAGTGATGAAGCTTCATTTATACCAGCCTCTAGTGACGACACAAATCTGATTCATAAATGGAACTCACCCGCATCTTCTGCAACGGTGCTGAAAGGAATTAATTTGTCCATGGTCAACCCTACTGCCATTTTTTGTATGACACGAGTGTCTGTGAAGGACCTTTTTACTGTCATTAGGATAATTATTCCTTCCAATAATATATCACAGTTGATCCTATGGAATAAAGAGAAAGCTTCCCTATTCCACCTCATTGTTACGAATTCGACCGTCATTGACGATTCTGCGAAACAATGAAACCCTTCCTCTACTCCCAATGCTTTCATCGACACCCATATATGTGATTCGGAGAACTCCACGCCAGTTGACCGCCACCATGGCGACTACAAATCAGTAAATGCGACCAAGCTACGGCCATCAAGAAGGAAATGTTATGAGAAGGAGTGATAGAGGAATACAGTAGTCCTTGATCGTCACCCGTAGTAAGAGAAATCGAGAAGGATGGATCAACAAGCTTCTATGTGGACTACAGAAAATTCAGAGAATTCACTAAAAATACAGCTATCCTTTGCCCAGGATAGCTGACAGCCTGAATGTACTTGCCAATTGTACATAGTTCTCATGATGGTGTGGTGCTCATTATGGACTACTTCTCAAATTGGCCTGAAATTGTAGCTGTACCCTTCTAGGAAGCGGAAAGGAATGCTGAGGCCCTCCTGCAGAATGTGATATCCAGACATAGAGTTACTTCTAGGAATCCGCTAAGATCAGAGTCGTAATTTCGAGTCGAAGGTTTGGAGGGAAATGATGGCCTGCTGGGGATGATGAAAACCAGGAACACAACTCTCCACCCTCAGTCTGATGGAATGGCCCAAAGACACCATCGAACGATAAAAAATAATTTGTCAAAAGATTTCACATAAGCTGATATCTCTGTTTCTGTTGGCGTAAGTTCTCAACATAAAACTACCGGTTACATATCCTCTGTAAAAGTTTTCACTGAGTAGAATCATTTTTTTTCGTTTTATTGTCGTGAAACTTGCTCATAAATATAGTTTTGGTTTGATATCATTCATGAATTCTTATGAGTTCAGGTTTCAGTTCTCAGTATCTTTGCGGTACACCCTGTATTCAAATTCAATTGTTAATCTATCATTCTATGTTTTTGGTGCTTCAACCGTGAAGAAACTGGTGAAGAACATATAGTCAGTCGGATCGGGCTCTTTTTTTGTGAATGCTTTTTTTTTTAGTTCAAAATGAACTATTATACAAATTCATTGATTCAATATTCGGTCCACTCTACGCTTCTATCAGTCTGAATAGGAGGTTGCAACCATACGAAATATGTCGAGATTTGTTGAGAAAACGAAAGGAATTTGGGTAAACGCCAGGTCAATCTTTTTTTTACATTCAACTTGCCACATTTCCCCATTCAAAATCGGTCAACTTCCATAACTGGAAGGGAGTTGAAACTTTCCATCGAATATCAGTTTGGCAGACTCGTGGATGATGAAACTGAATACGTGTTGCTGCTAGACTATCTAGAGGACCTGAAGGAGAGATTGAAGACTGTCCACGTCTTTGCCAGGTCGAAATTGAAGATAACAAGATGAGGATCAGATTCGACAAGAAGTCAATGCCAATAAACTTCAAGGAGGAAAAAGCAGTCTGGTCATATCACCCGGTGCGAAGAAAGTATTGAGTCCCAAGTTACAGCGACCTCGAGAAGGACTCTATTTGGTTAAGGAGAAAATGAACGGCGTAGTCTACAGATTCCAACTGTCACCTCGAAGCATTCCAAAGGTCCTCCATATCGAAAGACAGACCCTACAATGGACGTTACCGCCCGATATGGAAAAATAAAATGTTTTTGGTTCGGGACGAACAACTTCAAAAAGGGAAGTACTGTTACGAACTCGACGACAGCATACCATAATCCCAATCGAGCAAATCAATAGGCAAAACAGTGCTATAGTTATCCAAGTGATTCATTGGAGTTTTGGTTGAGTCTGTTGAATTGAAGTTGTTCGATTTGGCCGTACAGATTGACACTTATTTCCGAACCCAGATATTTCGATTCTCACCTAATTACTGGTCAGAGAGTTTTACTTGAGCGATTTATCCCTTTTGTAATGATATCAATAATCATAATTGTTCTACTAATTGTTGTATACTACTGATATTTCTGATAACTCTCAAGTATAGTGGTTTCCTTGAAATTTTATTTGTGGTTCATCAATCTTTCATCTTGTTAAGTATTAATCTCTTGTTTTAATTCTATTACATCCAAGAGACTGGTCATCTATCTCTGTATCCAAGCTTTTCAACTAGCGAATCAATCAATTTCGACTTCTGGGGGTTGACGGTCGTTAGCTGCTTATCGGAACGAACAATTTAACATTTTTTAGGATTTTTCTGATTGGTTTTGCTAGCAATAATTAATCATTACGGAGTCCGTTGAAAATGGAGCCAGAGGAGTTTCAGTATTGGCCGTCATAACGAGAACGATGAACTTCGAAAATTGAGCTCATGAAGAAACGAGAAATATTCGATAATACTCGTATAATGAATGAAGATTATAAATATTGCCCAGGCGGTTGAAGTACTTGGCTCATAACCAGATTGTAGGGAGTTTGGTGGACGAGGTTAATTTATTATCCCGACAATATGTATTGCCCAGGTTCTATGGTAGATGAAACTACAAATAAATATACTGCCACTGGTAAAATGCGAACTTTACAAACGGAGCTCTCCTCGGGAGAAAAAAATGAATGAACACCTACCAGGAATTTCAGGTAAATGCAGTTGTGTCGACAGCCATTTTTTCAGTATTTCTATATATTCTTGAAGCTCCTTTTTTGTCTTTCCGTGTGATTCCAAAACTAGTTGAAGAACTTCAGATCTATCAGCAGCAAGCCAGTTTTCAGGTAGATCACCCATCCCACTGAAAATTGAAATGAATTCTATAATATTCATGGATCAAATGTTCAGTTCACTTCATATCGAGCCATTATTGTTTTAAATGTTTAGGAGTGACAATACAATACAAATTAGATCAGTTTCCAATATGACTAGAAATTCAATATATTCACTTCAAATCATCTTTCGAACAATCTGTTCAGGCCAGTCTCAAATTACCTACACAGTAGGTTTCGGCTGGCACCTGTCAGAAAACCAACTACTCCCCTGGCTAATACCACGAAGGGCATTGAATTATATACGACCGGTGCCAGTGCAGGTTTCTTCACAGAAGTAAATCCTGCATTTGCTTTCGTCGATACAAATGAAGGAATTGATTTTCAATTATAGGGACGGACACACTTGCAGACCGGTTTCGGGCTATTTGGCCACTCGTCAGTGCAAGGCAGTGCCATCATCAACATAAAGTCGATGATTTCCCATAATTAAAACTCAAACTCCTACACGAGTATCAAGCCCCGGCCAAAGCTGATGCGAACAACGAAGTTATTACGCCATCTACCAATGGACGAGGTATTCCAAAAGCAAACCGAATTCGCCCATTCCTCCTGCGAGGAAAATGTAAAAACATTTGACATAGTCAGTGGGCATACTTGAAGACTGGCGTTAAATCAAATCATCTTTCGAACAATCTGTTCAGGCCAGTCTCAAATTACCTACACAGTAGGTTTCGGCTGGCACCTGTCAGAAAACAACTACTCCCCTGGCTAATACCACGAAGGGCATTGAATAATATTACTAACGCATCCGCTTACTGGGTCGGAGCAGTGGAAAGTACGGACATGATTGGGTTGTTTTCGACGAATGTCTTGATATATTCCCATTCAACATTAGATAAAATACAGAAATTAGATAGTGAGTGATAGTCCGACCTAAAGTTAGCGGACAAACCAGGCTGGGGTGGAAAGAGACCCCAGTGTATTCGAATTGACAGGCGCGATGGTAACACAAACAACGACACAATAATTTTGGAATGATGAGTGAGTGACTATTCCAAAAGAGTAATAATTATTGTGATGACTCATAGACCGAGTTGATGGAAGTAGTCTTTACCATGTGCTGGGAAATCCTCATGAAAATCGGGAAATAAAACTTCATATTTGTTTAAACCACATATATTTGTAACTTACGTTACTGCAGTTTCATCAGATATTTTCGAACAAATACTTTAGTACTTATACTAAAGAAGTGAGATATCTGGCGTGTTTTCATCGAGTGAGGTTTGAAGAAAAGTATCAATTAAAATTGCTACTAAATGAAGCATATTAATGGAGATTAATTACTGTGTCCGATTCAACATTGTTGAAAGGAAAATCATATGTATAAATTTATGTATTTATCCTTCGATTGAAGTGATTTGCTCATTAGTTTTATGTAGGATAGGAACATTGACGAAATGTTCATTGAAAGTTCTCAGATTTGGAGGAACAGATGAGGAGTATTCATCCCGAAAGACTCTGAAGGATCTGGGAGTGAGTTTTTTTAAGCAGTATGTAGTGATGATTCACAGCTTCTTCTTCATAAGTGGAGCTATTGAAATAGTGAAATAAGTCCTCATAGTAGGTGGGACCCTCGAGGTGTAGTTGTTCAGGTGACTTCCTCATTGTTGCAAAAAATGGAGCAAACACACTGTCTTCCTCGGAGGAATGTGATATTTGCCATACATGTTTCGCATTGCAACACCTTTTAGCAAAGGATTGTACTGATGGCCTCTGATAGCTGTAAACGCTCCGTTCAGCATATGAGAGATTGCTCGGGAATAAAATAGATCAACTGTTCATTTGATGATTTGTTGAACAGACATATGAGAATTTCCATTTGAAAAATCATCAGAATCATATAAATGAACAGCTCATAATACACGACGTGTGGGCAACTAACCAATAATTGGAGCTGAATACAAACAAGAGATCAAATCGAAGGGTGATCAGAATCACCAAAGGGTTCGTGATTACCGATCTGATGATGATCAGGAAGAAACGGGTCCAGTATATTGGCAAATTGTCTATTTCCATCATCAGTGGGCAGATCTTGTCAGTTGTTCCAGATCATTGGCAATGAAAAATGCATCTGTCTGTCGTCCTTTTCCATCTGTTTTGTTCGAAAGATCAAAAATCAATGACTTCCAACTTTCTTACAGTACTTATAACTCTGCTTTTTATCTTTGATGAATTTGTTCTCTGGAGTTATGATAAATTTAAATTATTCGATATCGATATTCTCATTTCTGTCGGTGTTGAACACGTTTTCTTTGTAAAACGATGTGCTTGTTTTTACAGATCTTCAGCGCTAGGTGCCTTTGCGGTGAATAGCATCCGCTACAGATTCAGATATTTTTTCTTGAAGAACAGGCGAAATGTATTGTTCGCACGTCCTACTGAATGTCTTTGATGAGACAAATATTAATAATCTGAAATAAACATTGGGCTGAATATTTTATCTTCTATCAGATAATGACTTCTGGAAGTATTTTTATATTCGAATGGAATTCAGTGGGAGGTGGTTTTCAAAATTTTATTTTCGTTTGTGTTACTTGAGAAACATCGATTCAATGATAGGCATTGAATAACTGGTGGAATTTGCCGATACTCAATGAAAATCTATGATGAACTTTTCGGTGTGTGATTTTCACTGAACAGTTCAAAAATCCGCGGTGAAAAACAACTGATTTTAGTGTCCAAAAGAAGTAAGAGAACTCTAGCACCATAAGTTGTCATAGAGGAATCATGAAATGATATGGAAATGTAAAAAGGGGTGAGTTTTCAGGAGTGACTCTGTTTTTTACAGCTTTCAGCGAAAGTGAACATCGAAATATTTGAGGGAAGTGTTGTAGTTGGTTGATAGAGATCTCCAACTTTTTTTCCAACCATTTGCTTCACATAACAAATGAAACAGGAATTTTTGTTTATGATATTCTGTTTTTGGCACAAATTATTCAGCTGGAAGTAGACATTTTCTCGTTTGAACGATTTTTTTAAATTGTGTGTAATAATACTGTATTATATTTGGAGCAATTTAGAGTTTGGAAATTGTACTGGTACGGAATCATCAACATGCAAAAGTCCACTCGCATATCAAAGAAAATATAATGTTTTTTTTTTCCAGGTATATTAATTTTTGTCAATGTTTTATTTGATAATTAGTAATTTTCCGAACCTTGAAACGTGCCTTTATTATATCAACGCATATTTTTTTATCAATCTATGTGATATATTTTTTCACGTATACACTTCGATTGTAGTTCAAATTCAGTGTCATACAATTGACATTGAAAATAAAACTAGTTCATTCCCACGATTGAGAGATACTCACAGTTAGGATAATATGAGAACAGTACAAACACACACGACACACTGGTTGATATGTTCCATTGGTATTGCCCAACATAGAAACTTATCAATTCCGAAGCTGCTAACCTTGGAGTCTCGATCATTTCGTTCTTGAACGAATGAGGAAATATTTTTTTTTCTAGTAGACCTTCAAGTTAGTGAATGATGTGTGCGGATTGAACTCTCAGATATTTGGTAAAATACCATCACTCACAAAAAACACCACATTATCCCAGAGCATCACGAATCTACTTATCCATCCTGCTTGAGGAAGCCAATGTATTATAACGAAGCACAAGTCATGAATTTTTGAAAACATTGTTTTTGAGAATCGTAGGAAATTTCATTTATTTATCCCGTTTGAGGAAGCTCTCATATAAAGGTGTCGCGGTTTTGTCAACCCATTTTCAGTAAGGATCGTAGAGGAAACAAGAGTTGACAAGGTTTCAATCTCCTCTGTTGAAAAATAGATTGTTGTTACCCCTAGGTCTAATTCAATCGTTCATTTTCATTCATGAGATCAATATAACAAATCTTGCTTCCTCAAGCAGGAACTTTGAAGTTCTTGCTTGAGAAAGCTATTGTATGGCGAAATACGTGTCGCGGTTTGGTAATTCCCAATATGTGAAAATCTCACAGGCAATGGATTCTCATCAAATACATCAAGTAACGTCCACTTCCATTCAGAGCAGGATAATTCTGAAATATGAAAAATTATATTTTTGACTCTTCATTTTGATATTCATTTTTGACTCTTCGACTCATGTGAGAGTAAGTGAAAGTAATGCTTTGAGTATTCTGAGGATATATGTTTTATATTTTGAGAATATATGTGAAATATTCTGAGAGCCTATGACTGAAAATACTCTAATAACATTATGAGACCGTTCAAAAACTATTTATGGAACCTTTTTGGAGGGTTCAAGGTATTCTGCTGGGTTAGGACATATTGTATATACCAGTAATATTTTGGAAGATATTTCAAAAATTTCCAGTAGGAACGAACACTCTGCTGAATCACAGAAATATATTAAGATATTTTTGAAACATTTCAGAATATTACTAGAACTTGTATACATCCAATATTTCTCGAACCCACCGATATATTCCATAAACTTTCTTGAAATGTTTCAAAATCCCTGGTATTCGAGATATTTTCCATTATTATATTATTTTATATATGGTGAATCTATTCATTTTTAATCTGCATGAAATTGCGAGATTTACGAGGAACGTCTGATAACCGGAGTTTTCTGCCAATACTCAGGTGTGTTGTCAATTTTGTTGACAACAAGCCCAGCGGATGCTCTTGGAATTTTCATCTGGGAGCTCCCGTAAAGAAGGTTCTACTTGGAACAACAATTTTGCAATTCAATGCTTGATGACATCATGTAATGGTCTATCTGTGGTCTGCTGTTTCGCCCTATGGGGCTCATGAGCACAGCGATGAATGCATTCGAGCATTTTAGAAAATTGTATAGAACTATCATTCACTATTCGTTTATTCAACTCAATTCACGTAAACATAACGTTTGTCAAAAGCTCGGCAGATTAGAAAAGAGTTTTACTTCACGCGCAAGACTGGATACCCACCGTTCTACCATTGCATTAAATTCAGTGGGGCATTCTCAGTATAAATTCAGTAAAGAAATTTTAACTTATACTTAGTGATATATGAATTTATTTTCGCATTTCTTCCTTTGGCACTGCACATGTTCTTCTCCACTGAATCTTTTCTTCCTTTTCATTTTCAATTCAGTCAATATTTCATTTAGCAGCAACTGCACAAATTCAAATTGTAGTAATGGTAATGTTAAAAGGATTTTTGAGGGCATGAGTAGATTTTCAGTACAATTCCTCTAGAAAAAAATGTATTTTTCCAACGAAGATAGGTATCATTTTATTTTGCCATTCTGAAGTCTTCATCAGGTAGTGAACGTTCTGAAATCGTTTGAATTCATCTATGCGAAGAAACCTCGAAAAATCAAGTTGAGATTCACGAATCCCATTCCGATTTCGAACCTAATTGTAATATTCTGAGAAAATAAGGGCTATCATTCACACATGTTAACAGAGAGTGTTTGTAAAAAGTTTTCTATTACCTACTTTTGCATTGCCTCAGAGGAGAATAAGCCAAAAATCATTTCCTCATTATGTTCCTTCATGAATATTGATTTTATGAGTAGGACAATATCAAAAATGTGAGGGATCTTTAATAGTTTTGTAATTATCAATATTATTGACACGAATTTCTCTGAAAACTCACTACTGAGCTGAATAGTTCGAATACCAATCCATGTATTCAAATTGTTATATTTCCAATAACTCAACAAGAAATCGGGAAAAGTTAGAAAATCATCTTGCCAAACTGCTGAATAGAATGGTTTTTTCTCAATCATTCTGGATCTATCAGTGTAGGATTTTTTCACTGTCGGATAATTGGGTGTTAATTGCATACGCGATGCAATAACAATTTTTTATAACTGGAGTTCAAGACTGCTACTTCACTTCTGTACCGTAATTTTTCGTCATTTGTCGGAATAATGATAAAAAAAAAGTGGATGCTGTGGCAGACTTTCGTCTGTGTGTATCTGTATGGTCGAATGAATCAATATCTGGTATGAGGATAATAAACTACACATCATTTGAAAATTCATGCAATGAGTTAGGTGGGTGATAAGGTTTTTTGTTCTTATGTTCATGCGCAAGTGTTCAACTGGAAAGGGACATGAGTGTATCGCATTAATAGTAAGAAGAGGGGCGTTAGAAAATAATATCGTTTGGAACATCCTGGAGCTTGCTCAATATTCTATAAAACAATACATTCATTGAAAAATATTTTTTATCTAAAGGTGTGAAATGATTATCTCTGGGTGTGAATATAATACGTATTTGACAACATTTCCCACTCAATGTAGAATAATCAAGGTATGTTGTAAGTTCTGAAATTGTTGTATTTACATATGTATTTTCGAGAAAATGATTATGACATCCAGAAGATTGCCGATTTCAAATCCCAAATATGTCACATATGTCATCCCTTACATATTCAATTATCATTTCATTGTTTTCAATTCATATGTGGATTCAACATTCTGTATATCATTTCCACGATGTGTATACATCTGCGATGAACCCTATGATTCTGGTTCATTTGGGAATTTCCAAATGATGAAGATGATTAGCCGACCCTTGCCCACACAAGGCTCTGACTCCTGGGCGCACTCGTCGAGTGTTCACCAGAAAGTTTTATTATGAATTAAAATTTATTGAAAAATGCACTTTTTCATGCTTGTCTCGCCCAGTACATTATCACCAAAATATCAAGTCAGCCAGCAGGAATCCGTGTTGGATTGAATGTCACGCAGCCATACTCTCAAGGTTGAAAATGAAACTTTTTAGATATTTACTTACAATTCGTGTAGCGATGAAACTAAAAACATGATTTGTAGATTATCACGTTGAAAGAATACATATGTAGAGAACTAATTACCATAGTCGGGTAATCGGTAATCAATATCAAGTACATGTACCACATAATGGTTTTCTTCTGTTGAACATCAGTCCCACATAGGAAACGAAGGAAGATCTCCTCATTCTCTCTCGAACTATTGATCGTTTCTATTAGCAACAGCCAAATATCACAGAAACTCTGTATGTGATTCGAAAATGGGGAATGTCTATCTCTCCCGAGATCTCTCCTGTCGATAAACTGGAAGCTAGAATGAGTATAACTGGGGGAAGAATGAAGTCTTTTTCACCACCAGCAACAAGAGTCGTTTCTGGGGATGAAACTTGAAAAATGAAGCTCAAGAAAGGATTCATCGTGATCAATAACACATGTTTCGAGCGTTATAGCCACTAATAATTATTGACAAAATTCACAAAGACCCCAAGAATGTGGTGCGATTCACTAGAAAAATGTATCTTCCAAATAATCGTACCGAAAAGCAAGGTATCAATACTGAGGGAAAACTTCCGATGAAATCTGGTAATAATTTCGAGATGGGTTTTTCCGTTAAGTCGTCGAGGCCCCCTCACGAACGTCAAGTTCAAAAGACGGAACTTGTCCTTCAAATAATTGAATGAGGCCTCGGCGTTGTGAATACCAGATTGGTGGTTCCGAGGCAGGGAATTGAACCCCGGTCTTCCGCTCAACAGGTGAGCGTGTTTGCTACCAATGCCGATTTTGTTGATAGAAATTTGAAATTTTCGATTTTTCGATTTTATTGAAGTGTTTAATCATGTAAGATCACCTTCAAAAAATGTTTTCACGAAAATTAGTATTCAGGTGTGGACAATACAAATGAGAAAACAAAATACGTTGTCTTCTCCCAGTTGATAAGTTATAGTTATATTTTGAAGTTGGGATAAAGATATATTCCACATTTCTAGACTTTTTTTTTGAAAATATTTTCATTTTACATACACATAAAAAAAAACTTGGTTTGATTTCAGTTAGGACACTGATAATGTATAGTCGAGAGACCAATCGACTGACTATACTTCATTTTGTTTTGAATTAGACTGTCGTTATTATGGACGAATATAGTCCGCCAATCGATTATCGTCTGAAAATCAAAATATAGTTGGCTGAGCTCATTGTCCTTGAGAATTCCAGTCTAATTTTGTAACTCTTTCCATTGCAGGTCCCATCTGAATTGATTGAAGGGCTAGTGAAGCCTAATAATCCCCACTTGACAAAATTCAAAATGGAATTCGATCTTCTACAACAAAATAATTTCAATCTTATCTGGATTTGAATGACATATTGGATTCCTCTACTGAATTACATTATACGTAATTTATCGGTTCAATTGACATTGACATTGGTGGTGTGCAACATGTATGATTAAAAATTTCGAAAAATGTTTTTATATACAGCTTATCCAATCCATCCTGGCACAAAATCAGAAACTTTTCCAGTTGCACACTGGTAGTGCAGACCATGACGAAAGAAAAACACTTTCCAGGAATGAATTTCACAGTGAAGACATATAATAGGTGTTTATTTATCTCGGTATACTTCACAGAGATTGCTGGGCATGTACGTTATTAGTCCTGTGACAAGATGGATTGGATAAGCTGTACCTTTCGCAAACAGGGGTGTCGATAACTTGATTTCGCCATTTGAATTCAAATCAGCTGAAATTATAAAACGTCTATGTTTCCACCTCGATCGGTACTTGTCGTAGAGGAAACATATCAAAATCCAAAAAAAAACAGTTGGTCATGTTAGTGTTAACGCGCACTTTCTTATAGACAAGTGTCAGAAAACGTTTCGAAAATAGTTTATCGAGCAAATTTGCTTTGATATCCATATAGACGTTTCAGCTGGGACATTGAATGTTTATAGTCGGGAGACCAATCTGACCAACTGACTTTATTTTATTTTGTTTCAAATCAAACTGCTGTAATTCTATACAAATATAGCTCGCCAATCGATTGGCGTCTGACATTCAAAGTAAAGTTCATTTTCCCCAAATATTTGAGGCAATTGACAATTGCGGAACTAGCCAAACTTTACACCCATACTCAATCCCTTAAGAGATGGGATGAAACAAAAGGATGCAGTTTTGCCAAGATCACCTTGGGCAACCCTGAGAAGCTGGATCCGAAAAAATATTTGGCGATGACCAGGAAGAACCTAAGTTTAACAGTGGGATTTCTGACTGGACTCTGTCAACTAAGGAAACACCTCCATATTATGGGGCTAGTGGACACACCTCTATGCAGGATATGTGAACAGGAAGATGAAACTGTCAGGCATGTCTTATGTGAATGTCTGGAGCTATCGTCGATATAAGAGTGTGTGTGTTCGGTGAGTCTTGGCCTACACCTGCCGATATTAAGGAGTTGTCCCCTCGTGACCTGTCCTCCTTCCTGGATAAGGCAGGGTGGACAATGTCCCAGGAGGGCGACTCCTTGGGAGAATGTACAATGGGCCATATTGTAGCCTAAGTGCTGTGGGTCTACACTCGCCCTCCCTACTCTACAGATACAGAGATACAGAACATTTGAGGCAAATTTTGTAACTCTTTCCATTGCAAGCCCCCTCTGAACTAATTGATGGGCTAGTGAAGCCGATTGATTCCCACCATCCATTCTTGGTATCATTTCCATTACTGAGACTTTTAGTTAACACTAGACTTTCAGTTATACTCACACCGATACCGTGTCCACAACAATGCAATTCGCTAGAATCAAAGTACTGTTCATATGTCTGTTCTCCTCCATATCATATCCTCATGGAGCCCTATTGAAATTGAAGAATCTGTTGAGATTGAATCGAATTTGCCCTATCAATTGGGAAGTAATCGCGCAGAATCCGATAAATCCTCTTTCTGCAGTTAGGAGTAAATCAAGAAAAACATGTTGTACCCAATCGCTGTTATATCTTTGAGTGATTTCTTGGCAAAATACGAGATAAAGGTTGATCTTTGGAATCATGTAATTTTTGTGAAGTTTAATTGAAACACCTTTCTATCAAAAAAAAATGATCATTGTATTTATCAGCATCTGCACGAAACTCAAATTTTATCGGTGTTTGCTCAAAACTTCCCTCCCAAAAAATTTCCTTCATTAACGCATTCAATATTGCTCATGGGAATAATAGTTAGAGTAGCGAAACAAACATTATAAATGAATTTTTCTGTTGAGAAAACTATCAAAAAAATTTGAAATTATCACTTTTTGCACGAAACGGGACACTTCATATACGATTTAGTATGGGATAATATCGGCTTTTGCTCGAATCTCAATTCATGCATTGACATAAAAACCTCAAAAATGATAAAAATCGATGTCTAACTCGTTTTTCACGAATTGGATTTATCAGGTTTTGCGCAATTGTTCCTTAATTGAGCAGATGAATCAACGTTGGATTGGCTCAGTCAACCAGATAGACCGACTATATCCATGTTGATTCGATACGATGGACCGTTTTCACTTGAGGCATAGAGTTTTCATCATGATGCTTGGAAATTACTTGGAGAAAGATTTGTCAGGAAACGTTGATAATACATAAAGTAACTTCTGATGAAATGGGGAATGAAATAACCGAGAACAAATTACTGATGAAATGAATAACTCAGCAAATGAAAACGAAGCTTGCCTGTGGCTGCGATGATGCACTTAAAGAAATCATACAGCCTGATATTCATGTCAGTTTTTCCAAAGTCCAAATATTCAATCCATACCAAATCTGAGGAATGAATCGCGTTGCTCTTATTATTTTTGAAATATCTATTCGGTTGATTCCATTACCCGAAGATGACGAAAGTCAAAAGCCCTTTTCAATAAAATGTTGAAAATTATACAATTTATACAAAATGCGTCGATTCATTCATCACTTGAATAAATCCCAGGGTGGATATCACGAATATAGATTGATCTACTGTTATGTACGATTCAAATATTTTTCAGTGAACTTTGTAGAAGCAGTGAACCTGCGAGTTTTCCTAGGTATCCCCTACAGTTGAAATAGCAAAGGCGCTATCGTCAAAATCTGTAAGATGCCCATGAACGCTTGGGCACTCAAGACAATCTTTGACGCGCAAGAATCTGCCTCATATGAGTGTTCAGCTTAAGGAAATTTGAAGAAATGAATGACAATTATTGTTCCTTTACTCATCGAGTGTCATGTGAATTAAGTTGCATAAATTAATTCGATAAGTTATTCAAACCGTTGTTTTCCTAGAGATAGAGCATATTATTTCCATATGAAGAAGTAACAGTTGGTTCAAACATTTCACCAAACGAAATCTTTCGCCTACACTAGGTATACATATATCACCAAGGATGGAGTTCGAAGCTACGATGAATGTTTCTTGACCTCAGATACATAACGGACCCTCACGAACTACACTGCTAGTCGAATAAAAACACGATTTTTCCCCTCCTGTCCCTTGCTACATACCGAAGACACATCTCTAGCGATGATTGATAGCAACACTGAGATGGGTAATGTGATTCTAGACACATTCCACAAGGAATTTTTCATGATTTCCAGCTGCCACAAAAACAGTCGAAGGAGAATGGAACAACCAGGGTCGAGATTATTAAATAATATGCTTAGAACCTCTTGCACGACAGGCTCTCATTGAATTCGTTATTATAGTGTTAATTCGGTCATATTTCATTAGTCGTCACACTGAAAGATTCAAGTTGGATCTTGAATTATTCAGTTTCATAAAACGGAAAGCTTCAGAATAACAGTAAAAATTAAAATAATGAATATATCAAATATCTAATCACACCGAATGTTTTGATGCTGCAACAAAAAATTCCGATGAGCTGTATTGATTTTCATTTCTATATAGTTTACTCTATTGAAGCTTGTCATCAAAGAACAACAAAGTCAAGAATACTTATGATGTTTCGTTCACTGGTATCCGCACATCTTCGCAGGATGATTGATTTTTTCTTCTCGATTAAAATATTCCTAATTCATTGGTTTGATTGACATTTTTTTCTAATCTCCTTTATTTATAACCGGTTTTAATTATGTTCAGTATATAGGCAATGAAAGTCAACCACATTCACTGGTGAGATTTGTTGGTGCTGCCTACACGTGGCTGAATAATCAGGAATAGAGTCGTACAAATAATTCATTTATGAATTGCAAACTTAAATTTCTGAAGGCCCCCTTAACTTGATCTGTAACTGTTTTTCTAGTACATACTTTTTTTTCAAGATACCTTCGACAAGTAAGTGAAAATCACTCCAACGGGTCCTTCACTTCCAACAGTCCTTGCTTACCTCCTCATGGAATACTTTGAAACTGTGGCCATCCATCCTCAACCCATGATTCATTCCTATCCGTAGATGTTTCTGTCACAAAATCTAATAACTCTTTTTCCCACATTAACAGGAAACCAACACACAAACCCATACCTGGACGCAAACTCCTACCACCACTTAGCACAAACTAATTCAGGTGAATTTTCTCACCTACCGATCTATCAGCCGCATAGACCTCCACAACAAATCACAAGAGCTGTCCAAACCCAAATCTGTTTTCCGTAAGACAACACTGTTTCCCACAACGCTTCTCTTTCCCATATCGAAGGTGCCACTGAGCCGTATTATGAGAAGATATCAAAATGATATCCAACACCAATAACCAAATTTCATCATTCCCTTGTTTCCCAAGGACAACATTGTGTTAATGATTTCCATAGTATATATCATGAAATCCTATGTTAACTTTGTAATAGAACATATGTATGTAGGCCAGACCAACAGACGTGTGACTAGTAGAGTATATAAACAACATGCTAGGCGTGAGTTAGATCCATCCTCCGTCCTGTTCGAAATCATCAGGACATAGGACGACACAATATAGACTTTGAAAATGGAGAAGGTATTGGAACATTCTTTTATGAACTTGGCAGGCTCCACCCGCAATTCTGTCTAATTAGTGGCTCTGATTACAGGTGTTCTCGGTGGTTCCAGACCAATGCTCTCGAAACTCGAGACCATACCGGCCTACCGGAATTCAGCAAATATCTTGGCCGGCCGCATGCAGAAGGCCGTTTATTCTCGGATCATTGCTGCTGCTCAGGACTCACGAATCTCAGAGCCAGTGATCACTCACCCCGCAGCAGTAAGTGGTCATTGATTTATGATTTTATCGCGTTCCCCCACTGGATCGAAAGAGGGTTAAGACGAAAATAATATTAATAATAATGTTGATTAAAATGAAACCGAGGATATATATGCCGTTGGAGATAGGGACCTAACAAACAATTACTTAGGGTAGTGCGCGAGTTCACGAATGCTGTTGGTATTGAATTCGGAATTGACAATTATTTACTGGTTTATCTCGAAGGAGGACGATGAGAGCTTTTCGCTGAGTATGCCCAACTCGTAGAAGATTACATTCAGTAATAATATATTGATCGAGAAGAAGCATTTTCGAGGAGTTAGCAATTCATCGGCACTTCAATCAGTCTTGGTACTCAGAAACTGGCTATAAGGTATATGCGTAAACTAAAACCTCGTGATTCGTGCAGAAACATACTTCAACACTACAACATGCTAGGCGCGAGTTAGATCCATTCTCCGTCCTGTTCCAAATCATCAGGACCTAGGACACAATATAGACTTTGAAAACGGAGAAGGTATCGGGACATTCTTTTATGAACTTGTCAGGCTCCACCCACAATTCTGTCTGATTAGTGGCTCTGATTACAAGTGTTCTCGGTAGTTCCAGACCAATGCTCTCGAAACTCAAAACCATACCGGCCTACCGGAATGCAGCAAATATCTTGGCCGGCCGCATGCAGAAGGCCGTTTATTCTTGGTTCATTGCAGCTGCTCAGGACTCACGAATCTCAGAGGCGAATAGGAACATTTAGAAAAAGAATCAAAAAGTTTCTGACGGACAGGCTATTATAACTTGCAGGAGTATTACAATGATAAATTTGACGTGGGTGTATGAAAGTGTGAGTGTTTCTGTATATATGCGTCATTTTTTGGTTATAGGCATGTATATACATGTGTATATATGGGCGTGTGTGTACGTGTATATATTTCGATCGAAGCAGACTTTTTCAATTGCGCTATGTGACAATTGAAGCTGTCGTTTCTATTTCTTTATAATATGTACAACTCTTGTTTTAGATATTTTAATGTTTTTTATATATTTTTTTCATCTACATTCGTACTGTTGTGTGCAAGATTTGTCCACAAGATTTACCCTCAACGACATTAAAGTATAATTTTCATTATATTTTTTATTCACGAAGGGATTTGATAGATGACTGTCGCGATCACCCCAAACCATTTCAACTTCTTCACTGTTATATTACTATGTATCTTCAGACGAAAACAATTGATCTCATCTGAATCATGCTGGGCATAGCTTGTCGCAATAGAGGCTGCGATTTCGCTGGCTCGTACGGCGGCGCCTTGTTTACGAGCATTTGCAACACAATTTGAAGGAACCCGAGTATTCCGGAAGGCCGGAATCACGAACACACCAACCCTAGGAAATAGGAAATGTATAATTGCGGGCTATCTACTCGACTTCCCGTCTGGATATCTCTTTATTTACACGTACGTGTAATGTGCGCCGCAAACAATTACGACAGCTGAAGAAAGCAGGGACCGGAGTTAATTGAATTCGGAGCTGTATCATTGTCTCGGTTTCGGTGCGAATTTATTACAGTATATAGTAGGTATAAACATTACGTGGTGGTATATATTTAAGTGGAGATTATCTGTTATGTTTGCGGATATTTACAGAATCAGAACAAAATGAGGGGCTTTTTATTTCAATCATGATTAAATTTCATCAGTCGGGATGGCCGAGGAAGAAAACCCCCTCAGGAGATTTGAAATATTATTACAATTTGAGGATCGATATTCATGTTTCCAACAATCTTGTTTTTTTGAACGACAAACTTATTGTACCAAAGAACCTACAACGATGTATGCTTGAGAAAGTGCATGCAGGTTATTTTGGAATAAATGAAACGAAAGCTCCAGTCACACAAATTTTCACTTGGTCTAAAATGTCAACAGACATAGAAAATTTTATTTCTGGATGTCCCATTTGTGAATGTTCTTCTGACAGAAAAGTTGAGGAACCTCTAATTCCACATCCTGTACCAGAATTACCTTATGAGAAAATTGGTATGGATATTTTCTTTCACGGTGGTTTGATTTATCTAGTGGTTATTGATAACTTATCAACCTGGATTGACATAAAACGACTTAAGAATATGAGTAGTGCGTCTGTGATTGAAGAATTGAATCCTCTATTTTGTACGCATGGCATACCATTATCGATTGTTGCTGATAATATGTCATTTGGTTCATACGAATTTCGAAATTTCGCACAAGAATGGGATATTGAAATAGTAACATCAAGCTCATTTCACCCTCGATCCAATGGAATGGCAGAAAGAGCAGTTGGTATTGCTAAGGAAATATTCAAAAAAGCTGAATTATCCGGTATACCTATTGAAATTGCATTGCTGGAACATCACAATTCACCAGTTTCAGGGTTATCTGCCAGCCCAGATCAAATCTTAATGAGTAGGCAATTAGGATGACATTTACCAACAACAAATATGAATTCATTTCCGAAAGTCGTGGACATCAGACGTGGAAAAATAGCTCAACAAGATTATTGAAAAAAAAACTATGACAGATCCAGTAGGAATTCGTCGGAAAACTTCAAACGGGGTGATGATGTGATAATTAGAGCAGGAGGTTCTTGGATTCGTGGGCAAATGGTTGGTTCTCATGAATCGTCAAGACCCTTTTTGTGAAAATCTCGAAATTGTATGTTTAGTTTTGTGCATCCGTCTACGTGCTTGGAACGAGAAGAAGACGTGGGCGCCGTTCATGATGGAGACATTGAAAATGAGGATAGAGACGTTGGAGATGATGTACAATATGAATCTCAATCTCCTATAGAAAATCGAAGTCAGTTGGCCAATGCTGAAAATGATATTCAATGAGTACACGAAGTGGACGCGTTATTTCCACTCCATGACGATATAGAGACTCTCACAAATGATCATAATTCATTGAAATGAATTGCATTGTTTAATTCATATTGAGATTGGCTTGTGCGTTTCTGTAACTTATACATTTTTAAAAGGGGAAGATGTTGTGTAGGTCGTTTGAATATACTGTAATATAAAAACAGCACGGTATGGGACATTGTCAAAAGGTTGTCAAATACATACATTGACGAAACTTCAGCATAATTTCTATTAACATTATCTCGATGTAGTACATATTGTAATATAACAAATATGATTATGAAATAAAATAGTTCTACTGACATGTTGTCATAGTCGGTGAATGAATAAAATCTCTCAAATATCGAACTCAGAATGAAAATTATTCAGAAATGAACACTTGTAAAAACATACAATTCCGATGGAAAATTGTGTTCACTGCAAAACAAAATGGATTCAAAATTCAATAAAGATATTGAAAATGTACTTTCTGAGGTTTTTGTGAGATTTTCATCAGGAAAAATGTAAATCCTGAAGTGTTTAGTGATGGGTTGGCAAATCTTCAAATTCCGACGTCGACCAACAATCACATGATGATGGTACTTTTTGGTGGAAAAAATATTCGAATGGCATAACTCGTCATATGAAGGAAATATCAGATTTTTTCAAAAAGAAAAGTGTATTACTTTAGTGTGAATTTTGTGGTAGGTTAGGTTAACCATTACATGAGAGTTGCATGCGCTATTTCATCTACATCCGGAAAATAGTGAAGAACTACAAATATTATATTTATATTTGTATTGCACACAAAAATACTGATTAAACGAATTTCTTTGCAAAATTCTACAAAATTGTAATCAATGGTATTACTTCGAGAAATAATATGATGAGAAATGAAGAGAAGATCAGAAAAATAAAAAAACGATTACTCGAGGCCGGATTCGAACCCATGTCTCTTCCAACTAGCTAATATAATCTCAGCGTCTTAGACCGCTCGGCTACGGAGAGCTCAAAAAAAAATGAAGAAATAAATCATGCATTTGTCGAATGAAAAATTTTATCATTCTAACTGTATTTCTGCCGGTGAAGGTGTCGAAGGTGATTCTCCCATATCGCTGGTATCAGACATTTCCTTATGACTATCGAATTTTGGCTATATTCTTCAAAAATTCAATACATATACCGATTTCGACTTGACAAACGTAAAATGCAGAGAATGCACTTCATGCTTGAGTGAAAAATAATGGGTTTCTATAGGTTGAAAATCTGTATCGTAATGAAAAATCTGTATCGTAATGGATTTCATTATAAAACGGGTTGTAGTCATATGAGTGTATTTATTATTGGAGTACGACGGGTGAAGAAATTAAAAAAACTATACGTATGCACTATGCCGGTACCGAATATGAATCGAATATCAAAGTCAATGAGGTGGGCAACAGCATGCAGAAGTAGAGAATAATAATAACAGTTATGTACCTAGGGGATGTTGATTAGTGACGTCAAATTGACCAAATAATAATGATGAAGATATTACTAAATAGATAAAAAAAATATAGATATAAATAGTGAAACGAATTCGACAGTCGGGGGAAATTATGTTAAACAATGAAACTGTTTCTATAGGTACGCCTTCCTCTACGCCTATGCGGGTTTCGAAGAAGACCACGCCCATCGAGCGTTATCGCAATTTATCGAGAACGTTCGAGAGAGATACCAACCGCATTTGCTTACACACGAGAGTAATTATCGTGAAGGTTCCAGAAGTGTCGATGCCTGTTCGATTACAAGAAATTACAGAATCATATATATTGCGGCAGGGAGAGCAGTACTGAATAAGTTGATTACAGTCAGCGATTGAGTGAATCAATAGGCGAAATAGTAATAGTTATTCCAGTGATTTATTGAGTTGTGAATTAGCAGTTAAGTGATATGTTAAGTTTATTGATCAATGGTTGTTTGATTTTGTAGTACCAATTGTCACTTATTTTCGAACCCAGAAAAACGTAACAATATTTTCGATATTTGAACACCCTCTATAAGATGTGTTAGAGTTGCAACGATGATTGCTGCCAGCTCCGAAGGAGTCCAGGACAGCGTTCATCCTGATGTTACGGCTAGGCGCTGCTGTCGCCCAATATACTACCACACCGGTGTCTTATACGGAATAAATGATCATGGGGTGATACAGAAATAAAGGGCTCGGAGTTTAGAAAGGATCCGATAAAGAAACTGATGAAGAAACCAAGCAGACAGATCTTTTGTCCTCAACAGTCGATCGTTCAACAAGATAATAACACCCTGGAGAATATAGTTGGTATATGGATTCACAAACCTCCAAGTTAGCAGAGGGTGTTTCCACTGACCGGTACCTGGCGGATTTTTTGCAGTACTACTACGCCTACATCATCAAATTTTTCATCAAGTTGGCCATATCGGTCGTCTGATTTGCTGACAACCTCTTATATGGAGTAAACACACCAGTATATAGCCACCAATTACGAAACGGATCCGACGGTAGTTGGCGATGGAGTTGGTCCAAACAAATGAATGATCGGGTCGATGCTTCAAAATTCCGTCAAATTGCCGAAGGGATTGCTGCAACCCATAATTGTACAAAACTAAATCAGAAATACAAAAAATTTAGAGATCCCAGGATGGATGCAAAAATTTCTGGAAGATAATTCGGATCGCACAATATAATATTCATCAAATTCCACAATCAAGAGGAGAGACAATTAACATAATTGTCATTTCAGATGGAAACAGATTTCTGACTGCGACGACAAATTAATTACCAGCAGTGACACTCTGCTTCGGCGATCAGCAAATTAATTGAGCTTGGATGGCCCAAAATCACCAAATTTCAGCATCGAAAATAGCCAGAGTAGTGAATAGTTATCGCGACTAGATAACCTTCTCAATAATTGTGACCGACGTTCAGTGGTGTACCCAATATATATTTTTTTATATCGAATTACGACTTTGACTCTGGGTCAGATAAATTCAGATTGAGGATGTTCCGCATTTCGATGTGAATCAGGAGCTACTGCAATACTAACCCGTTACAATATATGTTTCAATAAGGAAAAACAGTTTTGGAGCTGTGATATTCCATACTATATCAACCACTTTGGAACAAGTCGGATGGAACCCCCTAGTATATTCAGCATTTCAAACTTGAATTTTTGAGATTCTTGTCGGAAACCAGACAAAGTTGGTCTCGTGTTTCTCACTCGATCAAGTCTTTTGGAAGTATTTCCATGTATGATGTCATAGTACCGCTCCATTGGATTTGGGAAAACTGAATTCAGCGGCGCGATTTGAATAAAACTGACCACTTGTGCCATATGGTTGAAAAGAAAATGTTATGACGAATATTCTAAAAATGAACAATTTGTTCAGGCCAGCCTCAACTCACCTACAGTGTAGGTTGACGGACTAACACCTATTAGAAAACAACTACTCTTCACAGAAGAAATTCCACATATGCTCTTGGCGATAATTGAACTGATTTTCAATTATTGGGACGGGACACACTTGCAGACCGGTTTCGGGCTATTTGGCCTCTCGTCAGTGCAAGGCAGTGCCATCATCAACGTAAGTCGATGACTTTCCATAATTAAAAATCATATTCGGGTAGAGCATCTTTCCTAGACCTAGGCTGATACAAACAACTAGCAAAATAGCCGTTGCTGCGCCATCTACCCGTAGACTAGGTACTAACCAAGAGCATATTCATATGGCCCTAATTCCTAGTACAAGGAAAATACGAATAACGGAAATATTCATGGGTATGCTCGAAGACTTGCTTTAAATCAAATATTCTAAAAATTAACAATTTGTTCAGGCCAGCCTCAACTCAGCTACACTGTAGGTTGACGGACCAACACCTATCAGAAAACAACTACCCCCCTGGCTGATACCACGAAGGGCATTGGATTACATCCAACAGGTGGTAGTGCGGGATTCTTCACAGAAGAAATTCCACATATGCTCTTGGCGATACAACTACCAGAACTGATTTTCAATTATTGGGACGGGATACACTTGCAGACACTGTCATGTTCTATCCTTCCGTTAATTCAAATGTTAAGGGTGTCATTCGGAATTTTCGATTCAAATCCAATCTTATCGGAACAGGAAATAAAGAACAATTGTAATATTGTTGTGTGTGAATTCTAATTTCAAATATCAAATTTCTGACTTGAAATATTTGATTAGCACCTTGCAGAAGGATTACTTTCTTACCCTGCGTACTGCAAACTGATGAATAAGCACGGTTGTGCTAATGGTGAGTATCGATCAGAATGATATTAACTACATAATATAAAAAAATCAAATATCTCACCGAGAAACATCAACCGTAATATCTTCTTCATGGAATCGATATACTTATTTCCACTAGAGTTCTCAATACTTTCCTCGATTGAAAATCAGTTATTTCACAGTGTATATTCAAAACGATATTTTTCAGTGCGACAACGAGCCCCAACTTTTCTCTTCCCTAATGACGGTTCGGTACGAAAGCCTGCCACCGAAATTGAAACGGGTTGATTATTTTTACGGTTGATGTCTTTCGATACAATGGAGCGCTGAGACTTTTTGAAATATGTAAACCAGAAACATGGACCTCATCGAATGTCAGATATCAATTATTCATATTGATTGATGGAGTACAGATTCACTGCAAACTGCTATTTGGAATTCCATTCCAAAAACTTCTTCGAATATTCTCTTGTAGTTCTTACAATGGAAGTGGAGATAGATTCCTGAAAAACGATTTAAAAATAATGAACTGATAATACTAGATTTTCCGGAATCATGAAACGAATCAGAGATGGTATTTTTGATCTCTCGTGAATGGTCCATTAGCAAATATGTCCACATTCTGAAATTGTAACTGTAGAGTGGTAGGTATAATCGTAGATTAAAATGCTCAAATACAAATGTAGGTTTTTCATGCAAAGGGTCGAAAAGACACATCCTGCAACTTTTATTGAATCTGGTTGACAATATTCTCTTTTATGGTCTGAACCCTTGATGTTATTCCATGAATCAGTAAAGAAGTCAGCAATGATTTTGAACAATGCATCCGATACAATTTTCAACCAGAGAACCATTACAAATTGTAAGGAAACATCTCCACCAACTGGTATGCATCAATACAAGACGCCCGTGAGGATTCTATTTTGGAGGTTTTTTCTTTTGGTTGTACGTGAAAAACTCTGCGGAGACTTGTTAAGTGGTTTTGTCTCGGTACACAGGTGAAACGCATGTGACTAAGCTCACTTAGACTTCACTGTGTATCATATTATACAGAGCTGGTGTACCATCAGTACACTCAACTCCAAGAAGACCAGGATACTGAATCTCAATGAACGTAAGCATATGGCTTGCATGAGAAAATTATATCCGGAAATTGATCGTAAAGAATTTTTGAGCTTTTCAATCGGTCACCCTCCAAAATGTGTGATACGAATCCCACATTCATTATTGAACTTTGCTCATAGTTCACTATGAGAGGTGGAACCTGGTTATTCATTAGCTGGCAAATGTTGTCTATTTTTCGGGTTAATGTTGTTGAAAGAAATACAAAGGCTTGTTTTCAGTGAAATAATTAGTGACTGAAACATTTTACACATCCATATATCATTTGAGTCGATATCTTCTGTAACTTTTGTAGACATCACACATCCTCAAGCATTCTAGCAAATGTCCTGTTACTTCGACTCCGTATATCGACCGGCCACTCATCGACAAAGGGAGAAGTAATAGATGTGAAGCAGAATGGCCTCGTTCCTTTTTTGGAGGGACACTCAGACTTTCAATTTCGGAATAATAAACTTGATACACGCAAGTTATGTTAATTGCTTCAAAATACCTGTTAAGTAGATCAGCCCTGTTGGTTGTTTCCACATGAGTTCATCTTGAATAGTTTTTCAACATGTTTTTCATATTTCACTCAAGGAAAAATGTACCATCTCGTATTGTGAATAACCACACTCTCCTGGAATATAACATTGAATTATCATGTTTTGTTTTCCACCCACTCACACCTCATATCTTCCAGTGTCGCTATAAAAATGCTTTCATAAATTATAAACTGAGTCTTCCAGCTACGCTTCTGAAACCTCAGCGTTTTCTGCAAAAATAAACAATAGCTGAAGGAGTGTTGCTTTCAAGCTGTCTTTATTTTTTCTTGTTTATGTGACAGAGAGACCCCTCGTGTATGAATTTGAGCTGAGACGGGTGAACTACATATACCTTCCGTTCCTTCGCGTTCTCAGCAATGATATTTTTATTTCATTCGCTTGGGTTGTGGTTTTCAGATTCAGTTTGGTATGGAGCGTTTTGTCTCTTGAGAGTTTTTTTATATTCTGACTGGAATTTGTACAGTAGGAATAATTCAATCAAGATTAATTTTTTTTCAATTGGAATCGTTTTATGAATATGGCTGATGGGTGCATGATGCCTACACCAATCAGTAGGACGATATACATATGTACCTGTCACATTAAACTTAACTATACGATCACAAAGGACCCCGCACTAATCTTATGGAAAACCGGTTTCGATGAAAATCGCTGAAATTTCAATATGATGTCGCCCATGCCATCCTGAATAAAAGTTATCATTGCGCCAACTTTCTGAATGCCCGCGTTTGGATTCTACAGGGGGTCAAAGTTCGATATTTTGACGATTTTTCAAAAAATCAGGAATTTCATTTTCATTGTATCGATCTGAATTTTCATAATGGAATAGTCCACAATATGTGCATCAAAAAGTTCAAATGACAAAAGTTTCTAGAATCAAAACTGGCGGGTATACAGAGGGTTGAACTTTGCTTTTGGTAATTTTTATCGAACTTTTTTTGAGAAAATATTCGTTTTCCTGCAGATCCATGTGCAATTGATGTTACTTACAGTACATAAGAGGGCGATCATATTTTGCATTTGAACTAACCATCCAACTTTAAATATTTGAAAGGTACGGGGCGATCAAAAATATATTTTCAATTTCGGAAAAATGTATCCCTTTGTATAGTCAGCTTTCACCAATATATTCAGCTGATTTTTTGAAACTATGTAGCTAACATACATACAAATGTGTCAACGTCTGTGCTCATTAATCTGAATCCAAATAAAGTTGCGGCGATGGTCCAAAAAATATGGAGAAGGGATGTTTCGGAATAATTTAGAAATGATTTCTAAAATCGTCCGTGAATTTCTTTTATTTTCTGATATAATGTAGATGAGTTATTATTGATCAAAAAGTTCTACAGTGCCTACCACGCGAATGCCACGGTTTGAATTATACAGGGTTTTGAAGTATAGTATTTCCTTGATTTCTGGAATAATCAATAATTTCTTTGTAACGGAAAATAATATTGTTTACTAGACAAACTTCGAAACATTTCAATGACCAAATTATCTGAAATGAGAATTTATGAATATACAAAGGTTGGTCCAAAAAAAAATTTTTTTTTCAAAAATATAAGTATCCGTTTACTATTCATATTTTTTATATATTCAGAAACTCTATTAGGACCAGGACCCCCTTGTCTCCTCCCAATGTTTTAGGAAAATCCAGTATGAAAACAATATATTCTCGAGAAAGATCGTGTGCGGAAGAACAAGTAGAGAGAAATGAGATGATTTGGTTTATATTCAGGTCTTCGCAACTGCCATTGTCTTCAAAAAATTGTGACCGCAACTGACAGATATATGAAATATGAATTAAAGTAAGTACATAACATGAATTCAGCACGATTCCAAGCATATGGGCTGATTCAGAGAAAACAGAAATGATGATAGTACTACAACAGCTACTGAACTGAGTCGAATCAATTCAGCAAGTACATTTTTTCCAAGAAGACAGCCTTTCGGACGATTCATATTTCGTTTTCCGAAACGAGTTATACCGGTTTCGGGGTTTTGCCCCTCATCAGTGTAGGGTAGGTCTTATATAGATATCACTGAATAGAGCATGCGACATTCTGAAATAATTGAAAAAATCTTCCATTACAATGATTGAATCTGCAGTTAATTCAATTGCAATGAAGAATGAGGATGCAAGTGATTTCTATCGCAATAAAGAATTAGACTTCTGACGAAATGTCATGCATCCAAATTGACCACCTACATACCGGTCTTGGGTTTTTTGAGATGTTATTCAAATAAATTGTGAGGAGTTCATACACCGGCATGACTGTCATCGTTTCACTACCCAACTATTTCAAGCGCACCATCAGGAACCATTTGTTGTGGTCTATTTGCCGCGTCCATTACTGAGTTTAGTAGAGAACTTGAGGGGTATCGACTGTTGGGGTCATGTCGAGCATGACCAAGAT
>JAVJAQ010003097.1:0-289228 GCA_032362365.1 Zygogramma bicolorata
TAGATTTTACGCATGATTCTGAACATGTTTCATGTATAATGTCCTATACCCAAGTCTAACCGTTTTCGAAATATTTCAAATTTTAAGTTGAAAATTGCGTTTGCAGACCGAAAAATATTTTTTTTTATTTCTGGACATGATCATTTATTTTCGATTGTGTATCGATTTATTCATAGGAGAGGACCCAGTTCAGTAGAATTTCGATATAAATTCGATCAGAGTTATACAGGGCGTTCACCAGAAAATGATATAGATCCGGTTGAAAAAATTATTATAAGTCCATTTTTTCAAATGGAAACCCCCCAAATTTTTAGTCTCATTCCATTCGGCATCGAAAATGAAGCTAACTTTGAATAAGGTTATCTATGCCTAAACTCAACAGTTTTCGAAATATTGGCGAATTAACAAGTCTCAGTTCCAGAAAATCTCGTATTCTTGAGTTTACTTATTCTTAGTTGGCCATGGCTCCCGCAGTTGCGTTGGAAACAATCAATTGCCACGGAAATGTCATTGTAATCAATCATGCCGGCTCGTTTGAATTATTCGAATGAAGATTACTTAAATCTATTTATTATTTATGGCGAATGTAATAGGGTTATCTCAAGAACATGTGATATATTTGCTATTCGGTATCCGCAGAAGCAGAAGCCCTCACAAAACACTGTTAAACGAACTATAGAAAACTTCAAAAACATTCCATCTCTGCTGATACAAAAATTTAGATAAAGAAATTCTAAAACAATGCGAATAAAAGAGAAGAGAACAAGAGAGGTATACAAAAATTATTTGGTCAGTAAATGTTCAAATTGGCGCCCTTCAACTTCCAAACATTTTTCACATCTCACTAATAATTCTTGATGTGTCGCTTTTCTTATTGAATCGGGTCTGAGATTCTCAAATGAATTCCTCACTCGTTGCATACAATCTTCCATGGTAGTCAATTGAGTTTCATAGACTTGATTTTTAATTGTACCCCAAATGAAAAAATCGAGCACTGACAAATCTGGAGAGCGGGGCGGCCAAAGAAATGGTCCATTGTTGGCTATCCACTGGTCATGAAACAATTCTTGTAAACGAGTATTGACTAAGTGACCATTATGCGGAGGTGCCCCGTCATGTTGATAAAATAGGTTTCTATGGTCAGCAATTGGTAAAGTGTCCAAGTACTCATTTTCGAAATCATGCAAAATATTCAAATATCCTTCACCTGCAAAAAAAAGTACATCTCATCCCATTCTTGTTTCGAAATTGACATCTGTTTTTGGTAAAGGTAAGTTTATCGGGCTTCTGCGCAAATAAAAAAAAAAGTGATGTTACTTACGTAGTTTTGTCTCCTGAACACGAATATGAATATATTTTGCGGCGCTCTCTACTACATTCCGAAATATGGCTCTCCAAACATTGAAAATTGACCGTTTTCAAACACGAATTTTTAGTCAAAAATCACTCAAAGTTTTTCTTTCTTTTGATAGGCCCTTCCTTTACACACTAATCAACCCATATTTCACAATTACAAGCACTAAAAACATTATTTTTTCAACAAAAAGTCCACCCTTCTTTAGGACAACACATAGGTAACCACCAAATCTGTATATTTTTATCATTTTATATGTAGTGGGTTGGTAACTGCGCGCGTTAACTATTCATTGCCATCGATACAATAATTTATCTTCTTCCAGATGTATTTCCTTTGCACTGAACCCGAAAACACTCCCAATATAATTAAAAAATTAATAAGTGCCAATCTATTGTTTACCAAAATTAGAAATTCGCAGAATTTTAACATTTTCAGTTTATGATATTTACGTTAAATAAAACACCAAAATGGCGAAATTCAAACAATTGAACATTGAAATGAAGGGGAAGTTATCTGCCCAGAATCAAATTTGAAATGTATTGTCCTAAAAAAGGGTGGATTTTTTGTGAAAAAATAATGTTTTTACTGCTTGTAATTGTGAAATATGGGTTGATTAGTGTGTAAAAAAGGGCCTATCGAAAGAAGGAAAAACTTTGAGTGAGTTTTGACTTAAAAATTCGTGTTTGAAAACGGTCAATTTTCAATATTTGGAGATCCATATTTCGGAAAGTAGTAGAGAGCGCCGCAAAATATTATCAGATTCGTGTTCAGAAGACAAAACTACGTAAGTAACATCACTTTTTTTTATTTGCGCAGAAGTTTTTATTTGCGCAGGAGCCCGATAAGCTTACCTTTACCCTGTTTTTTACTTACCATTTAAGTTTTCTTGATAAAAATGCAGTGCCACGACGCTATCACTTCTTATCGCACAATAAACATTGAACTGCCAAGACTCTTGAAAATTCAGTTCCCTGAATACATGTTGATTTGAGTCACTCCAATAATGGCAATTATGTCGGTTGAAGACACCATTCTTTGTGAATTTAGCTTCGTCTGTCCATATAATGCTATCCAAAAATAATTCGTTCCCTTGCGACCACGTTAAAACGAATTCACAAAATCTCACTCTTCGTGGAAAATCTGTTTCTTTCAGGTGCTGAACTATGGAGAACTTATATGGGTGAAATTTATGTTTGCGCAGTATTCTCTGTACTGAGTTTTTTGACAATCCTGATTCTCTTGCAACTTGTCTCAAAGATATTGTTGGATATGCAGCAAAATATCCCAAAATGGCAATTTCAATATCTTCATCATCAACAATTGGCTTTTTTCTCTGCACTCTTGCTTTGACGGATCCAAAGTTTTTGAAGTTTTCTATAATTCGTTTAACAGTATTTTGTGAGGGCTTCTGCTTCTGCGGATACCGAATAGCAAATATATCACATGTTCTTGAGATAACCCTATTACATTCACCATAAATAATAAATAGATTTAAGTAATCTTCATTCGAATAATTCAAACGAGCCGGCATGATTGATTACAATGACATTTCCGTGGCAATTGATTGTTTCCAACGCAACTGCGGGAGCCATGGCCAACTAAGAATCAGTAAACTCAAGAATACGAGATTTTCTGGAACTGAGACTTGTTAATTCGCCAATATTTCGAAAACTGTTGAGTGTAGGCATAGATAACCTTATTCAAAGTTAGCTTCATTTTCGATGCCGAATGGAATGAGACTAAAAATTTGGGGGGTTTCCATTTGAAAAAATGGACTTATAATAATTTTTTCAACCGGATCTATATCATTTTCTGGTGAACGCCCTGTATAACTCTGATCGAATTTATATCGAAATTCTACTGAACTGGGTCCTCTCCTATGAATAAATCGATACACAATCGAAAATAAATGATCATGTCCAGAAATAAAAAAAAATATTTTTCGGTCTGCAAACGCAATTTTCAACTTAAAATTTGAAATATTTCGAAAACGGTTAGACTTGGGTATAGGACATTATACATGAAACATGTTCAGAATCATGCGTAAAATCTAAAACCTTGATAATATACAGGGTGTCCCATATAAAATAACGAAGTTGGGGTCCACTTCCGGTACAACCGGAAGTGCCACAATCTTTAAAATATTTTAGTCGGATAGCACTTATCAACAATAGTGAACTCCCAAATTTTCAAATTCGGCCCACCTATGGTTTTCTATATATTGATCGATGCAGTTCCCGGAGGGACGCCCTGTATATTTAGCAATAACCATGCTGGGAAAAGTTTGGCGCGCTACAAATGAAAACCTATGCACTATACGGAAAAAAGTTTCGAATAAAAGTTGAAGAGAATTTTATTATCTACGAAAATGATCCCTACTGTTTTTGTCGTACGATGCACGGTTCACGAGATATTTGATGAAACGTGTTTTCCAAGATGGCGGCTGAAGCTCAACCCCCCCTGTCCCGCCAACTCGAATTTATATTCAGGGGACACCCCCAAACATTTCCCAACAAGAAAATCAATTCTGTAGAAGATTGCATTATGAACCTACTTTTTTTGCTCTGGCTCTTGGCGTAGAAGCAGTTAGGACGGACAGCCATTTCGCTTCCCTCAGTCTGTACATCTTAGTACGAATTGATATAAAACAGCCTTTCTCCCCCTTTTTCGTATTATTCGCAAAAATTGTAATTCCAGTAAAAGTTTCAAAAACCCTCCGAAATGAAATTTTATTCTGAATAAGCAACCTCGAAAACGTTTTCAAGATTATAAAAGTAAAATCATCATTTGTTTTATTTTTAATCGAAGATGTTACGCCCTATATAGCTCGGATCATAGTGAGTTGTCAAAGAGTGCTTGGGTCAAAAATGAGGTTTCTAGCAGTACTTGAGTGCACAAAGTTTCGTACTCTCTCCATAAATTTTCAATATGTTGACTGCTGACATTTCAAATATCTCATGAACCCCAGCCACCACTCTATTTGATACGATACTGGTACTTCTGGACAAAGTTCGTTTCGTGTTCATACCTATTTTTCAAGGAAATTTCAGAATCGATCACGATATATTGAAAAAAAACTTTTTTCAATAACACACTTCAACCTCTATCGAAGCAGCGATGATAAAATGACCATATCCATCAAATATTTATCTTTCCGTCGTATCGCATTTGATTCGAAATCGGTCCACTTGAGAAGACCGCTACTATACATTTCCACCACATTTCCTGTTCGGTAAATCATAGACATGCCGACAAAAATCGATTAACCTTGCCTTGGAAGTCTCCTTGAACACGCGATTGTGAAAAAATGTAAATCTTATCGAACCGGCTGGCTGTTCATTTTCATTTCAAACTTGACCTTCCTGAATAAGTTTCACAAATAGGTTCGGCGGCACGAGTCGGTTCATATAACCCGAAATTATTTTTGATCGATTGTTCAAGTATGGGCATGTCGTGATTCGTCAGTTTATCGAGCGGAACAAAATTGGAAAGCGTCAGCTGTTTCGAAAGCATACAGGACATTCGAGAATCAGTGCAGTTCAACTCGAACGGAAAGACAATTCAACGTTACTTGTTCATTCTTGTTGAATATTATTTTTAGATTACCGAAAAAATGGCGTGAAACATCTCATACTTAGTCCTGCCGCTGTCTGTAAAGTCGAAAGTAGGACACTGCACGAGTAATTGAGTAAATTGTAATTAATTATGAGTATTTACCAGTGTATGAGAGCTATTCGCTTAGGAATTGTTTGAAATTTCTAATGAAGAACTGTCAAATCATTGAAGTTTCGTGGTGAGATATTCACACGTCTAACCGTGTATATTTCGACAACTTTGATATACTATTTCTATCATTGTTCAACACGTTGAAGCAACAACACTATTTTCGATATCTTTTTTGGGCATATTCAGGCTGTTAAGACAAATGTGATTGGTGATAATTTTGAGTTGGATATTAATTTCACCGAAGTAATAGGAACAGCGTGAATTTTATTGGATTTTTATTTTAGATAGAAACCTGATAAAATTTTACATGGGGTCCAATTCCACATGGTTTTCGGGTAATTTTTATTTTTCATGATTTTTTAGAGCATTCGAACTATTGAAACTTTCTGAAGAATAGAAATGTTAAAAACAAATTTGTTGAAGCTCATTAAAAAAAAATTGTAAAGAATAAGGAGTCTGAACATATGTGATCAGGATTGCCTCCTGTACCTCCTGGACAGTGACTTATGACACGCAACATCCTGCATATTATTCTCCATAACAAATTCTCCAGTTTCAGTGAGATGAATATGTGATTTGATAATAATAGTAAAGATATTCAATCGAGGAAAAAATAAGATTTATTGATACACCTCGAGAACAACGTTTCTGCTATAAAGTTTCGAATAATCTATTACCGTGAACCGAATCAAAAAAGATGAAAGCACCATTTGAACGTCATTATTTCGTGGTAGATAAATATTTGATTTGTAGTTTTCTGGGTTTGTCACCTACCACAATCTGAAAGAATAAGAATTAATATTGAAATCTATACAAGTGTTGATGGGGAAAATTTTTAATCAACCCCGAAAAGTTGCTGCGTCTATAGAAAAACAGTTCCTTCTGAAATATGAATTATTCGACCAATGTCAATTACGCAGATTATCAACAAGAAATTTTTGCATTTGAACAGGAAGTTGCGTATAAGTTTTGATGACGGAAGCGGATTCAAAACACCCCTATATTACACCCCGATTCGACGATGCAATTTTGTCGCTGCAACTTTTCGCGGCGAGCTATGTCATCTAGCTGTCAGTTTGCATTGACAATATTAAAAAATAGCACTGAATGTTACCAAGATGAGCGTCTACATTATCACAACTGATATATAATTTCATTCATTTCTAAGAATTGATATTGTGATTAAATCACCTTATTACTCAACTTGATTCCTCAAGTCTCGAAAAATAATTGGAATGATCAAAATGATGCCACCACATATTTGTGGTTTGCGGCAACAAATTCACCATAGAAATAACTAAGTCGCTCCAACTTATCGCACCAAAAAAGATTCATGCAACTCGAAAAACTTGCATGAACACATGCAATTTTCTGGAGTTGCAGCGACAAACTTGCATCGTCGAAACAGGCTATTACTCCCAAAAACACTCTGGTATATTGTCAACCTCGAAATGCAATTGAAACATTCAAAATTTTCAATAATGAATTCATTTCAGATGTTAACGCTGGCAAGGAAGGAAGGTCGATGTCAATGTCTATTTTCATACTTCCTGTCGAAATTCATTCGGATATTTAATCAACTTGAAATAATTATTATTTACAGCAGAGCCAACGACACACCTATAAAAACTGTAGGTTGCTATGATGACTTTTTAATACATGAATTTCGAGAGATCATTCAATTAATTGAATAATGGATGAAATAGTTCAGTCGTGTAAAACTCACTCTATACAATAATGTCTAATCGCCAAAAAATTGCTATAAAAACACAATTCAATGCATATACATATTTTAAAACTGAATATGGATAAATGCCGATAAATTGCAATTCTCTCGGCAATTCTTATAGTTCAAATATTTTCTCAATGAGAATAGATATGGTACATAAAAAATTATAGAACTATGCAAAAATTGTACCGGATGCCGTTTTGTGACATCAGTAAAAAAATGGTACCGATAACCTTGATTCGGATTTTTCTTTAACATGGATTCATTTCATACAGTTGGGCCCAGGGCGCCAATGCATCAAGTAGACAAGTATTTGTGTTTTAGTGTGCTAACATTGAACACAACAGAGTTTATGCATTCTCCACTCCAGGTTCGTGCCATAGAAGAGCTTCTGAAAATTATTCAGATTATTACAGGTAATGAGTTGCTTCAATTGATATTTAATATCAAGACCAGAACCTCATAGCTGGTCTTGATCCAGAATTGGTATGAAGTTGTATATTACGTAGACTATAGAGTCATGCACTTCAGCCCTACCACAAGATGTAAGATCTATTGTACAGTAATGTATTCACAAATCATCGCATAATAAAATTGGAAAAGAACCTTATGTATGCAGTTCCCAAGGCGTCGCCAATACTGATAGCACAAGTTTTTTTGACACAAGGGTGAATAGTAATATGAACTGGATCACATTAACCACGTCTGTTCCAGGCTTAATACATAAATGTTTCTTTTCGATGTACTTTCTGAGAAAAACTCTTGATGTAGCTTTTTGAAAAACCAAAGAACTGTTCTCGTTTCCTTGTGATCTGATACCCACTTCATAGTCTCTTGATTTTTCTTCAGGGCACTAACGAATGCAGACCTCTATGGCATTAGACCATTGGAATGTTACAATTTTTAGGCCTTGGCGTGCGTCTCACAGGGGACGCAATTATTTTTTTTTATCTGTTGGGAGATCATAACTTTTTTATTTTCGATAAAAGTTATAGAACAATGGGAAATGTCAATAAAAATTTTTGGATGATGGAAAGATAAAGCGCGAAAATGTATGCTAAGAAGTATTTGAGAATAAGGTCAACTTCGGAGCACTGCAAAACTCTAATGAATGAACGAAATAATGAAAATCTATAGTGAAAATTATTTGTTGAAACCCCTTCATATAAAAACGTTCTTTTACTGTTAAATGACTAGAAAAAAAAATCACTGAAACGATCATTCGTTCAATTTTTTTTATCATTTTCGTTCATAAATTATTTTTTTCGATTTTCAATAAAGAGTAATAGAATTAAAGATGTTAATCTTAGACGAAAAATGTCAGAATGAATTTTCTGTAGGATCGATGAAGTTTGTTAGATAAAGCGCAAACACCCTTTTCCCCCCCGTTTTCAACTATTTTCTGAATAATCAACGTACCATACCACTACGTTCCTGTCTATAGGTGGGTCGCTTGGTGCTATGATTAACGATCATGACTTCAAGTTTCATCGTATTATAGTGCCAGATTTGTATTATTGTTGTCAGTTTTGTCTGAGATTTCTGCAAAATATTGCGTTTTTTTTAGTTCGCGTGGACAGTATAGATCCACAAATAATACATCCATTCTATACCTGAGGTAAATAAAATTCACCTATTTATTGGAAATCAATATTCTGAATACACCTCTAAGAGTGAGGTTTCGTTCTACTATTTGGACTTTCTTTGTGATAAACTGTGGACCACAATTGTTCTCACTGAAATATACCATGTTTTCTATTCTATATTTGTTGGGGACATTTAAAAAAAATACCCCACTCTTCCCCACAAAAGTATTGATGTTCAAGAGAAACAACGCTATCAAGCATTCTGAAGCATCACATTGTCCATAAATTGCTTTTTTCCATTAATGACGGCTCCACTACGTTTGTGAAGAGTAATTTGTTTGGGAACTTCAAAGCGTCTAACGGAAGTTATAGCCGACGGAAAGTGTAGGCAATGTTCACTTTTCCGTTTTTTCCTTTGGAGTCGAAAAATAGCAGATGTTGAATATCCTTCCATTACTACTTACTGTTACCTGATTATAAAATTTTGCCGTCAACGATTCTGCGTTTCTACTTTCTACGCACGCACATTTCTCACACTCCTGAAAACGGATTTTTTTTGGTACAACCATAATGCATTTTTTTTTCTTATCTAGGAATTGAATCATTTGTGTAGTAACGAATGTTTCTGCTCTTTTCAATTCCTCCACAATGAGAATGCGAAAACATAAAATAATCATTATACTTTGTTCCAGGACTTCGGTGTTGTTCGTTTCAATCACCTTCATAGTACTGATGATCATTTCGTTGACATGGTTAGTGTTCTACTACGTCCAGAGGTTCAGATACATCCGCACTAAAGATAAACTATCGGTAAGTTGAATTTTATTGCTTTCAGAAAAAATGTTACTATAAAGACAGATCACATAACTCTAACAATAGGCTTGTTACACACTATCGAATCTAGATAAAATCTAATCATATATTGAATAATTAACTTATATAAAATCGTTCTGGGGTATACTGAATCAATATCTATAATACGGTATATAACACACATAATAAATAATCACTCATTAGGAAAGAGCATATTTCCAGCTCGATGGAAAAAATCGTTAGTGCTACCTTAACCCAAAATTAGAAATTCCATGTATTCCTGGATTAAATTACATCTGGATGTACATTCACCTAGTGAGTAGTTCTAATACATTATTCGAAAGCATTCGACAAAATTGAACATGGGATACTGCTACTACTGCTAGCAACAGTTGATTTCATTGGGTTTGCAGAACAATCGTTGGATCAAGTAAAAAGCTATTACTGTAAAGGAAATGAAATCGTCAAATATAAAGGTAGCTTATCAAATGAATGTGGAGTACCTCAGGGATCTATACTGGGACCACCACTCTCAAATTATACGTCCTCTTTTGATAACGCTCCCCAAAATTGCAAAGGTCACCTTTACGCCAACGATACGCAGGTTTTTCTTTCTTCTCGACCCGATGAGATACACCTTGCTAACGCGAAGATCAACGAAGATCTCTCATCTCTTGTGGCAATTTCCAAAAAATACTGACTTGAAATGAACCCTAACAAATCATAAGTTTTATTGTTTAGTTGGCAGCATACTAAACAAAGGTATTCCGAATTCGTAAATATTGAAATTAATGACATACCGCATCTATATCAAACTCAAAGTCACTGGTGGGGCAAAAGCTTGAAAATCGTATACTAGGTAGGCCACAAAGAAGGCATAAAAATCTTAATGAAATATTACTTGCATAGGACAATTATATTTATCAATTTTTCAATCTGAAGGACATTACAAATGAACACAATTGATCGGCGGAAATAACATCTGTAATTGCGTCCAAGTGCGCGTCTGTTAATCGCGATCTTGCGGGAGATTTGTTTTTTTTTTTCATCAAGGAAAATGATTGTTCACACTTATACGTACCCGCAAACATTTACAAGATTTCACAGACCACTTTTCTCATTCCTTGGTATTGAACAGGCAAGTACCTTTAAAAAAAATTAAACGACCAAAGATTATACTCTGTGAATCTCTCGATTTTTCTCACATCTATTACTGCGACGTACTGTACGGGGCCTGCATATCAAAATATGAAAACAATCCCCTTGTAGCGTATACAGAATACTTGTGATATGTTCATTTACTTTTCGATGAGAAATGAGCATGTATCTTCACTCCAGATCACTAAGTAGCCTAAGGATTGAATGGGGAATGGATGGTTCAAACCGATAACAATACAAAAACGAGATTTCAAGCTAGCAGTTAACTAGAAAATGTTTTTTAATATCTATAATCTGGCAACTGAAGATATCTAAAACACAGTTAGCAGAATTGCAGGTGTCGCACATAGAATATACTGGGGATTTTTTCATTACATTTGTTCGTGGGGAATTTAAATAAAATGTTATATTACTTCTGGATGTCATTCTAGGAACACGAAAGTTCAACATTTCTAGTAATTGAGAGCAGGTGATGATATTGTTGATGATTTTAGATAAAAATAAAAATGAGAAGTATTTACGCCTTACCTCGAGACTGCAAAAATTATGCCTTTTAAATAAATCGCTGTTGGATACTTCCACAGTAGGATACCTACCATCGAGTTTGAATGACAAGTATTTCAAGAAACGCCTTTGGACGGCTTCCACTTGACCTATATGAATCTGATAAAAGGGGCTCCACACAATGGAAGCCTATTCCAACTTAGACCGAACGAAAGTATAAAATAACAATTTGAGTGTTGAAACTTCTTTGAAATCACGGGTATTCCTAACTAAAAATCCGTGCGTACGATAAGCCTTGGTGAGAGACTTACTAATGTGTTCATTAAAGGAGAGAGATGGATCAAATATCACACCCAGATCAGTAATAGTATCAGGTCTTTCCAGAACTTGATGGTCTATGGTGTAATTGTATAATATCGGATTGCTTTTCAGTGAATAAGACATTACCTTACACTTAGAGATGTTGAGAGATAAATTATTTTTTCGACACCATACAGCAAGCAACACGATTCAAATTTGAAGCCAGGCGTTCGGAATCTTCTAGACTAGTTATGTAGTGTAAGAGTTTCATGTCATCTGCATATAAGAGAAAGTCAACATCAATTTCATTCGCAATATCATTAATAAATATATTGAATAGTAGCGGTCCCAGATTTGACCCTTGCGGCACACCAGATGTGGCTGAATATTCGACAGACTTGAGGCCATTTAGTTGGACGTACTGCTTTCGATTTTCAAAATAAGACTTGAAGAGGTTAACAAGGCTACTGGATAAACCAGAAACTGAAAGCTTGTTAAGCAAGATATTATGGTCAAGTCTGTCGAAAGCTTTAGAAAAGTCAGTGTAGATTATATCAGTCTGATATATAGGAGATGTCTCCTAGTGACCTGTTCACCTTCCTGAAAAAGACAGGATGGACGATGACCTAGGACAACTCCTCGGGAGAATGTACAGTGGGTTACATTTGGCCTAAGTGCTGTGGGCCTACACTCACCCTCCCTACTCTACAGATACAGCATATATTGTAAAGACATATTTTATAACATGTTATACCACAATATTATTATATCACCCTTAATTACTATTATATCTAATTCTATAACTATCTTTATTATTATTTCGTATTGTCCTACTCAATAAGGTAGTGATTAGTGATTGCGAAACCGGCCCTCAAAACAGTACGTATCTCTGCCTGATCAATGTATTCGAAGAAAACAAATTTTCGTATCAGTCAGACAAGGTTGTTAGTGAGTATTGTCAGATGTCTCGTGAGGTATAACGAGGTGAGGATTCTAACTACAAATTTTCAAGAATTAATTCGCATTAATTCAACTAACTGATGTAAGTGGCCTGTAGATTCACACGAAAGGGAAGCCCTGTAATGTTCAAAGAAAACCGCATGAATCAAGGGACAGGAGATACGAATTAACATTAACTTTGAAATTCGGAAGTTTGTAAGCCTTAGGAAAAACCTCTTTTGGCAAGGAGTTCCAAAGCTCAGCTGTTCTATTGAAGAAAGATTCCTCAGCAAGAGAGGTTCGACAGGTTTCCAAATTAACAACAAAGTGGTGCGAATTCTGTACTCGTCGAGTCATTCGTGTAGATATTGCCAGGGGTGGAACAATTGATAACAGTTCGGAAGAGCATCGACCGTAAAAGTATCTATAGGAGAGAGACAAGTCTCCGACCCTTCTACGATGTTCCAATGAAGTGGATCACCAACACGACGAATTGCCTTTCTCTGAATAGAATCGAGAAGCCTCAATGAGTGTTTTGGTGCCGAACTCCACACATGAGAACTGAATTCCATGACAGGTCGTAACTGAGCCTTGTAGATCATTAGAAGCTGTCGAGAAGTGAAGTATTTCTTCGCACGAAATAGAAATCCAAGTTTCTGGAAAGCACTTTTGAGGTAAGCGTCGATAGGTACGCATCGTACGGATCGTACGAAACGGATTTTAGAATTATTAGTATAGTAAGTTATACATATGCGTCCACTGACCGGCAGCGAACGGATCGCACGTATCGGTCCGTCGGTAATGCCGATGAAATTTATCGAAGGGGCAACTTTTCCGACTGGTGCGAATGACGTTATGCGGATTGCCGATAAGTGGACGCATGTCACAATAGGTAGTCACTGGTCGCCTCACAGATCATTTGAATTTTGTTACATTTCGACACTAAGTACACACACGTGCTTTAATTATATTTGTTATTACGCATATTATGGAGCAAATCAGTGAATAGTGTATGATATTCTCCAAATTGTGATCTTTTTTTGAATATGTCATGTATCCACAATCTATGTCTTCTCTTATTTCCCCTCCTTTCTTCTTCATCTAATAACAAAGCAATAATGACAATTTCTTCATCACTTTCCATGATCGGAAACATTACACACTGTAATGTTTCCGATCGTCCACTCACTACAAAAATGCGAATGTTACTTAAGGTAAGCGTCCATAGGTACGCATCGCACGTATCGTACGGATCGTATAAAACGGATCGATTTGTGGTAGTGCGTCCACTGAATCCGTAGCGATCGGATTGCCGATGCGACGGTCGGCTTTTAAGTAACATTCGCATTTTCGTAGTGAGTGGACGATCGGAAACATTACAGTGTGTAATGTTTCCGATCATGGAAAGTGATGAAGAACTTGTCATTATTGCTTTGTTATTAGATGAAGAAGAAAGGAGGGGAAATAAGAGAAGACATAGATTGTGGATACATGACATATTCAAAAAAAGATCACAATTTGGAGAATATCATACACTATTCACTGATTTGCTCCATGATATGCGTAATAACAAATATAATTAAAGCACGTGTGTGTACTTAGTGTCGAAATGTAACAAAATTCAAATGATCTGTGAGGCGACCAGTGACTACCTATTGTGACATGCGTCCACTTATCGGCAATCCGCATGACGTCATCCGCACCAGTCGGAAAAGTTGCCCCTTCGATAAATTTCATCGGCATTACCGACGGACCGATACGTGCGATCCGTCCGCTGCCGGTCAGTGGACGCATATGTATAACTTACTATACTAATAATTCTAAAATCCGTTTCATACGATCCGTACGATACGTACGATGCGTACCTATGGACGCTTACCTTTAAAAGCCGACCGTCGCATCGGCAATCCGATCGCTGCGGATACAGTGGACGCACTACCAAAAATCGATCCGTTTTATACGATCCGTACGATACGTACGATGCGTACCTATGGACGCTTACCTTTAGCGATCGATCTCACATGGTTTCTTCATGGGGTATTATTACTGATTGTAATTCCTAGCATCGAGACACTTGATTTTGTAGGAATAGTTATTCCTGACATCTGAATATCAGACGATGATAGATCGGCTTTTCTTGCTGAAAATCCATCATAACGTGATGAAAATCCATCATGACGTGATGAAAATCCCTCATAACGTGATGAAAAACACTTTATTTTCCAGAACTTTAATATCAAGTCAAGATATTCCCTAAATTTCTGTTTGATTTTAAACGGTAAATTTGCAGGATACAAAACCGTCAATGGAATAATACTCTTCCTGATACTTGAACTGAAGAATTTCGAAATATTGTGAGTTCGACCTATTCGTCAACTTGACGTTATCGATTCATCTGCTTTGCACATCATTGTAGCTCTCTCTATTTCTATTGGTCTTTCCTACCTCCAAAGCGCATTTGGTCAAGCCATTGTAATTGGACCATAAAAATATATTGGCTACTCAACTCACTCGCGGAAATAGGCCGCGACGTCACTGGCCTAATTCTTTTGAATTTCATTAATTCATATCTCGACGTTCAAAGATGGGGCAATTTAATTTCCGATGAATGAATAAAAAAATCATGGAACGAGCCCATTAACGATTGTCATTCATTTATTTTCACTTACTCAGTTTACAATAATTTCGTTTGGACTATTTCTTTTCCATATGAAAAATAACTTTCTCATTATTGAGATTTTAAATTTTTGACTAGACCATTAGAAGCCTCTTATCATTTGCCAATTAGTTACGAAAGAAAATACATTGTATCTCGTTGATTTGATATCAACTTAGCGATCCTCTTTTCGAGACTTTTTTTATTGAGTTTTCCAAAATTTTGACTGAACCATCAGAATTCTTTAGGTTTCAGCTAACTATTGATATTGCTTTTTTTGTTCTGAAAAATATATGGTGTCTCGCTAACTTGGCGATACAACTTTTTCACCATTGAATTTTTAGACCATTACATTCTACTTCTGCTTCTTTATTGTGAAAAAAAATACTTATTCTCGACTAGACCATTAGATTCCTCTGATTATTCGATAATTAGTTGCGAGAGAGAAATTTCATCTTTTGCCGAAGTTTTATACTATTTAGTTAACAATCATTCCGAATGATTTCATAAAAGTCCAACGATATTCCGAGCATGTCTCACAGGGAGTTACTTTCAATGGAGGGGAAACTTCTATGAGCAATTGGATGGCGTGGCAATGGGAAGTCCACTTAGCCCAGTAGTAGCCAACTTCTTCATGGAACGGTTTGAGGAGAAAGCAATCGACGCCTTCGAATTGAAGCCGACCTTGTGGCTACGCTACGTGGATGACACATTCGTCATCTGGAAACATGGTAGGGACGCTCTAAAACTTTTTCTCGACCACTTGAACGCTCAACACCCCAATATTGAGTTCACCATGGAGACTGAACAGGACCAACGAATAGCATTCCTGGATGTACTGATCGAACGATGTGGGGCTAGACTAACCCACAAAGTATACCGAAAACCCACACACACGGATAGGTACCTGCACGCACTATCGAACCACCATCCCAGCCAAAAGAGAGGAGTCATTTTTACTCTAACGGAACGTGCTCGAAGAATATGCGAACCAGATCACCTGTGGGAAGGTATACATCGGTACCACCAAAAGATCCATGGGAACAAGGCTAAGGGAACATGAGAGAAACTGCAGACTGGGGCAAACTGACAAGTCGGCTGTGGCGGAACACGCACTCAGTGAGGGTAACCACAGGATTCTGTTTGAAAATGCAAAACTGATTGCACCCAACCAGGGATACCATAGCCGACTGGTACGGGAGGCAATAGAAATCCACAAACACACGGATAATTTCAACAGAAAAGAAGAAGCCGTCAACCGAATATGGAATCCCATTTTAAGAAAATCGATAATAACTGCAGGTAGTTCTTCAGAAAATAATGATGATTATTCTCCGAACCCAGATGAGGTAAACAAGGTACTCAATATTAATTAGCACGGCAAACTACCTGAATCGGCATAAATACAACTTGCGAAGAAAAAATCCCCAGTCATCGGAGTGAATTTCCAGATGAATGAGCCTCTGAAGAAGCTTGCCACTCGAGCCAGCGAAACGTCAGGAAGAAATTCCAAAATACGACGGCCTTCAAACCCGAATAAAAGTAGTGATACTGAGTACTTATATCTTTTGTGTGGTAGCTATAATAGCGTATCAGGTGGGTTAGCCTGGTTCGTAAAACTCCGTTGGTGTCTACAAGTTAGCGGGGATCTAAACAAATCGTAAATTCCGATGAGTTGAATGACATTTCGACAGAATGACAAAGAAGTAGGAGATATATTCATTCACAATGAAAAATGTGCTACTCTTAGGTTGGGAAGTGACAAATCTTTCCAACCTCCTTATATTTTATTCGAAACGTTATTCAGCTCATCGGAATTCACGAAGTGTTCAGATACCCGCTAACGTATGACAAACTAAGCAAACCCACCTGACACGATACTACACTATCTCAGTACCGAACGTACAAAAAAGATATACTCACTTTCTCCCTCAAAACTACAATCCTCTTCAATAACGAAAGCTCGACTCAGTTTCCAGATTTCAAACGTTACCACTTTTCAGCCATTTTCCGTACATCTCTCGCATCGTCGCTAATCGGGGCCAGTTCATCTGAATTTTTCAATATGTCGCCTACATTTCAGTGAGTTATCCAAACCTTAGCTATTTGCAGAAATTCCTCGTGGCACTACTGCTATTTGTGAAAAATTATTATTACGCTATAAGGTAGACACGATTAAATTTCCACAAAATTTATTGTCTTCGCGACATGTTTCGGTACACTGTACCTTTATCAAGCGAATGTATTTAAACACTAAATTATTCTTCGCTAAAAGCTCCTTAAATATATCAGGGCCTACTCTAATTATCTATGATTCCTAGAATAATACCACTGACAATGATGATGATTCCTAACTGATGCTGATAACTGATACTGATTCCTAATAATAATTATGATATCGGACCATAGTTACTACTTATTGATTGAATAAGTTCAACAAAGGGGAACTATTGAGATCCAATTGATCATTTAGCAAACAATTTGAATTTTTTAATTTATTGATTTCCAAAAATTCTAAATAATTAAGTCTAATGCCCTTATTTTCAACATGCAGAATTTCGAAATTTTTATCGAAGTCATGGCCTTCCTCCAAAATATGATTGGCATATGATGAATGAGTTGTTTTCTTTTCATAATTCATACGATGTTCACGTATGCGGTTTTTGAATGGTCTACCTGTCTGGCCAATATATACTTTGGAGCAAGATCCACAATTCAATTTATAAACTCCTGATTTTTCATCTTTTATTGTTTTATCTTTGTTATTCTTGATAAACCTTCCCAACGTGTTATCTGTTCTATATGCTACTTTTAAATTTTGTTTATGCAAAAATGAAGCTACTTTTTCCGTAGCAGGTCCTGAATAAGTTAAGATTCTATAATTATTGTCATGGGTCCTCAAAGTGGGGTACACTTCTTGGATAGCTTTTCTATGTAGTTTTTTAGCAAGAATATTTTCTATTAATTTGACTTGATATCCATTGTTAACTGCTATTTGTTTTATGATATTTAATTCTTTGTTGAAATTGTCCACAGAAAGAGGAATGTTTACTAATCTGTGTATCATACTATGGTATGCTGATATTTTATGTTTATATGGATGTACCGAATTATTATGAATAGTGATATCAGTGTGGGAAGGTTTATGAAAAATAGCAAAGTGGTGTTTGCTGTTGGCTTTACCTATTGTCAAGTCTAAGAAATTAATTGAATTATCTGTTTCCATCTCTATTGTGAATTGAATATTTGGATGAATAGTGTTAATATATTTATGAAATGTATCTAATTGTCTGTTGGTGCCTTCAAAACAAACTATAACGTCATCTACATATCTGTACCAATACAAAAACTGTTGCGATAGTGGATGTTTATGAATTATACTTTCCAGATTGTCCATGAAAATTTCTGCCAGTAGAGGACTTAGCGGATTTCCCATGATCAAACCGTCAGATGAAGAGTATACTTTATTGTCAAATTGAAAGTAATTTTGTTCAAGACATATCGACAAAAGGTCTAATATCTCTTGTTTAATGAGCGGATTAACATGATTTTTATCTAGTAAACCTTCGACTAAGATTATGGTATCTTGTGGAGGTATACTAGGGAAAAGATTTTGAACGTCAAATGATATTAATTTTGCGTTATCTGGAACAGTTATGTCCTGTATTTTATTTATCAAATCATAAGAATTTTTAAGGCTGAATTTCGGTTCGAATTTAGAATAGTTTGTTATTAAATGTATTAGCTTTCTTGATAACTTAACTGATGGTGCTGTAACAAATGATACTACTGGCCGAATAGGGTAGTTTTGTTTATGTAATTTTATCAAAGAATATAATTTTGGGGTTTGAGGATTCATCAGAGTTAGTCTGAACTTCTCGGATTCATTGAAAATAGAATTTGAGTTTCTCAAAAATTCCTTGATTTGTAGTTGGTACAAATGAGTAGGGTCACGTTTCAGTAATGTGAATTTACCGGAATCTAAAAAATCAAGAGTTTTTTGAACATAATCATTCCTATTAATAGCAATGACTGTGTTACCTTTATCTGCTCTTGTAAAAATTATATCCTTTTCGTTGGTTTTATTCACTATAGATTTTACTATTTTCATATCATTTTCATATCATTCATATTAAACCGCTATGTTAATCCGCTCATTAAACAAGAGATATTAGACCTTTTGTCGATATGTCTTGAACAAAATTACTTTCAATTTGACAATAAAGTATACTCTTCATCTGACGGTTTGATCATGGGAAATCCGCTAAGTCCTCTACTGGCAGAAATTTTCATGGACAATCTGGAAAGTATAATTCATAAACATCCACTATCGCAACAGTTTTTGTATTGGTACAGATATGTAGATGACGTTATAGTTTGTTTTAAAGGCACCAACAGACAATTAGATACATTTCATAAATATATTAACACTATTCATCCAAATATTCGATTCACAATAGAGATGGAAACAGATAATTCAATTAATTTCTTAGACTTGACAATAGGTAAAGCCAACAGCAAACACCACTTTGCTATTTTTCATAAACCTTCCCACACTGATATCACTATTCATAATAATTCGGTACATCCATATAAACATAAATTATCAGCATACCATAGTATGATACACAGATTAGTAAACATTCCTCTTTCTGTGGACAATTTCAACAAAGAATTAAATATCATAAAACAAATAGCAGTTAACAATGGATATCAAGTCAAATTAATAGAAAATATTCTTGCTAAAAAACTACATAGAAAAGCTATCCAAGAAGTGTACCCCACTTTGAGGACCCATGACAATAATTATAGAATCTTAACTTATTCAGGACCTGCTACGGAAAAAGTAGCTTCATTTTTGCATAAACAAAATTTGAAAGTAGCATATAGAACAGATAACACGTTGGGAAGGTTTATCAAGAATAACAAAGATAAAACAATAAAAGATGAAAAATCAGGAGTTTATAAATTGAATTGTGGATCTTGCTCCAAAGTATATATTGGCCAGACAGGTAGACCATTCAAAAACCGCATACGTGAACATCGTATGAATTATGAAAAGAAAACAACTCATTCATCATATGCCAATCATATTTTGGAGGAAGGCCATGACTTCGATAAAAATTTCGAAATTCTGCATGTTGAAAATAAGGGCATTAGACTTAATTATTTAGAATTTTTGGAAATCAATAAATTAAAAAATTCAAATTGTTTGCTAAATGATCAATTGGATCTCAATAGTTCCCCTTTGTTGAACTTATTCAATCAATAAGTAGTAACTATGGTCCGATATCATAATTATTATTAGGAATCAGTATCAGTTATCAGCATCAGTTAGGAATCATCATCATTGTGTGATATATTTAAGGAGCTTTTAGCGAAGAATAGTTTAGTGTTTAAATACATTCGCTTGATAAAGGTACAGTGTACCGAAACATGTCGCGAAGACAATAAATTTTGTGGAAATTTAATCGTGTCTACCTTATAGCGTAATAACTATGGATTTCCATCAAGTAAAGGCCACCTCAGTCCAAAAGAAAAATTATTATGTCAAAAGCATTCATTGAAACGAAACCAGAATGTTCATACATTATATTTTCAACCTGTACGTAGGTAAATGGCAACAAATAATAACAATTCAGAAGAACACCAACCGTGAACATATCTATGGAAGAGAGACAACAATTAATTCAAGTAGTTTTTCAAGCTACCTCATTCTGAAAAATTCATAACAAGTTACTTTGAGAAAAACGGGCGTACACTACCACAGAGATGGTGTGGAAACGTGTGCATATAATGTAGAACGCGCCTTTTACAATTGCGATATCTCAGGAACGATGATACTTAAAGAAAAATTTATTGAGATTACTTATCTAGAGAATTTCGAGATCTGCTGCAACGTTGTTCTGAGGTATTTTTCTAATTTAACTCACCGTTTTCGAGAAAAATTAAAAAAAACCTGAAAATTTGACATTTGAACCCGAATAACTTTTTTAGCACCCATGGGATTTTTGGGGGCTTTTGAATTTTAATTCTTTACGGTGAACCCTAGGTCTTCACCAAAATTTGGCTGTCGAAATTTTTGTTGATTCAATTGTATAACTTGACCGGATTAAAAGCTGACGAAAAGTTAAGTATGTCTTTCCTCGAAACAGAAATCCAGGCTTCTGGGAAGCACATTCAGCGATCGATCTCACATGGGTTTCTAGAGATTATTACCAATCGTAATTCCTAGCATGGAGATACTTGACTTTTTGGGAATAGTTACTCCTGACATCCTGATATTGTATGAAGAAAGATCGGCTTTCTTTCAGAAGAGACATGCCTGTGTTTTCCCAGCATCAACATAATCATATTTCCAAATCAAAAAATCATTTTCTCAAAAGAAAATAACGTATTTTTGTTGACAACTGATTAGCGAATAATTCTGAATATAATGATCCAGGCAGAGTTCGTAAAAACTGATATAAAAGTTTTATCGCTAAATTGCCATGAATTTAACGTAACACCACATATTTTTTACCAAAATATAATGATGTATGTCCCTTCGCAACTAATTTGTAAATAATTGGAGAAATTCAAAGGTCTACTCGAAGTTCTGATAGTCACCAATAAAAAAGTTGAATTGCTAACTTGACCTCAACTTAGCAGAAGATCGTGTAATATTTTCAGCAAAAGGAAAATAAATGACATTCCTCCGCAATCAATCAGCGAGTAGTAAGAAGAATCTGAGGGTCTAGTCAAGATTATGAAAAGGAAGGAGCAATAGCACCAAATTATGGAGTCATTAGTTATCCATATTTCTGAGAGTGTCTTGCTTACTTGATACATCAAGGGATGAAGATTATTAGATTTAATGAACTGTGTTTCAGGTCTGAGATAGAAATAATCAATAAGAAATCACTCAGTATATTGGCAACATGGAATTTTGCAACAAATTCTCGGCATACATTGATGAATGCTTATTATTCAACTTCTTCATTTGTGTTTCAGAAAAGACTGGGAAACGCAGCAAAAAAGGCCTTATCAAAAATACCAACAAAAAACTTGAAATCTGAAGATAAGGTAAGATATCATTTCATTTTCTTACATCTCATCTACTTACAATTTTTGTGTCAAGAGTGTAGATTTTCACTTCCGGTGTCTAATGAATTGATAGCAGCTCTCGAGTTTGTAAGATGTGGTTCTACATGCCAGACTTACATGAGATATTTATGGTCTTTGATTGGTCCTTCACAGGAATATCTCTCGAATCAAAAAAAAGAGTCCGTAGACTTCGAAGTGCCGGTATCCATGTTCTGTCGATATTCTTACGATATATCACTGGGTTCGTCGATTAAAACACCAAACAACACTAAACTTCTTTTATTATCACAATACAATACAACACAATCACTTAAATCGCTCTGATAACTTTCCAATGCTCGGCACTAAACTCTCTGTACTAAAAATTCTGCTGTCAGCGTGAACGGCTTCCGCTTATATATACGAGCTCATACAGTGGAGAACCATCTAGACAAATCTTCACAGTCGAACCTTCTGGATGAGCCGCGATCACGCGAGTATAATCGTTCCTGGAAACTCGCGCTAATTCGCATCGATAGGCGGCAGGGCCGGCGCTAGCACATTTCGTTACATTATCCCCCTCTCAATTTTGATCGTCCCGATCAAACAGTACGTCATCATCGCCATTGTAACGTTTAAGTCTTTCTAGGTGAACGACCTTCATTTTTGCTCTAGGGCTACGTTGAATCCTGTACACCACGTCATTTATTCTCTTGACTATCGAATAGGGTCCTTCCCAGCATGGTGTTAGTTTGGGAGAAATTCCTTTTCTACGACGAGGGTTGTACAGCCACACTCGATCTCCTTCTTTGAATCCACCAGTATTTGCCTTGAGATCGTATCGAGCCTTCATCCCGTCACTACCAATCTTCAATCTTCTTCTCGCAATTTCGTGAATCCTTATCAAGCTGTCCTGTAGTTCATCTGCATAATCCTGTACCTCTTTTTCCTCAGTACTTGGGGATCCGAACACCAGGTCACAGGGCAAACGAAGATCTCTCCCGAAGATGATAGTGGCTGGGGTGAGCTTTGTGGAATCGTGCACAGCTGCCCGGTAAGCCATCAAGAATAGTTGAAGGTGTCGATCCCAGTCTTTTTGATGCTCTTCTACTACTTTGGAAAGGTGTTCTTCCATAGTCCTGTTGAACCTCTCGACCATGCCATCAGACTGTGGGTGGAGGGCAGTTGTTCTGGTCTTGCTGATTCCCATCAATTCACAAACTTTCCTGAATAAATTCGATTCGAAATTTCTTCCTTGATCGGAATGTAGCTCCATTGGCACTCCAAACCTTGTAAACATGTTGTCCACCAGGGTTCTTGCAACGGTGGATGCTTCTTGATTAGGCAAGGCGTAAGCTTCAACCCATTTACTGAAATAATCCATGGCAACGAGGATGTATTTATTGCCATCATTCGTCATTGGGAACGGTCCAGCTACATCGATGGCGATTCGTTCGAAGGGAGCACCAACATTGTATTGTTTCATCTCGCCCCTTGATCTTGTTCTAGGACCTTTGCTTGCTTCGCATTTTGGGCATCTTCGGCACCATCTCTCGACATCTTCTCGACATTGGACCCAGTAGAACCTTTGCCGTATTTTATCCAAGGTCTTGTTAACTCCTAGATGTCCACCTGATTTACCACCATGAATCTCTAACAAAACATCCTCTATTCTCGACATGGGCACAACCAGTTGGGAACTCACTTTCTTGCCATCGGCTGACTCCCAAGCCCTCTTCAGCAGGCCATTCTCCACAATCAAGGAATCCCATTGTGCCCACAGTGCCTTGAACGTTGGTGATCGATCTGAGATGTCCTTCCAGGTGGGTCTTTCCGCTCCATTTTTTTTCCATTTCAAAAATTCTGCAACGTTTGGATCATTTTCCTGGTCTTCTCGCATTTTTGCTGTCGTCCAATTGTCGTCTACTATCAATCTCACTTGGTTGATTCCTTCGCGACGTTCAATTCGCTCACAGTGTTTACAAGTATCCGAACAAGGTCTTCTTGACAAGGCATCTGCGTTGTTATGCAATCGTCCTGGTTGATGTTTTATCCTGAAGTGATACTGGTTCAACTTCTCAATCCACCTTGCTTCTTGTCCTTCAGGAGTCTTCATTTCGAGTAACCACTTCAGAGCTGCATGATCTGTTCTGATTAGGAACTCTCTTCCGTACAGATATTTGTGGAAGTGGTCTACAGCCTTGATTATTGCCAGTAGCTCTTTTCTCGTTACGCAATAATTTCTTTCTGGCTTGGTGAGTACTTTGCTGTAGAACTCGAGTAGGTGAACAACCAGAATTCTGGCTCATTTCAAGGTCACATCTAGCGATTGGAGTTGGAAGATGACATCGGTACATGTGGCGGTACATGGGAACGTGTCATGTTCTGGGTACGGCGATTGGAGTTGGAATATGACATCGGTACATGTGACGGTACATGGGTACGTGTCATGTTCTCTCCTGCAGCAGGCAAAACTTTTTTATTTGAAGAGATATCGAAAAATTTCATTTGGAAAAAATGATCAGCGTCGAAAAATAACAAAGACCTATTGTTGGAGAAAAATTTAAAAAAATTACTTTAGATTCTATGGGTGTTTATTGTGTAACATGTCGGTTTTTTTTTCGGACACTCTGTAGACCATACCGTTGCTCGTAATCGAAAAACAAAAAAACTGTCGTGTATGTCTCAAAATAGTCTACACTTTTCAGTCGAAACATTTTTTTCTAAACCGATCGGAAAATGGAAAAATCGGGAAATTTCTGAAATTCATGTTTGGAGTTTTTTTTTTGTGGATATCTCGGAAACGGATGAGAAAATCAAAAATCACCAAGAGTAAAAAAATAATCACCCTAGTGTATACTATGAAAAACTCCAACACATTTTTTTTCTAAAATCAACAGTACGGGAAATATGATTTTTTTAAGAAAACAAACTATATCTCCGAAACCACTCACTTTATCAAAATTTGTCATGAGAGTGAAATTGTAGATCTCGTCGAATACTATGAAAACTCAAAATCATTTTTCCTCTAAATTCAATAGTTTAGGAAATATCGACGAAAAGCTGTAAAATTCAATCGACTCAAAAACGACTTTCCGAGGCGTTTTGTGCCAAGTCGTTCAAATTCATGATTTCTTTAAGGCTAAAGTGAATTGTACTGAATTTTTCTAAGGAGTATTTTTTAAATATCAGAGAGTTGCCCACCACTCATTTCAAACCTTGAAATATGTCAAACTCTGCTAATTCTCAAGAAAAAGTCTGTTTTTACGAGAAATTTCTATTTTTTCTGCTAGTTTCCAGCAAGAACTCTGTTGTAAAGAATTTCTCATACCTGTTATGGGGGAAAGGCTATGTTTTTGTCAAAGAAATGAATTTTTGAAAACGTGAAGCTTTTTAAGTTTCTTTGTTGAAGGTTATTCTATTGCACCTATGAATAAAACATACCTTTTGATCGAATGGAACTGCACGCCCTCGATTCAACAACAATATCCCAATTTTTTCTCTGACAATGGGTTCACAAAACCGCAATACTTGTTTCACTATACAGTAGAATAGGTCATCTACAAGCACTCAACACTAAAGGGCACACATACTGATCACCAATTCTTTTGCACTATTTCTTCATCAATAAATGACTTTCTATTCAGTCGTGAAAACTGTTATAATGATATCGCTCGCTTATCTCCATTGTTTCCGTAGATGCGAAGGCTGCTGTGTTTGAATTTTGCTGTGTGTAATGAAGACATAAAATTCATGCTGAGAAATATTTTGTTTAACGAATTGACATGATTACGGATTATAGAAATTTTAGAAGGTATAAAAACATTAAAATATTCCTAAATCATAACATTGCCGGTCGAACCGTGTGTTTTCTATATTGATGATTTAACAGGGAATTGTAACAGATGACAAAGTGATATATGACGGAGAAAATTACTACTGAACAACCGTAAACGATACATACTTGGTTGAGCTCCAGTACAACGTTGAAACAGCTACAGTAGATATATAACGATAGTCTCAAAAAGTGTTGCAAACTAACAAATAATAACAGAGTTATCATGAAGATTTTCTGAAAATATTAGGGATCAAATTGGAGCATCCTCTAACATGTGCGAGGCTGTCACCAAATAAAAAACAAACAATGTACCCACTCAATTGTTGAAAAAATGATTCAATAGCCTCACGAAAACAAAACTATTTAGGTGAAAACGTTAATTCAATAGCAGGGTTTTGATATATTTCAAGTACACATAGTAAAACAGAGAAAAAAGTATGTAGGGTTACGTCATGAAATTGGTAGATATATTCAGTATGAGCTTTGTGAAATTACTATTTCAAACGTATAAACATTTAGTAGAAAAGTAGATTATAAGTAAAATTCTAATACATATAGCAAAACAGGTTGAAAATAAATACACCATTTCGTCACAAAAACAGACATTGTTGATGAAATCGTTGACTTATTGACAAAGTTCTCCTAACATCAAAGTATATCGGATCAGAGATAGAAAATATCCACTGAAACCTTAAGAAAATCATTCGAACAAACACGAAAATCTCAAGAAATTGTCAAATTTTTCCTAACACCAAAGTATATCAGATCAGAGATAGAATATATTCATTGAAACCTTATGAAAATGATTCACTTATGAGAAGCTCAAGAAATTGCCAAAATTTATGGAATCTGTAAAAGATGGTGAAGGGATGGATACTTGATACATCTCTAGTGAAAGACCGAAAAGAATTTCAATACAGCGTTTTTGGTTGAAGTGAAGAACCAAACAATTGCTGAAGGTATCAAGAATGTACAGAAACATGAATTCATTAGTCATATAACGAACAACATTGAAGCAAACCAACATATTAAACACTCTGTGTCCTAAACAATTCCATTTATAATACCAATTGGGCAATAATCTTCACCTGTTCGGTTGGCAAATCGTCTTGAAAATTGATTCAATACCCTCAAAGAATTCATAAGTATCAGTGATATATTACTTTTGAGAATTTCTGTGAAGATAATAAAGATATAGGAATTCAAAATATTTATATATTTGTTTTATAACTATCAATATTGGAGGAATATCAGAAACCCGAGTTGGCGGTATTACTATTCATAAGGCTTATATTTATTTTCGCAAAAAACGTGAAGTCTATGAGACCAAAATAACTGTATTTTACTGATTAGGTTAGTGTTACGAAGTACTTTCACTCAGTGTTGAATGCCAAAATATTTTGGCCAGTGTTCACAGGTATGATATATAGATATAGCAGGTAGGTGTAGTGAAAATTGTGCAAATTCGTTTCTTTGGGAAAAATACGAGCAGACTTCCATAACATTTATGAGAGAATCTTTACATTTTGGATCAAATGAGCTCACAAATGTACAAGGTTGGATGAAAATCAAACTGGCATCAGAAGTTACATTTGATGATGTTTGGCAAACAATATCCTCAATCTACTAATCAAACTCGAAAGGAATGAATACCGAAACATTTACTTTGGGTATTACGACCGTAAGAAAAGATTGAGATGTTGTGAAAATGCCACAAAATGACTAGGAAATACTACGAAAAACATTACAAATACATCAATAACACAAATGACTCTCTGGTGAATATTGAGTCTGCATTGGATACACTACACTTTCGAAGCCAAGGATATACCGAAAGAGGAGACATTAGCCCTGATTCAAAGATCTAGATAGAATTGTTATTCAAATTTCACAGTGAAAATACATGTAAATGTATTGAGAATTATGTGAATTTTTCTTTCCCAAAACATTTCTGCTAAAGTACCCAAAATCTGAGCGGAGCAATAACTGAATATTATTATCGCAAGTATTTCAAATTTGGTGGGGGAGAAAGTCAGGTGATTCATGGAAATCGTCAACTTTCATCTCAAATGTGCGACGCGTCGACTTTCGTCTCACATGCGCGACGCTGTCCGTCTCACTTGCGCTGCCTGATTACTAGCATCTCACTTGCGCTACCCGCCGAGTATCGTCTCACTTGCGCGAGGCGTCGAGTTGTGTCTCACTTGCGCGACGCTATCAGTCTACTAGCATCTCACTTGCGCGACTTGAATACCCATTCAAGTTAATTACGATAAAAATTGTTTCTCATGGTACAAAAATTCTCAAAAAGATGCTATGGATGTTCTACATATCGGACAAATATCACAAGTGACAGCGCAATCAAGCATGCTAAATGTTTACATGGCATGAACACCACATTCATTTCATTTTTCAAACAAATTTTCACAAGTAATACTGTGATCTATATTTGTGGAATTTCGAAGTCGAATTCGGATTTTTGAGTTGGCATTTATCATGATAAATTCGATGCTGAGTCCAAGCTTCAAGCAACCTCGGGTCGCAGCGGAAGTCGATCACTTCTGCCTGTATGAAAAACTCTACTTCATCAGGAAAATTTCATACTCATGAAATATCTGAGAACATGACTTGAACCGAAGAGATATATCCCAGTACCAAACATGAACAATGTGATATCATTCATAACAAAAATATTCATGGGTATGCTTGAAGACTGGCTTTATATCAAATATTCAAAAAATGAACAATTTGTTCAGGCCAGCCTCAACTCTCCTACACTGTAGGTTGACGGACTAACACCTATTAGAAAACAACTACTCCCCTGGCTAATACCACGAAGGGCATTGGATTACATCCAACAGGTGTTAGTGCAGGATTCTTCACAGGAGAAATTCCACATATGCTCTTGGCGATACAACTACCAGAATTGATTTTCAATTATTGGGACGGGACACACTTGCAGACCGGTTTCGGGCTGTTTGGCCTCTCGTCAGTGCAAGGCAGTGCCATCATCAACATAAGTCGATGACTTCCCATAATTAAAAATCATATTCGAGTAGAGTATCTTCCCTAGACCTAGCCTGATACAAACAACTAGCAAAATATCCGTTGCTGCGCCATCTACCCGTAGACTAGGTACTAAACAAGAGCATATCCGCATGGTCCCAATTCCTTGTACAAGGGAAATACGAATAACAAAAATTTTCATGGGTATGCTTGAAGACTGGCTTTAAATCAAATATTCAAAAAATGAACAATTTGTTCAGGCCAGCCTCAACTCACCGACTCTGTAGGTTGACGAACTAACACCTATAAGAAAACAACTACTCCCCTGGCTAATACCACGAAGGGCATTGGATTACATCCAACAGGTGTTAGTGCGGAATTCTTCACAGAAGAAATTCCACATATGCTCTTGGCGATACAACTACCAGAATTGATTTTCAATTATTGGGACGGGACACACTTGCAGACCGGTTTCGGGCTGTTTGGCCTCTCGTCAGTGCAAGGCAGTGCCATCATCAACATAAGTCGATGACTTCCCATAATTAAAAATCATATTCGAGTAGAGTATCTTCCCTAGACCTAGCCTGATACAAACAACTAGCAAAATATCCGTTGCTGCGCCATCTACCCGTAGACTAGGTACTAACCAAGAGCATATCCGCATGGCCCCAATTCCTTGTACAAGGGGAATACGAATAACAAAAATATTCATGGGTATGCTTGAAGACTGGCTTTAAATCAAATATTCAAAAAATGAACAATTTGTTCAGGCCAGCCTCAACTCGCCTATACTGTAGGTTGACGAACTAACACCTATTAGAAAACAACTACTCCCCTGGCTAATACCACGAAGGGCATTGGATTACATCCAACAGGTGTTAGTGCGGGATTCTTCACAGATTTGAATTGAGTCTGAAAACATGCAAAAATACCGAATTAAGCATGTGCAGACGATTGCAAAAGTTTTGAAAAAATTACATGTGATAATGAACTGTATACGTGTAGAACATATAAACATAAGGTTGAATGAATCCAAAAGTTTGAAGGATTTTCGACAATTGCGCTAGTTGAACGAAACACATGACAAAGATATAAAAATCGAATCTAATTGAATACGTAACACCTGCAGAGCTAAATGAAACACAACCAATATATCCGAAAGTAATGCTGGAGACCAGAGTCCAGACATTACTCCAACATATGTAAGTCAAAACAGCATGAAAAATGGAATATCTGAGTTCAGACGAATGCAAAAGTCTACGAGAATACATGACGGAGCATATCGAAAATAAATTATGACTGAATGTGATATTTCAGTTTGGTACAAAAGAATCAAGCCTTGACGTTTGAAATGGTTTTCAACAGCATTATCCAAGATAAGACGAATACAAAGGACCATTGGAGTACATGACAAACACAATTTTGAATGAAAGAAGTCGTGAAACGAAGCAATAGCTCGAAAAACATGTCAAATATTTCAAAAATCATACGTGAAAAACATGCTATAGTATCGAGTCTAGACGAGCGCAAATATCTCCAATGCATGGTGAATATATCAAGCTCAAGAAATAATGCAGAACTCTAAATGAATCAAGTCTTGTCGATATACATGGCCTATATGCGTAAATAACTGCCATATAAAACCTATACTCCAAAGTGAATCAAGTCGAAATAAATGCCTGCAACCGAATAAATAACAATTACATAGAAATCTCATCAAAATAAAGCATCAATTCCGAAATGGATCGATTTGAGACAGAAATATTCATCCAATTGAATGACAGTTCAGTCAATCGAACGCCAAAGATTGCTTCATTCCTGCTGTATTACATGAAAAATTTATGAAAAAAACTGAGATTTAAAAGTAATATTCCCGACAGTCCATCTGAGTGTTCATGTGCGTAAATGACTACCAAAGTCCAGAGGAATGAAGTTGATCTATAGGGGATATGATAAATATGCAAAAAAACAAACGATACAGAACAATGATTTGACCGATTGTCCTGCAAATATACTGAAATCGAAAAATAATGATTTGCCTGATGACCAGCAGAAATACATAAATCGAAAAAATTATATCATCATTTGAAAGAACAAGTGTATATCTGAGCAATGACACAACAAAGTTTATATTTATAAATCTTGAAAAATGAGTATGAAAAAATTTTATTTGTCCTTGCGAATCAAGTCCTAACGATTACAACTAGCTCACATATTGAGATTGTGAAATTCCTGAAGATAAATTTCAGAAGGAAGCAATTTACTCTGACGAGTGTCTACTGAACGCTGTATAAATATGTGAAAATCATATCATAGTGAACGTCAACCAAGCCCACATGAATACGATTCGTTTGAATGAATGTGAAAGTCCTACATATCATAGAATCATGGCTACAGAATTCCAACTGAGTCAATCAATTTCAGACGAATGCAAGAATCTGACTGAAGTTCATCTGATTATAATACGACGAACATCGAAATCAATGCCGTGGCAACTCAACTCGGACAACTGAATTTTAATAGCGGAATGATTGAAAAACTCTGATTGAATCAAATCTAGATGGTTCTGATGAATTCCTCATCACCAGGATTAGGGCAGAAATTCATACCAACTCAATGGAGACTAATGCAGGAATCCAGTGAAGCCCGCAACGAAGTCATCAAACTCAACCTACACGAATGCATCAATTCAGCTGAGGTTCATACCAAATATAGCAAATTTCAAATTCGAATGAACAACGCATGTAAAAAAAATCGAGTAATTACAGCAAGAATCCAACTGAATGGGCCAAATTCTGATCATAACCTTTGCTCAAACTAATACATACCAACCACATCGAGAATCAAATATAAATGACGGTATCAGTCGAGCAGAACAAACCGAAAATGCTTAGAAAATGTAGAGTTTCATCGGATGATACCCTCAAAATCCAAGAAATTCTGACGCTGAAATTGTGCGAACTGTGTTGCATTGGTTTAGGATGGTTCCATCAAAGTTCAAATATCAAAAGGCATAAAAAATAAAAATGAATCGGGTTTCTGATATTTCCAATATTATTAGATATCAAAACAAAAATGCGTTAGTCGCATTTAACGAAGCGTTAATCGCATTCAACGAAGCGTTTAGTCGCATTTAACGAAGCGTTAGTCGCATTTAACGGAGCGTTAATCGCATTTAACGAAGCGTTTAGTCGCATTTAACGAAGCGGTAGTCGCATTTAACGAAGCGTTAGTCGCATTTTACGAAGCGTTAACGGACGTTAGACGGACGAAAAATGTCAAGGTCGGTGACATGGTTCGAATTTCGGAGCCCCCCAATACGTCTAACGTCCGTTAACGCTTCGTAAAATGCGACTAACGCTTCGTTAAATGCGACTACCGCTTCGTTAAATGCGACTAAACGCTTCGTTAAATGCGATTAACGCTCCGTTAAATGCGACTAACGCTTCGTTAAATGCGACTAAACGCTTCGTTGAATGCGATTAACGCTTCGTTAAATGCGACTAACGCATTTTTGTTTTGATATCTAATAATATTGGAAATATCAGAAACCCGATTCATTTTTATTTTTTATGCCTTTTGATATTTGAACTTTGATGGAACCATCCTAAACCAATGCAACACAGTTCGCACAATTTCAGCGTCAGAATTTCTTGGATTTTGAGGGTATCATCCGATGAAACTCTACATTTTCTAAGCATTTTCGGTTTGTTCTGCTCGACTGATACCGTCATTTATATTTGATTCTCGATGTGGTTGGTATGTATTAGTTTGAGCAAAGGTTATGATCAGAATTTGGCCCATTCAGTTGGATTCTTGCTGTAATTACTCGATTTTTTTTACATGCGTTGTTCATTCGAATTTGAAATTTGCTATATTTGGTATGAACCTCAGCTGAATTGATGCATTCGTGTAGGTTGAGTTTGATGACTTCGTTGCGGGCTTCACTGGATTCCTGCATTAGTCTCCATTGAGTTGGTATGAATTTCTGCCCTAATCCTGGTGATGAGGAATTCATCAGAACCATCTAGATTTGATTCAATCAGAGTTTTTCAATCATTCCGCTATTAAAATTCAGTTGTCCGAGTTGAGTTGCCACGGCATTGATTTCGATGTTCGTCGTATTATAATCAGATGAACTTCAGTCAGATTCTTGCATTCGTCTGAAATTGATTGACTCAGTTGGAATTCTGTAGCCATGATTCTATGATATGTAGGACTTTCACATTCATTCAAACGAATCGTATTCATGTGGGCTTGGTTGACGTTCACTATGATATGATTTTCACATATTTATACAGCGTTCAGTAGACACTCGTCAGAGTAAATTGCTTCCTTCTGAAATTTATCTTCAGGAATTTCACAATCTCAATATGTGAGCTAGTTGTAATCGTTAGGACTTGATTCGCAAGGACAAATAAAATTTTTTCATACTCATTTTTCAAGATTTATAAATATAAACTTTGTTGTGTCATTGCTCAGATATACACTTGTTCTTTCAAATGATGATATAATTTTTTCGATTTATGTATTTCTGCTGGTCATCAGGCAAATCATTATTTTTCGATTTCAGTATATTTGCAGGACAATCGGTCAAATCATTGTTCTGTATCGTTTGTTTTTTTGCATATTTATCATATCCCCTATAGATCAACTTCATTCCTCTGGACTTTGGTAGTCATTTACGCACATGAACACTCAGATGGACTGTCGGGAATATTACTTTTAAATCTCAGTTTTTTTCATAAATTTTTCATGTAATACAGCAGGAATGAAGCAATCTTTGGCGTTCGATTGACTGAACTGTCATTCAATTGGATGAATATTTCTGTCTCAAATCGATCCATTTCGGAATTGATGCTTTATTTTGATGAGATTTCTATGTAATTGTTATTTATTCGGTTGCAGGCATTTATTTCGACTTGATTCACTTTGGAGTATAGGTTTTATATGGCAGTTATTTACGCATATAGGCCATGTATATCGACAAGACTTGATTCATTTAGAGTTCTGCATTATTTCTTGAGCTTGATATATTCACCATGCATTGGAGATATTTGCGCTCGTCTAGACTCGATACTATAGCATGTTTTTCACGTATGATTTTTGAAATATTTGACATGTTTTTCGAGCTATTGCTTCGTTTCACGACTTCTTTCATTCAAAATTGTGTTTGTCATGTACTCCAATGGTCCTTTGTATTCGTCTTATCTTGGATAATGCTGTTGAAAACCATTTCAAACGTCAAGGCTTGATTCTTTTGTACCAAACTGAAATATCACATTCAGTCATAATTTATTTTCGATATGCTCCGTCATGTATTCTCGTAGACTTTTGCATTCGTCTGAACTCAGATATTCCATTTTTCATGCTGTTTTGACTTACATATGTTGGAGTAATGTCTGGACTCTGGTCTCCAGCATTACTTTCGGATATATTGGTTGTGTTTCATTTAGCTCTGCAGGTGTTACGTATTCAATTAGATTCGATTTTTATATCTTTGTCATGTGTTTCGTTCAACTAGCGCAATTGTCGAAAATCCTTCAAACTTTTGGATTCATTCAACCTTATGTTTATATGTTCTACACGTATACAGTTCATTATCACATGTAATTTTTTCAAAACTTTTGCAATCGTCTGCACATGCTTAATTCGGTATTTTTGCATGTTTTCAGACTCAATTCAAATCTGTGAAGAATCCCGCACTAACACCTGTTGGATGTAATCCAATGCCCTTCGTGGTATTAGCCAGGGGAGTAGTTGTTTTCTAATAGGTGTTAGTTCGTCAACCTACAGTATAGGCGAGTTGAGGCTGGCCTGAACAAATTGTTCATTTTTTGAATATTTGATTTAAAGCCAGTCTTCAAGCATACCCATGAATATTTTTGTTATTCGTATTCCCCTTGTACAAGGAATTGGGGCCATGCGGATATGCTCTTGGTTAGTACCTAGTCTACGGGTAGATGGCGCAGCAACGGATATTTTGCTAGTTGTTTGTATCAGGCTAGGTCTAGGGAAGATACTCTACTCGAATATGATTTTTAATTATGGGAAGTCATCGACTTATGTTGATGATGGCACTGCCTTGCACTGACGAGAGGCCAAACAGCCCGAAACCGGTCTGCAAGTGTGTCCCGTCCCAATAATTGAAAATCAATTCTGGTAGTTGTATCGCCAAGAGCATATGTGGAATTTCTTCTGTGAAGAATTCCGCACTAACACCTGTTGGATGTAATCCAATGCCCTTCGTGGTATTAGCCAGGGGAGTAGTTGTTTTCTTATAGGTGTTAGTTCGTCAACCTACAGAGTCGGTGAGTTGAGGCTGGCCTGAACAAATTGTTCATTTTTTGAATATTTGATTTAAAGCCAGTCTTCAAGCATACCCATGAAAATTTTTGTTATTCGTATTTCCCTTGTACAAGGAATTGGGACCATGCGGATATGCTCTTGTTTAGTACCTAGTCTACGGGTAGATGGCGCAGCAACGGATATTTTGCTAGTTGTTTGTATCAGGCTAGGTCTAGGGAAGATACTCTACTCGAATATGATTTTTAATTATGGGAAGTCATCGACTTATGTTGATGATGGCACTGCCTTGCACTGACGAGAGGCCAAACAGCCCGAAACCGGTCTGCAAGTGTGTCCCGTCCCAATAATTGAAAATCAAATCTGGTAGTTGTATCGCCAAGAGCATATGTGGAATTTCTTCTGTGAAGAATCCCGCACTAACACCTGTTGGATGTAATCCAATGCCCTTCGTTGTATTAGCCAGGGGAGTAGTTGTTTTCTTATAGGTGTTAGTCCGTCAACCTACAGTGTAGGAGAGTTGAGGCTGGCCTGAACAAATTGTTCATTTTTTGAATATTTGATATAAAGCCAGTCTTCAAGTATACCCATGAATATTTTTGTTATGAATGATATCACATTGTTCATGTTTGGTACTGGGATATATCTCTTCGGTTCAAGTCATGTTCTCAGATATTTCATGAGTATGAAATTTTCCTGATGAAGTAGAGTTTTTCATACAGGCAGAAGTGATCGACTTCCGCTGCGACCCGAGGTTGCTTGAAGCTTGGACTCAGCATCGAATTTATCATGATAAATGCCAACTCAAAAATCCGAATTCGACTTCGAAATTCCACAAATATAGATCACAGTATTACTTGTGAAAATTTGTTTGAAAAATGAAATGAATGTGGTGTTCATGCCATGTAAACATTTAGCATGCTTGATTGCGCTGTCACTTGTGATATTTGTCCGATATGTAGAACATCCATAGCATCTTTTTGAGAATTTTTGTACCATGAGAAACAATTTTTATCGTAATTAACTTGAATGGGTATTCAAGTCGCGCAAGTGAGATGCTAGTAGACTGATAGCGTCGCGCATATGAGACACAACTCGACGCCTCGCGCAAGTGAGACGATACTCGGCGGGTAGCGCAAGTGAGATGCTAGTAATCAGGCAGCGCAAGTGAGACGGACAGCGTCGCGCATGTGAGACGAAAGTCGACGCGTCGCACATTTGAGATGAAAGTTGACGATTTCCATGAATCACCTGACTTTCTCCCCCACCAAATTTGAAATACTTGCGATAATAATATTCAGTTATTGCTCCGCTCAGATTTTGGGTACTTTAGCAGAAATGTTTTGGGAAAGAAAAATTCACATAATTCTCAATACATTTACATGTATTTTCACTGTGAAATTTGAATAACAATTCTATCTAGATCTTTGAATCAGGGCTAATGTCTCCTCTTTCGGTATATCCTTGGCTTCGAAAGTGTAGTGTATCCAATGCAGACTCAATATTCACCAGAGAGTCATTTGTGTTATTGATGTATTTGTAATGTTTTTCGTAGTATTTCCTAGTCATTTTGTGGCATTTTCACAACATCTCAATCTTTTCTTACGGTCGTAATACCCAAAGTAAATGTTTCGGTATTCATTCCTTTCGAGTTTGATTAGTAGATTGAGGATATTGTTTGCCAAACATCATCAAATGTAACTTCTGATGCCAGTTTGATTTTCATCCAACCTTGTACATTTGTGAGCTCATTTGATCCAAAATGTAAAGATTCTCTCATAAATGTTATGGAAGTCTGCTCGTATTTTTCCCAAAGAAACGAATTTGCACAATTTTCACTACACCTACCTGCTATATCTATATATCATACCTGTGAACACTGGCCAAAATATTTTGGCATTCAACACTGAGTGAAAGTACTTCGTAACACTAACCTAATCAGTAAAATACAGTTATTTTGGTCTCATAGACTTCACGTTTTTTGCGAAAATAAATATAAGCCTTATGAATAGTAATACCGCCAACTCGGGTTTCTGATATTCCTCCAATATTGATAGTTATAAAACAAATATATAAATATTTTGAATTCTTATATCTTTATTATCTTCACAGAAATTCTCAAAAGTAATATATCACTGATACTTATGAATTCTTTGAGGGTATTGAATCAATTTTCAAGACGATTTGCCAACCGAACAGGTGAAGATTATTGCCCAATTGGTATTATAAATGGAATTGTTTAGGACACAGAGTGTTTAATATGTTGGTTTGCTTCAATGTTGTTCGTTATATGACTAATGAATTCATGTTTCTGTACATTCTTGATACCTTCAGCAATTGTTTGGTTCTTCACTTCAACCAAAAACGCCAGAGTGTTTAATATGTTGGTTTGCTTCAATGTTGTTCGTTATATGACTAATGAATTCATGTTTCTGTACATTCTTGATACCTTCAGCAATTGTTTGGTTCTTCACTTCAACCAAAAACGCTGTATTGAAATTCTTTTCGGTCTTTCACTAGAGATGTATCAAGTATCCATCCCTTCACCATCTTTTACAGATTCCATAAATTTTGGCAATTTCTTGAGCTTCTCATAAGTGAATCATTTTCATAAGGTTTCAATGAATATATTCTATCTCTGATCTGATATACTTTGGTGTTAGGAAAAATTTGACAATTTCTTGAGATTTTCGTGTTTGTTCGAATGATTTTCTTAAGGTTTCAGTGGATATTTTCTATCTCTGATCCGATATACTTTGATGTTAGGAGAACTTTGTCAATAAGTCAACGATTTCATCAACAATGTCTGTTTTTGTGACGAAATGGTGTATTTATTTTCAACCTGTTTTGCTATATGTATTAGAATTTTACTTATAATCTACTTTTCTACTAAATGTTTATACGTTTGAAATAGTAATTTCACAAAGCTCATACTGAATATATCTACCAATTTCATGACGTAACCCTACATACTTTTTTCTCTGTTTTACTATGTGTACTTGAAATATATCAAAACCCTGCTATTGAATTAACGTTTTCACCTAAATAGTTTTGTTTTCGTGAGGCTATTGAATCATTTTTTCAACAATTGAGTGGGTACATTGTTTGTTTTTTATTTGGTGACAGCCTCGCACATGTTAGAGGATGCTCCAATTTGATCCCTAATATTTTCAGAAAATCTTCATGATAACTCTGTTATTATTTGTTAGTTTGCAACACTTTTTGAGACTATCGTTATATATCTACTGTAGCTGTTTCAACGTTGTACTGGAGCTCAACCAAGTATGTATCGTTTACGGTTGTTCAGTAGTAATTTTCTCCGTCATATATCACTTTGTCATCTGTTACAATTCCCTGTTAAATCATCAATATAGAAAACACACGGTTCGACCGGCAATGTTATGATTTAGGAATATTTTAATGTTTTTATACCTTCTAAAATTTCTATAATCCGTAATCATGTCAATTCGTTAAACAAAATATTTCTCAGCATGAATTTTATGTCTTCATTACACACAGCAAAATTCAAACACAGCAGCCTTCGCATCTACGGAAACAATGGAGATAAGCGAGCGATATCATTATAACAGTTTTCACGACTGAATAGAAAGTCATTTATTGATGAAGAAATAGTGCAAAAGAATTGGTGATCAGTATGTGTGCCCTTTAGTGTTGAGTGCTTGTAGATGACCTATTCTACTGTATAGTGAAACAAGTATTGCGGTTTTGTGAACCCATTGTCAGAGAAAAAATTGGGATATTGTTGTTGAATCGAGGGCGTGCAGTTCCATTCGATCAAAAGGTATGTTTTATTCATAGGTGCAATAGAATAACCTTCAACAAAGAAACTTAAAAAGCTTCACGTTTTCAAAAATTCATTTCTTTGACAAAAACATAGCCTTTCCCCCATAACAGGTATGAGAAATTCTTTACAACAGAGTTCTTGCTGGAAACTAGCAGAAAAAATAGAAATTTCTCGTAAAAACAGACTTTTTCTTGAGAATTAGCAGAGTTTGACATATTTCAAGGTTTGAAATGAGTGGTGGGCAACTCTCTGATATTTAAAAAATACTCCTTAGAAAAATTCAGTACAATTCACTTTAGCCTTAAAGAAATCATGAATTTGAACGACTTGGCACAAAACGCCTCGGAAAGTCGTTTTTGAGTCGATTGAATTTTACAGCTTTTCGTCGATATTTCCTAAACTATTGAATTTAGAGGAAAAATGATTTTGAGTTTTCATAGTATTCGACGAGATCTACAATTTCACTCTCATGACAAATTTTGATAAAGTGAGTGGTTTCGGAGATATAGTTTGTTTTCTTAAAAAAATCATATTTCCCGTACTGTTGATTTTAGAAAAAAAATGTGTTGAAGTTTTTCATAGTATACACTAGGGTGATTATTTTTTTACTCTTGGTGATTTTTGATTTTCTCATCCGTTTCCGAGATATTCACAAAAAAAAACTCCAAACATGAATTTCAGAAATTTCCCGATTTTTCCATTTTCCGATCGGTTTAGAAAAAAATGTTTCGACTGAAAAGTGTAGACTATTTTGAGACATACACGACAGTTTTTTTGTTTTTCGATTACGAGCAACGGTATGGTCTACAGAGTGTCCGAAAAAAAACCGACATGTTACACAATAAACACCCATAGAATCTAAAGTAATTTTTTTTAATTTTTCTCCAACAATAGGTCTTTGTTATTTTTCGACGCTGATCATTTTTTCCAAATGAAATTTTTCGATATCTCTTCAAATAAAAAAGTTTTGCCTGCTGCAGGAGAGAACATGACACGTACCCATGTACCGTCACATGTACCGATGTCATATTCCAACTCCAATCGCCGTACCCAGAACATGACACGTTCCCATGTACCGCCACATGTACCGATGTCATCTTCCAACTCCAATCGCTAGATGTGACCTTGAAATGAGCCAGAATTCTGGTTGTTCACCTACTAACTCGATTAATTTTTCCTGACCATCTTGCTCTTGTGATAGTACGGCTCCAATACCATTATTACTGGCATCTGTATCCAAAACAAACAGGCCTTGTTGACGTGGGAAACTTAAAATGGGGCTGGAACATAGAGCAACTTTCAGTTTCCCAAATGCTCGTTCACTTTCGTTGGACCAGACGAATTTGACTCGATCTTCTGTCAACTCATGTAGGGGAGCCGCAATATCAGCAAATCCTTCTACGAAACGACGGTAGTAGGTGCAGAGACCTAGGAAACTCCTCACTTCATGTTTGTCTCTTGGCCTCGGCCAGTCTCTTATCGCCTGTATCTTCTTTTGGTCTGTTCGGATGCCGTCTGATGAAACTGTGTGACCTAGAAAATCCACTTCTTTCTGGAACAATGAACATTTCTGAAGATTCAATTTGAGGTTGGCGTCCCTGAATCGTTGAAAGACTTCTTGCAGGTTGTGCAGATGTTCTTCGAATGTCTTTCCCTTGACCAAAACGTCGTCGAGGTATACAAAACAAGTTTTCCAAGTGAGCCCACGAAGGACCAGCTCCATTAGTCTCTCAAATGTTGCTGGAGCATTGCACAATCCAAACGGCATAACAGTGAACTGGTAAAGTCCACTCCCAGTCGAGAATGCAGTCTTCTCCTTGTCGTATTCATGTATGCCTACTTGCCAGTATCCGCTCTTCAGATCTAATGTTGAGAACCAATGGGAATCTGCCAAAGTTGTTAATGTGTCATCTATTCTTGGTAGAGGGTAGCTGTCCTTCTTGGTGACATCATTTAATTTCCTGTAATCGACACAGAATCTCGTAGATCCATCCTTCTTGGAAACCAACACAACAGGTGCAGACCAAGGGCTCGATGACTCTTCAATCACACCGTCCTTCATCATCTTGTCAACAAGCTCTTCCACCTCCTGTTGCTTGGCGAATGGAATTCTTCTTGGTGGTTGCCGAATCGGATGAGCTTGGCCAGTATCGATTCTGTGTTTGACCAAATTAGTTCTTCCTGTTGTTGTCGAATCAAAAATGTCACTTTCACTCCGGATGAAGTTCTTGGCAGCTTTCAGTTCCTCTGTTGATAAGTGTTTTCATGATTTTTCAAGAGTTGATATAACACTCTCAGAGTCTGCCTTCATTTCTTGATGTGCATTTGTATTTCAAGTCGCTACCCAAGTAACAGGTTCACATGTTCCATTAACATTGCCTGCCTTAACAGTTATTTCTTCAGGTAACACGTTGGCAACTCTCACAGGAATCGTTTTGTTCGTTTTAACTAAGGCTCGTGCAAACACCAAATTGCTGGGGGATTCATCACATGGCTGGACTACTCCAACGCAGCACCCAGGGTCCAATGTTGACATGCAAAATTAAGATATTCTCCAGGTTCTACAACTTCTATGGTTTCTTTTCTCATTGAAATTCACAACAAACTGTGAGCTGCACCTAGATTCAACTATATAGATAAATAGACTGATAGTTACTTGTTTCAAATAGTCTAGAATTTGAATAACGTCTCAGGATGGCGTCAAGTATATAACAGAAATCAGAACCACGAAGTGAACAGAACACACAACAACTCAGAACATAACCTCGAAGATATTGACTTTTGACAATTTGGGCATGCTTCTTATCTCAAGAGTTAGACATTCACGCCACGATAGATATCCAGACAATAATCATTTGGATGTCCATCATGAATTCACGAAATTTGTTGATGGATAGCCTATGGCTACTTGAACTGGGTCCACGAGCATAAAATTGCATTCTTATGGCGTACACCGGAAGTGCTCATCAAAATATTACCCTGTATTCAGCCCGCCATCAAAAAAATGGTTCCAAGCTGTGAGAACATAATGAGATTTTTCTTATAAAGATCATTCACTCCACTCCAGCTCATCATTTCATAGAACCAGATCCTTCGCCATACTCTAGGTACTTATAGATCCTTCGCCTCATTTTGATAACCATCCTTCGCCATAAATTAAGGGCCAATGTATAAATCTCCATTTTAATCTTAGTCCTTATTTCTTCGAAAACAAAGTTGATTTTAGACATCTATCAAGGAGCGTTTGAAGAACCACGTCTGTTTCTGTCTTCTCTTCAATCTTAAAAATGTTACTAGGGAGCATAAGATCAAATACCACCAAATTAAAAGGATTTAGACAGAGATGTATAAATTGGCCTTAATATTCAACTATTTGATTACTTGTGCTTGTCAACTTCCATAAAATGAATCAATGGGCGCCGCCAGTGAGAGAAAGAAAAGTTCTTTACTGTACTGACTTGAACACTTAGAATTCTTTGATAGCAATGATCCATGTAATAGTGAATCATAAACTGAATGAGATATCAATTTTTGTATTATTTATTAATGAATAATGGAAAAATAGTATGTATACCTCATATAAAAAGCCTTATTCCCGAATTCCGTGTTGCTTGTCACACCTTCTCGGTCATCCGGGAATGTGAGGGTTTTTCTACTGGGTATAAGCATAATACTATTTGTCTTCATTCAAATGCAGCAATGAAGTGAGAAAGTTTTTTTTAATGAAACTGGGCTCTCTAGATAATCGTAACAAGTATTAATTTGTATTATTAGTGAAATATTGAATTGATTGGTTTATTTCGCCCATGTTAGGAATGCCGTAATCTAATTGGATTTCAATCTCAGCCAGACATTTTCTCGTATTATATAACTAGTGTTTGAATTATTCACGGAAAATTTTTCAAGTTCACGAATATTTCGAAATTTCTCCCGAGCCAGAGTTGACGAATACTTTTCCCAAAATATTCGTGAGCAAGAAAACATTCCTAAGGATACATCGAGCACGTCAGGTGTTCGGTAAAATATTTTAACACCACATTGAACTTCAACGAGTTATTTTAATATTTATGTTTCAACCTATCGAAATAGGTAAAGAAAGATTTTGAACGATATTATAGATTTGACAATCCTACTGGAATCGTCGTGTTCTGTGAATGTGGCAGTTAACTTGGTTCATCGTTCAACACTGGAATTCCACGAAGAAATTTGTCGTTTAAACTCAAAAAAATCACATATATAGTTTTTTGAGTTGCATGAATCTTTTTCGATGAGATAGATTAAAGTAACTTATTAGTTATTTCTGCGTATTTTTTTTTTCCAAATACTAAAATTATTTGGAATACTTATATCAATTAATTTTCGGAACTGAAGGAATTCAGATAAATGATAAAATAAATTTATTACAATTACAGAAATTAAAAATAAATTGAATCATATATTAGTTGTGATAATTTCGGCATTCATCTTGGTGGCATTCAGTATATTTTTTTAAATTGACAATGAAAACTGACAGACTGATAAAATATTTAGTAGCGACAAGTTGACGCAAGAAATTTCAGCATCAAAAAGCATCGTAGAATTCGGGTGTAAGCGTGCGTAAAATCACTCGAATTTCTCAAGAAATTACTAAAGTTATTTATTTTACCAAGTAAAGTTCAATAGAAATTATATTTATTTAGCTTAAAATGAATATACCAAACTTGGTAAAATTATTTCGTGTATCACGCACTTTTGGTTTGCCTCTGTTTCGCCCTTTCAATAGAATATCTAAATAAATCTGTCATTTTAACACGTTTGGTATATTATATCAGGTTTGAACTGGTACAACTTTTTCAAGAAGAAATGTCTTCTAACTTTTTTTTGATTCTGCGCAAACATTCTCTTACAAAGTCAGTGAATGATATGTTATCAAAATATTATTCTTTGCCTACGTCGAAAAATATCCTTACAATTCGCTCTACGCTACTCCTGAGGGGTAGAAAACCAATTGAATATTGAGAAAATTAAGAGTTTCCATAACCGTTTCAATATATTTTCAGGAAGTACAAGGCGACTGTGAATGCTGTGCCGTTTGCATTGAGCCTTATAAATTGTCTGAAACATTAAGGATATTGCCTTGTGGGTGAGTAAATACAATTTATTTCAATTTCACACTTGCTATCAAACGTCGATTCGTATAACTTAAGAATGACATGGGGAACAAACCAGCTGCGTCATTATTTGACGATTCTGTGGAAACAAATTCATTACACGTACAGCTTATCCAATTCATACTGGCATAAACTCAGCTACTTCTCTAATCGCACACTGGTAATGAAAAAACACCTACTAGGAATAAATTTCAACAGAGTGAACAGATGTGTTTTTTCATCTTACTATACTTCACAGAGATTGCTGGCCATATACATCATTAGTTCTTTGCCAAGATGGATTGGATATGCTGTACCTGTAGGCTTTTGAGGTTAGTGTATAAACTTTATTCAGCAGTATTAGAAAAATATGAATATGAGTTATAAACAATGGACCGCGGGCATGTGACAAACAAATCGTATTTCCATAAACAACAATGGTAATTCAATGAAATTATAATTGCAATTCTGAGATACAAAATGCATGAATATACGTCTCTCAACAGCAAGAGGATTAATATTCTTTCTATTGTCGAAAATAGAAGGGAATCGATGGATTGAAACATCACAATCTCTCAAAATTGAGTTATTATCGAGAGTGAGGTGGCTATATACTGGTGTGTTTACTCCATATAAGAGGTTGTCAGCAAATCAGACGACCGATATGGCCAACTTGATCAAAAAATTGATGATGTAGGCGTAGTAGTACTGCAAAAAATCCGCCAGGTACCGGCACCCTTGCAGTGGAGATGACTGTCGTGTGTTGCCAAGTGGCCATGTCGTTGCGAATTCTGAGCCCAGATTCTATTTCACGAATTCGATTATCGAATTGTTTAGAATATGCGTATATTTTCGGTACAGCTCATGTTACAGTCACAGTCTGCGCTACTCGACAATCGAATTCGTGAAATAGAATCTGGGGGCTGGTCCCAGAGCCCAGATTCTATTTCACGAATTCGATTATCGAATTGTTAAGAATATGCGTATATTTTCGCTACTGCGAATCTACAGTCACAGTCTGAGCTACTCGACAATGGAATTCGTGAAATAGAATCTGGGGGCAGATCAGTAGAAACACAATGGGCGCGTTCAGCCACGCTAGCGCAAAGTTAGCGCTGGCAGCGGCGTTTTATGAAAGCGATAGAAGGTGGCTGAACGTCTATGCTTTGGCTTTGATGCTCTCTGACAAACAGATAAACACATCACATAACCTTCATATTATATTTTCTTAATATAAAGCACCTTGAGTGGAAAACCTTATAAATTACTTAATCTTAGAGGAACTTGCGGATGATAATAATATTGTGGAATTGATTCCACCTGTATTTGAAAGACAAGAAGAAAATTTAGAAATATTAGCATTAGGAGAAGCAGAAAATCCTGTTAGAAATTTAAATTACTTCGAGGAAGTAATTCCAAGATACCCACCGCAAGACTTTTGTGAACATTTCAGAATGTCAAGAAATGTTATGGAAGTAAGTAACGAACAATTAAACAGAATCAGAAAGTATACATTTGAATCAATATTCGTAGTAAGTATAGGAAAATATTGTTGGTATATTTCCACATATTATTTTCAGTCAACATTGAATTCTACGGTTGTATAACTATTCTCCGCCATAATTAATCCTCAGACACTAATAAAACCTAAATACAAAAATTGAACTTAGGTTAGGTCTCCCTCATGGCTACTGATAAACTACCACGCCTTGTCCACAGGTTTGTCTGAAACAATATCGCAACATTGGAAACACCAGTATATAGACATCTTAATCGAGAGTATTTGGAAATATGACACAATTGCACAATAAGCATTTGTAGATCCGTTTGTTTGTCCAGCGGGCTGGATTTACAACTATCATTTATACTGTCGTCTGTCAGATATGCCCGCGGTCTATTGAGTGAAATAAAAAAAAAAGGTTTGGTTTTTCGCAAATATTTCGATAACTACCTTCGAAAAGAGGAGAAAATATTCCAGAAAAAAGTCCCAACACACGGACCTGCAGGACCAATATTAATAATTTTGCTAAGGCGGGCCAGAAGGTTCCATTTCGTACCAGTAATGTCTACTACATATATATATATATATATATATATATATATATATATATATATATATATATATATATAAAAACGTCGAGAACAAAACTCCAGACGCGGTTCAATCCGAACTCAACAACAACATACAACTGACCGCAGTATATATATATATATATATATATATATATATATATATATATATATATATATGTATGTGTGTGTGTGTGTATATATACACACATATATACATATGTATGTGTGTGTGTGTGCGCGTTCGGATAGGTTTCTGCGGTCAGTTGTATGTTGTTGTTGAGTTTGGATTGAACCGCGTCTGGAGTTTTGTTCTCGACGTTTCGGATCCGATTTTGGAGCCATTTTCAAGAGTAAATGTGACTTCACGTTGAGGTCTCAATCTGCCTACTCCCCAGGTCTCGTCACGAGTTCTTTCTAAGGTCTCAATCTGCCTACTCCTTAGATCGAACTGAGGTATCGGGGGATGTTGGGTGGTATTCATAGCAGCGGGTGCTGCTAAAGCACCGTCGGATGTCTTGGTGGGGATTGGGCATCTGGAAATTAGGGGTTTCCATGCAGTTGGAAGTCTCTGGCCGTCGTCACGTTTATTTAAGCAGGGAGGTCGCTTTTCGATGTCGATGGCCTCGCGAATTATACGAGCTTGTAGTGTTTTTGCTGTGGCGATGGTCTTAGTGTTCTCAAAGTCTATGTTATGCCCTATCTCTTGATGATGTTTGGACAGAGCTGAAGATGGGTCTGATTTTCGGACAGCAAGTTTATGTTCGTATACTCTACTTGTCACACGTCTGTTGGTCTAGCCTACATACTATATACCCTGTGATTCGTTGACGATTTTGTCCTTGGGGGAGCGGAGGAATGTGGAGATTTTATTGTTGGCTGTAAATATCGTTTTTATGTCCTGTTTTTGAGAACTCGGCTGATTTTGTCAGTAACTCCTTCAATGTAGGGAAGGAAAGCTTTGTGGAGAACGTTGTTGTCTGTTGGGTCTCTGGAAATGGAAGGAGAAGTTTGATGGCGATGGATGGATCTGTCAATTTGATGGTCTGTGAATCCATTTTGAAGAAGGGCTGATTTGAGTTGGGCTAGTTCCTGTGGTTTGTTATGGAGGTCAGTGAGGTTGATAGATCTGTGGATGAGGGAATTTACAACGGAATTGGTTTGTGCTGGATGATGGTGGGAGTTTGCGTTAAGGTACCGCTTTGTGTGTGTTGGTTTCCTATAGACCGTGTGGGTGAAGGAGTCATTGGTTTTTGTGATGAGGACATCTAAGAATGGAAGGGAATTATTGCTTTCGAGATCCATTGTGAACTTTATATTTGGATGGAAGGCGTTGAGGTGATCAAGGAAATTATGGAGAGTTTCGGAGCCGTGAGGCTATATGACGAAAACGTCATCTACGTATCTGAACCAGCAAGAGGGTTTGTGGTCGAAAGTGTCAATGGCTTTAGTTTCGAAGTCTTCCATGAAAATGTTCGCAAGGACTGGTGCCTTTTACTTGTTTGTGAAAGGTACCTTGAAATAAGAAGTATGTACTGGACATGAGGTTGAGGGTGCCTTTGGAAATTTGGTGTTTGGTTTCGAGAATGTTCAATGTATCTGATACAGAGGGATATATATATATATATATATATATATATATATATATATATATATATATATATATATATATATATATATATATATATTTGTTCGGCTAGGCTTCCGCGGTTAGATTGAAATGATTTTCTTGTCTACGTTTCGGCTCCCATTTCGGAGCCATTTTCAAGACTGAGTGACCTTGCGTCTAGGTCTGAGTTGTCTTACTAGCTGGCTATCATCACTGGAGATCGAGGATTGAAGGTTGGTGGGATTTAAGGGTTCATTAGTAATTATGGCAGGATCAGGGAGCGGACGGTCGATGGGAGGTTCGAACGGATTAGTTCCCAAGTCGGAGTAAATAGAAGTATGTCGGACCAAGAGTGGTGTCCAGGTATTGGGGAGTCTTTGAGAATCGTCGCGTTTATTGAGACAGTTGGGACGTTTTTCGATTTCAATGGCTTCACGGGTAACTCTGGTTTGGAGGGTTTTGGCTGTGGCAACGGTTTTGGTGTTTTTGAAATCTATTTTGTGGCCTGTTTCTAAATGGTGTTGGAATAATGCTGAGTTTGTGTCAGAATTACGAACTGCTAGTTCGTGTTCATATGATCTACAAGACACTCGCCGGTTGGTCTGGCCGATGTATGTCCTGGAACAGTTAGAGCATGGTATTTCATATATTCCTTGGGTGTCATTGGGGATTGTGTCTTTGGGTGTTCGAAGGTAGGTGGATATTTGGTTGTTAGCTGTGAAAATGGTTTTGATGTCATGTCATGTCAGAATTCGACTTATTTTATCAGTAACACCATGAATATATGAAAGGAAAGCCTTTTGTCGTTCAGGTTCGTCCTTCGGGGGTCTAGGGTGAAGATCTCGGGTTTGCTGGAGTTTAATAGACTTGTGGATTTGGGAATTGGAAAAATCGTTTTGGGTAAGTGCGGATTTGAGCTTTTCCATTTCATTGGATCTATTGTGGTTATCGGTAAGTTTGAAGGACCTATATATTGTCTGGGTCGGTTTGCGGTAGACGGTGTGAGTGAAAGAATTGTTGAACTTCCTGATGAGAACATCCAAGAATGGGAGGGAGTCGTCCTTTTCTATTTCTATAGTGAATTGTAGTTGGGGTAAATGGTGTTAAGGTGGGTCAGGAATGTTGGTAGGGTTTCAAACCCATGAGGCCAAATGGCAAAGATGTCATCTACGTATCGGAGCCAGCAAGTGGGCTTGAGTTCAGATGTGTCAATGGTTCTGGTTTCGAAGTTCACTGTAGAGGTTTGCAAGAACTGGGGAGAGGGGGGAACCAATCGGAGCTCCTTTCACTTGTTTGTAGAATTTGCCCTGAAATAGAAAGTACGTACTGGACATACAATGGCTGATGAGGTTGAGATTGTCTCTAGAGATTTGATGCTTGGTTTCCAAAACACTCAAGGTTTCAGCTAAAGGAATATTCGTGAAAAGAGTGGCAACATCGAAGCTTACGAGAATGTCTGTTGGTCGGAGGTTGAAGGTTTTGAGTGTTTCAATGAAATGAAGAGAGTTTTGGATATACGACAAACACTGTTCTACCAGAGGTTGGAGGATGTTTGCTAGGTATCTAGAGAGGGGTTGTGTTGGGCATCCAAAGGCGCTAACTATGGGACGGAGTGGAATATTCGGTTTGTGTATTTATGGGAGGCCATATATTCGGGGAATGCGTGAAGATTTCTCCCTCGGAATGAGAGCTTTCTACTGGAAGTTCCGGCCAGCATATTTATATATATATATATATATACATATATGCGAAGTTGTTATTCTGGGAGTTTATCCGTTGGTTTGTCGGTATTGAGTTTAGACGTTTCGCCAACATCTCAATTGACATTTTCGAAAATGTAACTGCTCCCGTTGGTGTTAAGTTTCTTCTGGACTGTTCGACGTTTCGACTTCCTTTTTTGAAGTCATTTTCAAGAAATGTTATTTTCATCAACAAATATCAGTCACTTTCCCTACAAAAAAAATAACCACCCAACACAAAACACTAACCCCAATTGTCTGTCAGAGATACTGGTATTCATGATACTATCTCTTAACTTTGTCAGGCTGTAGACTCCCTTACAAAAAAATTTCTAAGGATATATGTGAAGTTAGCGACTGTGTGGATATAGATATGATGCGAATGATTGAATAATATTCCGCGTTTACAAGCAAAATATTAATGAGAATAGGAGAAACAACAGAAACGAACTATCAATAGACTACTTGGCTTTTTTTCTCACAAAAATCGATATGGTTGATATTACTTACTTTGGATAATGCTAGAATACTTTTTTTTTCAGGCACGAATTCCACAAAAACTGCATCGACCCGTGGTTACTGGAACATCGAACATGTCCCATGTGCAAGATGGACATACTCAAACACTACGGATTCGTGGTCAGTGTATCCCCTTTCATCACAAGCTATATCTACTAGTTTAGTACTAGTAATTCTACATCCTCTACTGTAGAAACACTTTATCTGTGATATAGGTGATAGCACACACCATTTACCTTTTCTCGTACCTTCAAGTTATGGCTTTCTCGCACTTTTTTAACACTGGTGGAGGTAAATGCTAGATTTGTTTATTCAAGTTATAGTGGTTACTCATTGCAATGGGAAGTCTTTTTCAAATATTCAACATTACACAAAACTCAATTACTTGCAGAAGTGGTACATTATGGAAGTCGATCTAGAAATTTATAAAAATCCAAAGTCAATGTGTCACTCAATATAAAGAGAAATAACACTCATTATCTTTTCAAGGTTGCAAGAAATATATAAAATCCAAGCTTCAGGGCATGAAAGAATGATAAATTAACGGTGTATTCCGTAAAAACATTCGACATAGTCGATGGGCATACTTGAAGACTGGCATTAAATCAAATCTTTCGAACAATTCGCTCGGGCCAGTCTCAAATCTACCTACACAGTAGGTTTTGGCTGGCACCTGTCAGAAAAAAAACTATTTCCCTGGCTGATACCACGAAGGTCATTTAATTATATCCGATCGGTGCCAGTGCAGGTTTCTTCACAGGAGAAAATCCTGCATTTGCTTTTGGCGATACAAATGAAGGAATTGATTTTAAATTATAGGAACGGACACACTTGCAGACTGGTTTCGGGCTATTTGGCCACTCGTCAGTACCAAGGCAGTGTCATCATCAACATAAAGTCGATGATTTCCCATAATCAAAAACCTTCACAGTATCAAGCCCCGACCAAAGTTGATGCGAGAACAACACAAAGTCATTGGGCCATATATCCATGGACGAGGTATTCCTCCTCCTCCTCCTGCGAGGAAAATGTAAAAACATTTTGAGACTAGCCTTAACGAATTGTTCGAAAGATGATTTGATTTATCGCCAGTCTTCAAGTATGTCCATCGACTATGTCGAGACGAACGAAAAGTCAGATAAACAATCACAAATCTGTAAAAAAGTCAGAGACAAGCAACAGGCAGAGGAGGGACAGAGGAAAGCTGCCGACGAAATATTGAAAGAAAAAATGTAGGCATCTGGTAAGCTAAAATTTACAGACAAAATCGTACACAAAATCATATTTCTTGCATTGAAATTAACCAAATTATCATTCATTCAAGATTGTTGTCTCTACAAACTGCAATTGCATCGAACTACGAATCATGAAATGAAGTTTAGAAAAAAAAGAGGAATAAAGAGTTCATGTCAATGTACCTATTAGTACTCATGATAAATGTTTTTGAATGTTTTCAAATCAAAAAACTATCTTAATCAAAGATACCACTGTTGTTATGACTCCACTATAACTTATTATATACAGCTTTTAGAATAGTATGCTTTTGATTGGATTTTGAGGAAAGCTATAATAAGTTTATACCAGGTATTTCACTTCTGTCACTTGATAATTGTATTTCACGATGAAACATACGAGTATTTGAAATTTCTAAATTGCATGCAAGTCACTTCAAGGTTAAATAAAAACAATTCAGTTCCACTTTCTGATTAAAACTGAATTAGATTAGTCGCATATACAAGCAGCTCGAAATGAGAAAAGAAAAATCAAACTATGGATCTTTTTTTGGTTCAAGAAGTGATTTTTTTTTTCCATCGCACCAGCTGAGGATTAGAGCGAACAGAAACTATTCAGGAAGCTGAAACAGTTTGGTTGAACAAATTGAGTTTTTCATGTCTTGATGACACCCGCTTTAACTGTATGTCTATAACAGATTTTTTTTTCAAATTCACGAAATTATTTTCCATTTTGAAAGAAAGAAAAAATATACTGTGTCATTAGAAGGAAAAGTGAATACTTGGTCATGCGTAGAGTTGGCAGACAATTCATAAATGAGTCCCCCAAACACCCGAGCTACACCACTTTCCGCCGAATTCCACTCGAGATTTTTTCCTTCAAAAGGAAAAAATCTTTGGGAAGTCGGAAAATATTTTTTTATATCATACTGGTTCATAATTATTGTTTAGTCACCGACTATATAATAGTGTACTTTTGTGTCCGTACGGGCATGAATATCATTTATGGTGATGGTATTTCTATACCAAAAGACATCGACTTCCTCGATCGAAATCTCAAATAAATTTGACATCTTGTACATCTGAGATAAGTTAAATATTTGCCATTTTGACCAACTTTTCTATTATTTAATCGATAAAGCTGAATAATTTGGTAAATGATCTTGCATTTTGGGTGGCGAACTTTCTGTACGGGATCGGTTATATTCTTCTCTGCTTTTAAAGTTTAATAGCTATATCTCTACACTGTCATTACCTCAATCCGTCGTCTTTTGGAATGGATGATGATCTTCGAAGGATGTTTTTGACTTTTAGCAATCTCGAATTGGAAATCCAAGTAATCCAGTTCTTGGGCAAGTTTTGAGCATCAGCATATCCTTCCAATAATCCAGTAAAACTGCTCTGCAGCAGCAAAATCAGAAAATGATTTGTTCCAGGTATCATATGTGATACCGAGGAAAAGAAGAGGTTATCTGAACCCTCTTTGTGCCTATATTGCCAATACAGAATTGAACTCAAAATACGATTTCTGAACCAAATTTGAGACATGCCTGTTCATAACACAATTCACTGAATACTAAATACAGTCCTGAGCTTTCGCACTACTCCTTAGCGATGGTCAGTGATTCATTATTGAGTGTGATGGGGAAGTTGGGGGAAGTTATAAAACAAGAAACATAAAACCACTGGATTATCATTCTGAGTGGTTTTAACTCCTAAAACCATAGTTGTGAAATAATAAGTAAACATGGAACAAGAATATAGGGGTTCAGTAATTTTTTTTTTGCTTTCGCCATTATAAATTGCCTACCAGCGAGCAAGTGGACAATATTTTTTTACCGAACATTATTTTCGTATGCAGTTTACCGGGAGCCAAGAAAGCATCCTCCAACTCGACGGAGATCTCAGCGTTCAAGAGTCATTAGGAAGTCAGAATAACAGTCCAAGGCGTTTAGGTGGATTGAGTCCTTTGCCGGAAATAAGGGCGATTGTAACTGATAGACAAGTAAGTACAGTTCAATTCGATAGACTGAGGTGTGGCGACCGTGAAGATTGACGCGGCGGATGATCAATACATTTAATGGGAATTACACATGCTAATTTTTTATTCAAACACGAAAAATGCAGATCCTAGAAGTACCATCAAACTTGAGAGTATCGTAAATGCCCGGAAAAAAAAGTTATTGTCGAAACGCTACTATGACATAACTAGATTTTCTATATCAACTTCAGTTCGAGATTCGCTCCAGCTATTTTTTCGTCTTTTTCTCACTAGGAAATCACAGCGATAATCGAACATAACAAACATTATCTCCCAATATAATGGGAGACGACAAACGTACATGATATTTGATTCTTAAAAAGATCTGCAGTCTCAATATTTCATCATTGAAAAATAATCGAAACATAACGAAATGTTCAAAAGTCCTGTTTCGGAAAATTTCATTGTTTAGCGACGATACTTCTTGAGAGCTCGCTACGACCATCCATTAAACTTCAGAACTAGTAACATGAGTTGAATCAACAGAAACCCAATCTTAAATGAAATTATCAGTAACGAGAAGAACCCATACATCCCATTTATGACAAAAGAATATTTTCTTTCGAATATTTTTGTTGATGATTATTGGAATATGATTTATCCCTGTGATAGTTTACATCAAATTATTGAAAACTGATTTGAGAAATGAAACTTCCTGTATTTCGATACCACTTATATTTGTAACGAACCTGACTTCAAGTTTACTTGCAGGCTGATATACTCTCAGATCGAACAATCAGAAGTTAACAAATTTGTAACTAACATATTTTGGTAAAAAACAGAGACGATTACGGGATTTTCCAGAAAAAACTATGTGAAGTGGCATGCCACTTCATCTAATTCCCTCTTCAATGGCTGATAAAATACACGAGATGGAAAAATCTAGAGCCCAGAAGCTCCGGAGTGCAATAGCGTTTATGTGGGACACTGTGGCAGAAATTTTTCAAACCGGTCCGCGGAACATGAGAGATCCTTCAGACTAGGTAAAAATGACAAATTCCCGAATCTTAACAATATGGAAATTTTGCACTATGCACAAAGGTTTTAAACTCGATTAACTAGAATCCTTAGAAACTCATGAAGATTAAGACTGCGGATGCAACATGCAACCCACTGTATCATAAAACGGATTTAGTCAATTTGCCAGTTTTCAGATTAGCTTACCCACACTGTCGCACGAAAACATAATTCGGAGAGAAACAGTGCCAAAAATGATTAAACAAAAAGATTTTTTTCTCAAACGGAAAACGCGAATGGAAACTAAAGATATATAATTCCGGAGTTGAAACCATTTGCCTAATCATCGAGTGTACTAATTAAACTTCATAAAACTGCCTGGAAACGAGTTGCCAACGACAGTGACTGGTTTTTGGAAACAGACTCACTTCGAACCATATCAATGAATATGTTCAAGAACATAGGTATGTAAGTCAGTACTTTTTCTCTACCATATGTGAATTCCTCAAATTCAACATTTCTCTGTTGATGAAACTTATGAAAATTCTACTGGTGTTTCTCCTAATAAGTGACAAAGTCTATTTAATTTCCAGAATTCTGCGACCCCCACATATCAAAACATATTTTTGAGTCTCTCGCTAAAATATATGACTATGAATATATAATTGGATCACGAATCCTTGATCCGTTTTTTGACATGGCTCCTTGAATAGTGCAAGATTCGTGAAGTTCATGACTGAAATACCTAATATTTTTTTAATGAACTTGACCTTATAAGTAGGAAGAATTTGTATTTCCAACAGGATGGAGCACCTGCTCATAACTATGGGAGCTGGCTTCTGGTGGCGATATTCAATAATCATGGGATTGTGAACTCAGGGCCCTGTTCAATCTCTCTCTTCCCCGCCCGTTTTTTTGTGGGGCTACTTGAGAAACAAAATTCATAAGTAGCGGTATGCCGATGTCAATACATTGCAAGGGAAAATAGCAGAAGCAATTGACGCCCTGAGCCTATTAAAGTATTTTTGCGGTTCAAAAACGGGCACAAAAATGTATCGAAGGGGTGGCATCTTCGAACACCTACTCAGTACAAACTAAACGACTTGCTTTGATTGCATTCAAATATATGATGCCCATCATTTTTCCACCTCCCATAACGCCATTATTATTCACTTAACGAATAATAGTATATTATGCAACGATCGTGTAATGATGGTTATTAATACTTGAGCATAAACCGGGATACGAAACGAGCCGAAGGTGAGTGTCGTATGGTTTATGCGAGTGTATCACTAACCATTACATGAGAGTTGCATACGCTATTTTATCTACACCCAATAAATAATGAAGATTTATACATATATTATATTATTAGGTATTTATATTGAATACAATTATAGTAGGTAATCAATCGTATTTCTACAAAATTTTAATTAATGGCATAACCACGCAAAATACAGCGAGAAATGAAAAAAAATTTGAAAAAACCTCTGCCGAGGTCAGGAATTGAACCCGGACGTTTCTGATCATTGCCGGCGCCAGTGACCACTCGGCCATCAGAGCTCAGTTGGTTTAGTCGAAAATAAAAAGATATATGTTGCATTTGTCAAATGAAAAATATGATCGTTTTAATTGTATTTCTTTTTGTCCGGAGGAGTCGCTGGTAATTCTTCTATATCACTGCTATAAGACAGTTTCATACGATTATCGAAAATTGATTAAATTCTTCAAAAGCTCAATACCTAATGATTTTGACTGGACAAACGTCAAAATGCAAAGCTTGCACTTCATGCTTGATTAAAGAATAATGGGTTTCTATTGGTTGAAAATCATATAAGTGTATTATTAGAGTACGGGTGTAGATAAAACATTTTATTTGAAAAGTCAAAAAGGCGATGCTCAATTTTTTTTTAATCTCGCGCTCGAATGTGTGTGAAAAGTACTAATGGGTTTCCATTTGACCGATTACGATCAGACTGTGTAGAACCTGTGAAACACACTTTTAATGTTCAACCGAGTTTACTTCATGAGTTTTTCCGAAAACAAGTATATGTATTGGACGAAGTTTATTTGGAACAAAAAAATGTCTTTAACTACACCCGTACTCTATTAATACACTTATATGCCCACAACCTGTTTTATAATGAAATCCATCACGATACAGATTTTTCATTATGATTATGAATTTTTGAAGAATATAGCCAAATTTCGATAATCATAACAAAATGTCTGATACCAGCGATATGGGAGAATTACTTTCGACACCATCACCGGCAGATACAGTTAGAATGATTAAATTTTTCATTTGACAAATGCATGATTTATTCCTTTATTTTTTAACTCTTATTTTCTGAGCTCTTCGTAGGCGAGCGCTCTAAGGTGCTGAGAATAAATTTGCTAGTTACACAAGTTAGAAGAGACTTTGGTTCGATTCCGGCCTCGAGTAATCTTTTTTTTTTAATTTTTGATCTTTTCATTATTCATCGTTTTATTTCTCGAGGTAATACAATTATTTACAATTTTGTAGAATGTTTCAAAGAAATTCGTTTAATTCGTATTATTGTGTGCAATACAAATATAAATATAATATTTTTTAGATCTTCACTATTTATCGGGTGTAGATAAAATAGCGTATGCAACTCTCATGAAATGGTTATTACATGATCGTTGCATAATATACTATTTCGAACAGCCGCCAATACCGCACAGTTAGAAAAAATATCTGAGATCGATTGGTGTGTTGTTGTTTTCGGTTTCGAAGTAAAAAATATTTCATATTCCAATTTCTGATAGCACATCTTTCACGCCTTCTCTTCTTTGGCTCACGTGATGTTTTTATGAATCAAGAGGTTTAATTTTTCGCATGAACTCCAATATTCAAGCACATTAAACACCTCATTCTAATTTTTTCAGCTGCCGAGGTTCTTCGATAATTCTGTAGACGACGACAGCAGTAGAGCCTCTACTCCAGACGAGATGACCCCAAGTCTGCCACAGAGAGGTTCTTTCACAGTTCGCCAAGAACTCTGCGTTAGCTGCATCGCGGCCAAGGCTGCAGCTGTTATCAATCAGATAAATAACGACAAACAAATCGTTATCGATGAAGAGGCTTCGACGTCGACAGATAGTGATATTCAGCAAGTGCTTTCAATGAACTCGGATACTAACAAAATGAATCATATCACCACGACGAAACGATGTATATGAGGTTTTTTGTCGGACGAAACAATATTCCTGTGATTATTATTATATCGTTGTTATATGGTGTTGGCGCAAGGGATCACACCAAGTGGGACTTTTTTCCTTCATTCCAAGAGGCGTTATTATAAATCGACCTCATAAAACTATTTTTATTTCACAGGTGTTTCTTTTTTATATAACTGCTTCATGGACCTTTGCAATGCAAAATTTTCAACTCTCAATGTGCAATGAAATGAATTTCGATAAATTTTCATGTTGATGTTAACAAGGATTACAAAGCAGTGGATTTATTTCACATCCTTGATATCACAGTGCCAGTAAGTCTAACTAACTAAAGTAGAACATTTCCAAGAACCCGAACATCACAATTTTCGATCTAGTCATATGTTTCCAGCTGGTTCGAAATATTCGCAGGAATTTTGTCTTCGCAGTACTTAAATGAACTACAATATTTTTATACAGACTCCGATGTCCAATTTTTTGTGATATACTAGTGATAAGTTTTTTGTCATGACGAACACTCATGTGGTGCTTAATCATTTAGTTTTAGTTTAGATAGTTTCGAAAAGTGAAATGAAGTAATACACACATCTTTGATAGGTTTGTTTTAGTTCGGTAGATCGATTATTTATTTTTTGTACCAAGTACGTTATTTTTTTCACTAACGTTCATGAATATTAGGAATAAAGAATTTTCGAAATGAGGTATCGTAAAGTCATATTCTAAATTAGGATAGAGCAATATCAAATTTTGAAGTCATCAATCAATATCAATTAGTGTTAGTGAAATTGAAAATATTTAAAATATATATGTGAAAATTTGAAGAAATCTAATTTGAATTTCAAAAATTTCTCTTATTTACACAAGCATTACTCCTGGGTCCGCTCATGAGAGTGCTTGCTTGCAACGGAGATTATTATTATTATTATTAAAGTATTTGGTTTCCAACAGTATGAACAAAAGTGTTAATGTTTTTTGAAATAATGAAGAGAAGATAAATCACTCAAATTATTTCAGAAGACTTCCAGCTTTGACTGAAAACATGTGAATAAAATTGAATATGTTCATTACAAGAAGTGCCTTGATGTCTGAAGTTGTCTTTTCTCAAGAACCGTTAGAATTGACATGTGTGTATGTATGTACAGAATCTTTCACCTGGCTTCAAAGCAATGTAGGTACTTTATATCGACAATTATTTACAAAAAAAAAGAATGCTTCTCGTCAATATTTCGTGCTATATTATGACTGATTAAAATAAAAGAAACAATTGATCCAAATGTCTTTCAATAAATTTCTTTTGTCCCAACTTTTGTTTTCGAAAACTCTAAAACCCTATTCAAAAAATATTAATCTGATAAAATATATCAAAGATAGTGGTGTTGATCGTTTTGAGAACGGATGGGCGAGTTTCCCATGGAGGCGGCTTCTTCCTAGGAACTGAAGAATGCTAGTGCTTTCGGTGACAACGTGATTGATTAGTCAACACCAGGTTGGGGCAAAATCTGATTTTTATTAAAAAAATCAAAAATCATTGATATTTCTGAAGAAATAACGATTTATTTGATTTTTTTTATATTTGAATATAAATTATGAACATTTTGATTCTTTGAAGTTATTGTTGATTATTTTAATGTATACGTCTACAAATTTTAATTCAATTTGCGGCTCAAAAACTTGTGACAACGCATTTGTCGCGCTTCTTGCAAGAAGATTCTTGCCGCGATTAAATTTGTTTTCCTTCTGTCCTATACACTCGCTATACAGTGCTGAGTGAGGCACGAACGCGTTCGTTGTGCTTTCTGCAAGAATATTCTGTCGAGGCTTGTTTTCCTTCTCAACCTATAAATTGACGTTGCCCAACAATTTCACCCATTTCGCCAGTTGTACACTCGGATATCAGAAACAGATTAGGCATAGAAAAAGGAGGAAAACTCGTGTTTTTGTTTAAATAGTATAACGAAAATGAATAGACTAAAAATATACAGTAATAAAATTAAGGTGTTACGTTAAGTTTAAAAATTTGGAATTATGTACTTCTTTTTTGTTGTTTTTGCTAAAAGCAGATACTCCTTTCGATCTTCGAGAAAACTTTTATATTATGTTTTTATCTGGTTCTGAATGAAAAAAACAAAATTGATTCAAATCATGATTTTTTTAATCGTGATTTTAATCACTTGATTTTTATCAGCCCAACCCTGGTCAACACACATTCTTTTATGTAATATGCCTGAGAGGTTGAGTGGAAGAGCAGAAGCTCATTCCTATAACGAGCATTTTGAACTCTGTCATTGAGTAGGTACTATTCCAGAATGTGTTGATAAGTGCTACCTATTCAACAAAAACAATATTATTATCATACACCCGATGTTGATAACGTTCACTTTTGGTGAAGAATATTTTGCGAAAGTTTCCATTCTCACCATAATGAAATGATATGTTATCAGAAAATATATTCAGACTACAGAATGAAAGCTTAACTTATCACGGATATGATTTTATAAAAGAATGCATAATATTATGTTGGAAAGTAACTCCAAAAATATATATGGTTACATGGGTATTATTTTCATCATGTAGCATATTCTAACATAGAGAAAAAATGATAATTATCTTATCGACGTTTCGGCTCCCACTTTGGAGCCATTATCAAAACTTTTGCGTGACTCGACGCCGGGGTGTGGAAGACTAGGGTTGTGTGGATGGAAGTCTGGTGTTTATAACCAATAAGAGTTATGAACACCATACACCGGTACAAAGAAGGATCCTTGTGGAACTCCTCATGAAATGGTTTTATAGAATCCTAGTCTCTTCCACAAATACGAATTGTTTTCCGTGGAAAAATAATTTCTGAACCACTTCAATACTGTAATAATTTAGGGTTTCATTGAAATGAATTACTTCGTGAGTACAGCTTGACTGGCTTTAATCAGCATATCGTGTTTTAAACTTCCAACTGAAAAAAATTGTAAGAAATATGCCGGGAGGCTCCATCCAAATGATGAAACTCCACGATATCACTCACACATCCACCCTAAATTTGCACATGAGTATAAACTCGAACGTGCCTATAATAAATAATCGCCAACCTCAGTTTCGCTTTCGATAAAACCTAATGGGACAAACAACACAACAACCAAAATGTTTCCTAATATAAAACTCCATTATACCTATTACCCCATATGGTAATCTTGTATAACAGAATAATCCCTTGTGTGTATTAATGGTGACTAAATTCTGGGATTCTTCGTCCAGCTCTATTTGTGCATACGCCTGAGATAAATCAATTTTTGTGAAATATTTACAGTTTTTCAAATTCGCAAACAAATCTTGAATTTTCGGCAAGGGGTATTTATCAATGTATAATTTAGGATTCACGGTCATTTAAAAATCTCTACAAATTCTTATATTCCCATCCTTTTTTAATAGAGGCACAATTGGCGTTGCCAATCACTGAAAGGACCCCGCACTAATCTTATGGAAAACCGGTTTCGGTGAAAATCGCTGAAATTTCAATATGATGTCGCCCATGCCATCCTGAATAAAAGTTATCATTGCGCCAACTCTCTGAATGCCCGCGTTTGGATTCTACAGGGGGTCAAAGTTCGATATTTTGACGATTTTTCAAAAAATCCGGAATTTCATTTTCATTGTATCGATCTGAATTTTTATAATGGAATAGTCCACAATATGTGCATCAAAAAGTTCAAATGACAAAAGTTTCTAGAATCAAAACTGGCGGGTATACAGAGGGTTGAACTTTGTTTTTGGTAATTTTTATCGAACTTTTTTTGAGAAAATATTCGTTTTCCTGCAGATCCATGTGCAATTGATGTTACTTACAGTACATAAGAGGGCGATCATATTTTGCATTTGAACTAACCATCCAACTTTAAATATTTGAAAGGTACGGGGCGATCAAAAATATATTTTCAATTTCGGAAAAATGTATCCCTTTGTATAGTCAGCTTTCACCAATATATTCAGCTGATTTTTTGAAACTATGTAGCTAACATACATACAAATGTGTCAACGTCTGTGCTCATTAATCTGAATCCAAATAAAGTTGCGGCGATGGTCCAAAAAATATGGAGAAGGGATGTTTCGGAATAATTTAGAAATGATTTCTAAAATCGTCCGTGAATTTCTTTTATTTTCTGATATAATGTAGATGAGTTATTATTGATCAAAAAGTTCTACAGTGCCTACCACGCGAATGCCACGGTTTGAATTATACAGGGTTTTGAAGTATAGTATTTCCTTGATTTCTGGAATAATCAATAATTTCTTTGTAACGGAAAATAATATTGTTTACTAGACAAACTTCGAAACATTTAAATGACCAAATTATCTGAAATGAGAATTTATGAATATACAAAGGTTGGTCCAAAAAAAAATTTTTTTTTCAAAAATATAAGTATCCGTTTACTATTCATATTTTTTATATATTCAGAAACTCTATTAGGACCAGGACCACCTTGTCTCCACCCGATGTTTTAGGAAAATCCAGTATGAAAACAATATATTCTCGAGAAAGATCGTGTGCGGAAGAACAAGTAGAGAGAAATGAGATGATTTGGTTTATATTCAGGTCTTCGCAACTGCCATTGTCTTGAAAAAAATTGTGATCGCAACTGACAGATATATGAAATATGAATTAAAGTAAGTACATAACATGAATTCAGCACGATTCCAAGCATATGGGCTGATTCAGAGAAAACAGAAATGATGATAGTACTACAACAGCTACTGAACTGAGTCGAATCAATTCAGCAAGTACATTTTTTCCATGAAGACAGCCTTTCGGACGATTCATATTTCGTTTTCCGAAACGAGTTATACCGGTTTCGGGGTTTTGCCCCTCATCAGTGTAGGGTAGGTCTTATATAGATATCACTGAATAGAGCATGCGACATTCTGAAATAATTGTAAAAATCTTCCATTACAATGATTGAATCTGCAGTTAATTCAATTGCAATGAAGAATGAGGATGCAAGTGATTTCTATCGCAATAAAGAATTAGACTTCAGACGAAATGTCATGCATCCAAATTGACCACCTACATACCGGTCTTGGGTTTTTTTGAGATGTTATTCAAATAAATTGTGAGGAGTTTATTCACCGGCATGACTGTCATCGTTTCACTACCCAACTATTTCAAGCGCACCTTCAGGAACCATTTGTTGTGGTCTATTTGCCGCGTCCATTACTGAGTTTAGTAGGGAACTTGAGGGGTATCGACTGTTGGGGTCATGTCGAGCATGACCAAGATACCATAGAACACTGGCAACATGCGCACATGTTCCTAAAGTTCTGGCGCCGGTTTTACAAGTACAAAAATATCCTAATATGGGCTCGTTTGGTTCATCAGGTTCTTCTCCATCATTATATTTGATCCACAGTTGATATTTTGTGGCATTTCTGAACCTCGAAAAAACCCTGACTCTCATGAATCCAGGTTCCTCTTCGAAAATATCGACCTGAAACTCTTCATTTTCTTCCCTTTGCAATTTATCCTGTATATACGAAGGTGAAAATTTAACTTGGTATATACCTACGGTCAAATCTCTTAGATATTCTATCGTAAGGCGAGGAAAGTTTGGAATCAGGTTTCCATTCATACGGACCCATTGACCATTTCTCAGATGAAGATTGTCCACTTCCACTCGAGCCTGGACGACATTTACCTCCTGTGATTTCCGTAACAATTCTTGTGCCAGCTGAGCATTGGCACCTCTCATTGAGACTGGGGGGTGGAAGCTGTTGATGAGTGCACCAGCGATTTGATATAGATCGCTAAGATTGTGTACGTGTGGCATTTCGATCGTTTTATCAAAAAACTTAAACATGCTTTTCAAATGTCCATTTCTTGCTTCAACTATCCATCTAGTTTTCGTCACTAATCGAGATTTATTTGCTTCCTCGGTGGAAAGCTGTTGTTGCCCTCGTGGAACAATCGCGGGCATTTCATATTGTATGCCAAGATTATTCAGTAAGGGTATGGCATCTCGATAACCCCGATCCACAACAAAAATGTCACCTTCATTAAACCATCCTCTCATGTCTTCTAAGTTTCTTTCAAACTGATTCTCCAAAATTCTTGCGTCATTGTTGCGAGCGTCTGAGAAATAAGGTCCTTGAATACTCAGTATATATCCATCCGGGGCCACAATCAAAACTGGTTTCACCAGATGATGTCCCTTGTACCGGCAGAAAGATTGGCGCAATATCCTGAAATTACAACTTTTATTTATGGCGGCGTATGATTCGTCGATGTAAACGATGGCCTTCGGGTTGGCTGGGGTCGGGTTATATAAAATATTGGAAAACTCACTCACATGCCTTCTAATATACACATTCCTATCGATGGCTGCAAAGCCGATATTCGATGGAACGAATCTTTGCATCAAAGACTGTCTTACTTTAGAAATTGCTAAGCTGGTGGCTTGCCTAGAGGGATAATGGAATATTACCTTCAAGAAATCATCCGACAGACCCTGACGCAATTTACAGAGGAATGTCATAAGGTCTTTTTTCGTTATATATCTATAACCATGTTCCTGCGGAACCATATCACAGAACATAAAAAGACTACGAAATTGTTCTTTGGTTATAGGAGATATTGCCTGAAACTCATCCTCACTGAAATTGTTCTCATCTTCATAGCTGGAGTGTTCAATAGCCACAAAACGAAGCCCTTGAAGGAAAATGGATAGTTGCTGTCCCTTTATCAGATAAGGTCCATTTACAAACTGGATTCCTGGTAATAGAAATGGCAAAATGAAACCGTTATCATCGAGATGATGTCTGCACGCCTTCACGTTATCCGGGATGAATATATTTCGATGAACAAAAATATTGGCCCTGCATTTATTGGATAGAGTTTGCTGATCATCGGCGGCATTGCAGATGAAGCATGTATGGCTCGATGTTTGTGTCAAAACATTAAGTCTTATACAAGTTGGATCAATCGTCAAGTCCCTTATTTCATTCATAATAGATCGATTACAGTTTAAACATATTCTTGTTTCTTCTCCTATGATGAGAGGGGGACCACCTCGTGCATCCCGCCTAGAAATAGCTATTTGACACTTTTCCAAATGTTCTTCTCCATGAAGAAGATGTGACATTCGAGCTGGTCTTGATCGGGTATCGCATACAAAGCAATTTACTTGATTTTGATAGGCCATGATGACCTGGGAATATTCAAATATGAGATAATTCATATTTCATATATCTGTCAGTTGCGGTCACAATTTTTTGAAGACAATGGCAGTTGCGAAGACCTGAATATAAACCAAATCATCTCATTTCTCTCTACTTGTTCTTCCGCACACGATCTTTCTCGAGAATATATTGTTTTCATACTGGATTTTCCTAAAACATCGGGTGGAGACAAGGTGGTCCTGGTCCTAATAGAGTTTCTGAATATATAAAAAATATGAATAGTAAACGGATACTTATATTTTTGAAAAAAAAAATTTTTTTTTGGACCAACCTTTGTATATTCATAAATTCTCATTTCAGATAATTTGGTCATTGAAATGTTTCGAAGTTTGTCTAGTAAACAATATTATTTTCCGTTACAAAGAAATTATTGATTATTCCAGAAATCAAGGAAATACTATACTTCAAAACCCTGTATAATTCAAACCGTGGCATTCGCGTGGTAGGCACTGTAGAACTTTTTGATCAATAATAACTCATCTACATTATATCAGAAAATAAAAGAAATTCACGGACGATTTTAGAAATCATTTCTAAATTATTCCGAAACATCCCTTCTCCATATTTTTTGGACCATCGCCGCAACTTTATTTGGATTCAGATTAATGAGCACAGACGTTGACACATGTGTATGTATGTTAGCTACATAGTTTCAAAAAATCAGCTGAATATATTGGTGAAAGCTGACTATACAAAGGGATTCATTTTTCCGAAATTGAAAATATATTTTTGATCGCCCCGTACCTTTCAAATATTTAAAGTTGGATGGTTAGTTCAAATGCAAAATATGATCGCCCTCTTATGTACTGTAAGTAACATCAATTGCACATGGATCTGCAGGAAAACGAATATTTTCTCAAAAAAAGTTCGATAAAAATTACCAAAAACAAAGTTCAACCCTCTGTATACCCGCCAGTTTTGATTCTAGAAACTTTTGTCATTTGAACTTTTTGATGCACATATTGTGGACTATTCCATTATAAAAATTCAGATCGATACAATGAAAATGAAATTCCGGATTTTTTGAAAAATCGTCAAAATATCGAACTTTGACCCCCTGTAGAATCCAAACGCGGGCATTCAGAGAGTTGGGGCAATGATAACTTTTATTCAGGATGGCATGGGCTGTTGGGAATATGGGGTGCAGACGAAGAGATGAAAAACGGTACTTGAACGAGTATAATGAATTAACGTTATATTGACAGACAATCTCATAAAAACAATATCAATAATCTTACACAACGCAAACAACTGATACATGGAAACGTATACAGCATGAGACCATGGCTTGGCTCAAATATTTCCAACACGCTCCCTATTTGAGGCAAGTCCTTGTCTGGATATACACCGCTGAAGCTTCTCTCTGCAAAGTGGTTTTGTGAGGGAATCAGCAGCCATTTCATTTGTTGAGACGTGGTTCAGTTTGATTTCTCCAGTACGGATTCGTTCTCGTAGGAAATGGTGCCGCACATCTATATGCTTGGTTCGAGCCTGATACGCACCATTTAGAGCAAGGTTCTTCGCTCCCTGATTGTCGACTCGTAAAATTGTAGGTTCATTGGCTGTAGCTGGCATTAGTTCGAAAAATAAACCTCTCAGCCAAAGTGCTTCTTGTGTGGCACTGGACATAGCCATATATTCAGCCTCTGTAGAACTCAGAGCGATAGTAGGCTGCTTCTTAGTCGACCAGGATAAAGCTGAGCCATTTTTCGTGAAAATGTATCCTGTAACTGAACGTCGTTCATCGACATCACTGGCCCAATCTGAGTCACAGTATCCGATTATGTCGGTGAGCTTCTCCTTGTTACCTGACAATTCAAGTCGATAATCAACAGTTCCCTTCAGGTATCTGAAGATTCTCTTCACTGCAGACCAATGGACTTTTCCAGGGTTCGCATTGAATCGACTGACGTAGCTTACAGCGAAGTTGATATCAGGTCGTGTTACCTGAGATGCAAAGAGGAGGCTTCCAACTGCTTCTTGGTATGGAATATTCTTCATTTCCTCTTCTTCTTCAGGAGTTTTGGGACTCTGATTTTTGGATAATTGCAATCCAGAAATCATTGGTGTATCAACTGAGTGACATTCTTGCATTCTATACCTCTTTAACATCTGAGTGATATAACGAGATTGATCAATCCAAATTTTCTTCTTAGTACGATCTCGTTCGATCTGAAAGCCCAAAATGTGTTTGGCTTCCCCCATATCCAACATTTTGAAGTTAGAAGTCAATGTAGATTTCAGATCATCTCTCATCTGTTTATTGTTGGAAAAAATAAGCAGATCGTCGACGTAAACCGCAACAATGAGGATACTCTTCTGCTCGATACGGAAATAAATGCAGGTGTCGAATTGAGACTGTTTGAGGTGTGCATCCTTCAAACACTTGTCTAGTTTCATGTTCCAGACCCTGCTAGCCTGCTTCAGGCCATAAATGCTTTTTTTCAGACGACAAACTTTATTGGTTTTATCGTACATTTCTGGAGGAAACATATAAATTTCTTCGTTCAGATCACCTTGTAGAAATGCTGAAACGGCATCCATTTGATCGATTTCCAGATTATACTCTGCTGCAAGCGTCAAGAGAAATCTGATGGAACTATAGCGGATTACTGGGGAGTAAGTTTCATCATAATCAATACCCTTAATCTGGGAACAACCCTTAACAACAAGTCGGGCTTTGTGGGTTTCTTTATGTGCAGAATCCACTTTGGTTTTGAACACCCACTTGCATTTCAAGGGCTTTCTTTCTGGTGGTAAATCAACCAGCTCCCAAGTTCCATTTTCAATTTGAGCTTGATATTCACGATCCATGGCTTCAAGCCATTTATCTTTATCTGGACGAGAAACAGCTTCTTCAACGGTGAGTGGATCTTCCATCTTCATATTGGAAGCAAAATTCATTTCAAATTCTTGTAGGTGGAGTGGCATTCTTCTCTGACGTGATCCTCGTCTTGTGCCTGCCTCAACAACGACTGGTTGAAGTGGATCATAATCGGAATCAGAGTTCGAGGAAATGGCATCAGTGTTGACATCAACTGTGGAATGACCGGGAGAATCAGAAAAAACTGCAGGGCTTTCACTCTCTAAGGTTGACAAAGGAATCGAAGTCGTAGTTTCAGGAATTCTCCTCGAGTCATCTTCTGATTCGACATTATATTGTAGCGAGTTCGGAAAAAAGAAGTTGGTCGAAATATCATCAGTTTTCTTGAGAAGTGTGGAACCTTTCTCGTTTTCAGAAAATATGATATCTCTTGCTGCGAAAATGTTTCCTTTTTCAACATCAAAAAATCGGTATGCTTTAGTAGTTGAACTATATCCGACAAAAATACATGGTTTGGACTTGCTGTCCATTTTTTTTCGGGAAACAGCTGTCAGATGAGCGTAAGCCTTGCAACCAAATACTCGCACATGTTTAACAGTAGGCTTTATTCCGGTCCAAATTTCTTCTGGAGTTTTATCAACGCACTTGGTCGGAGAGCGGTTGAGCAGGTAGACGGTAGTATTCGCTGCCTCGGCCCAGAAAGTTTTTGGTAGACCTGATTCTTCGAGAAGACACCTGACACGTTCTATAATAGTACGATTGAGCCTTTCCGCTTTCCCATTTTGCTGCGGAGTATGCGGGACGGTGGTCTGATGCTCAATACCTGCTGAAGATAGAAACGATTGCATTTTTTTGCTACAGAATTCACCACCATTGTCGGTTCGAAGAATTCGGAGTTTTTGACTTGTCTGGTTTTCAACAAAAATCTTGAAATCTACGAAACAAGTAAAAGCTTCTTCTTTGGACTTCAGGAAATATACAAAAATCTTGTGACTGAAATCATCCAGGAACGTCAACATATACTTGGACCCTGAGAGTGATCGAGCATCTGATTCAGCAATATCGGAGTGCACCAGTTCCAAAATTCTGGTAGATTTGTAAGTACTTTCTGGAAAAGGTATACGGTGGCTTTTGCCAAGAGCACACGGTTCACATACGTAGTTATCAGGCACTTCCAATTGTGAGTCTATACCATGAACTAAAGACTTCAACCTGCCTAAACTCGAATAACTGAGGTGAGCCATACGACTGTGCCATAAAATTCCTGAATCCATAGACGTGAAGAATGCTTGTTGTGGTACATCCAAATCCAAACTGAACAGGTTATTTTTCAAAGTTGCAGACGCTAGAACTTCACCTTTTGAATCGAAAATTTGTGCACCTTTTGAATCAAAAACGACATAGTTTCCATTTTTGACAATCTGACTGACAGATAATAAATTCACTCTCAGATCTGGAATATGATGAACATTGCTGATCTTCACTGGCCAAACATTTCCATCGACCTTAGCTGATAATTTTATATCACCTACACATCGGGAACTCATATTTCCCTGCTGATTGGCAGTGCTGAAGCAGACATTTTCTGGTTTGGGTTCGTTGACAAAGTAAGACTCATTTTTCGCCAGATGAACGGAACATCCTGAATCCAAAAACCATTCATTCTCTTGAAGCGAATGTTGCACTGACAGGGCAGTAAACATGGAACGTTCATTGCTGTCTTTCTTTGGATTATGACGTTTATCACTATCAGTTCGGGCTCGATCGCAATTTTTCGAAATATGTCCGTAGCCGTTGCATGAGTAACAACGCGGCCCTTTCCTGTTATTGCTGGGACCTGGTGTCGCGGGACCTTTTCTTGTCATGGAGGATCTACTTGTACCTTGTTTGGTGTACATGGCAGCAGATTCTTCACCGGTATTTTGCCCAAAATCGGTGATATCTTGTAGAAGTTTCATTTTAATGGAATCAGAGGTAATTTTAGTCCCTGAACTTTCAAGACCCATCATCATAGGGCCATACCTTTCGGGTAAACCAGCAAGCATTATTGTCCCTATCCATTCATCACTAACCTCCATTTTAACAGCTTTGAGCTTGTGCGCAGTTATTACGATTTTGTTTACGTACTCCTCGACGGAAGAACAATTTTCGAGGCGGGTCGTGGTCAGAATTCGTAATAAAGAAACACGTCTCTCAAGTCCGCTATCTTCAAAAGCTGACGATAGTTTATCCCATACTTCTTTTGCCGTTGTAGCTTCTTGAACGTGAACATAGTTTATGGGATCGATTAATAAAACTAACTTTGTACGAGCCTGTACATTTTTCTTCGTATCTTTGTTCTCTTCAGTCACACATCCCCATAAATCTTCGTGCTCCAGATATGTTTTGACTGCAAACTTCCAGGAATCAAAATTTTCTCGTCCCTTTAACTTCTCAATTGGAGGGAGTGCTGAGTTTGACATTTTCGCAATTGATTTCTTTGGCAGTTACTGAACGATAATTAGCACAACTTTTACGCATAGACTGGGCCCATAACCTGTTGGGAATATGGGGTGCAGACGAAGAGATGAAAAACGGTACTTGAACGAGTATAATGAATTAACGTTATATTGACAGACAATCTCATAAAAACAATATCAATAATCTTACACAACGCAAACAACTGATACATGGAAACGTATACAGCATGAGACCATGGCTTGGCTCAAATATTTCCAACATGGGCGACATCATATTGAAATTTCAGCGATTTTCACCGAAACCGGTTTTCCATAAGATTAGTGCGGGGTCCTTTACCGGTTTTAAAATACCTTGTTGAACTAAACGACTCAATTCTTCTTCCACTTTGTTTTTCAGAGAGAATGGCAATTACCTTGCTCTCAGAAAAATCGGAACAGCATCTTGTTTCAGATATAATTTTACCTTACCTGCGGTGAAACAGCCCAGTTCACCATCGAAGACTTTTGGAAATCGTTCTAATAAGAAGTTTTTCCAATATGTTCTGGAAACGATTGCATTAGAACAAACATTAATGAGAAAAAAGGAATCAAGTGAAATTTCCAGTTTCTTTATCCAATCGCGACCGATAAGTGGAGGGCCCCCACCGACAATGATAAATAATTTCAAGTTTTTGTATACCCTCTCACGAATTGTAACATCAACCAAAATAGAACCTAGAACTTGAATGTGGTTGCCAACATAAGACTTAAGTTCTGAATTTTCAGCACAAATTGTAAATTTTTTGAAATGATTATCATATTATGTCGTTTTAGAAATTGCGGAAACTGGAGAACCTGCGTCGATTTCCATTTTTAGGGTAATACCATTAACATTCATATCTAATTTGAGTGGTTTATAGTGTATTTCTCTTAATTTGAAAAAACCTTCAAAATGATCATCGACATCGCTTTTTTCAGAATCTGTGAATCTACTTCAACATATTTATTATATTTAATTTTCTGTTTCCCTGTATTGTTTTTCCAACAATAACTGCTCACCTGGCCTGTACGTCTGCACCTATGACACTGCGCATTCTTGAAAAAAAAAACAATGTTTGTCGTCGTGGTTAGATTTACTTCAATGACGGCAGGCCGACTTCCTGGAACAAGATGGCTATTGCCGCCTTTAGGCAGTAGGTACTTCGACTGACCTCCAATTTCATTTTATTTATTGATGACACTGCTTCCACCAATCTTGAATTTTTTTCTGCTGCTTCCATGCTGATAGATAACTCGTATGCCTTCTTATGAGTTAAATCCTTTTCAGAAAATAACCGCTGACGAATAGCATCGCTCTTCACTAGCTCTGCATAGGTCTTGTTTTCCGGTTTTTCCGCTCCAGTAAAGGAAGTAAAAACTGGCTGGACTAATTCGAGACCAATTGCAGATACTTGGAGTGACTTGAATTTTGTTAAGAAAGGTGCCCAGTATCCGACTAAACAACTTCCGTTACTTGGAAAAAGCGCGGGGGTGGGGGTGGAACTCATTTGGGGGGGGGGTTAACAAAAAATAATGAAACCAATCGATAAATTATCATTTTTCAACATAAAAACAATGATTGCAATTTTTCATAAAAATGCACCGCTTTCGAGTAATAGCGCAAGGAAAAGTGTGATTTTTGCAAAAAAAATTTAAAAGTTTTTTAAATTTACTGAAAAATCTGTTAGTACTCCAAAAAAAAATTATATATTACTTATATGAAGTATATTTCAGTTGACAAATAAAGTGGTTTTTGTTTTATTTTTGTACAGTTAATATCAAAGCAGATATGACATGGCAAAAATGGTTGCTTGACGAAAAATGAAGAAACCGGATCGTTCTGGCGTAAATCTCTCGAAAAATATAACTTTTACAAAAAAATTTATTCCTAATATTTTGCAAGATGAGAAAATCGGGAAAATTTTGAGACCAACCAGAACCGTTTAAGATAAGAAAAAAAAGTTATGGGCAAAATAATTTTTTTTCAAAAATATTTAGCGCCATATGGGCTGAGATGCTTGGAAAAAATCCTTTGGGTGAAAAGTCAGAACACTTCGTCCTAAATATGTGCAGCCATTTTTGGCCCTATCGGGTAATTATTGTTTATGTTTTGGCCTGCTAAAGTTGGGTAAAATTGTGTATTTTTTCAAAACATTTTCAGTTTTTGGCCAGCAGCGTGAACATTATTTATTTGAAACAGCCAAATTTTTCAGCATTTATTCCAGGATAGTTTTATTTCAATTTTTTATGATTTTTCATCTGTAAGCAAATTTGGTTTTCGGTTTAAAATTGCCTATTTTATGTTTGAAATAAAAAAAAATTGGCCCATCCAATTCAGATGTTGCAAATGACATACAATTTCGGTGATAACCTTAGCTTTAAAATGGTTCCCGGTACATCTCGTTATCATTACCAAAAAAAAAGTTATGGCCAAAAAACCTTTTTTTTTTTCATCAATCACATAAAATTTTTATAGTTAATCCATTGGAACCCTCTGTTTATAAGTTTTATGGACAGTTTTCATGCAGTACTGTATGTTTAGATGAAAAGCCAATTAAATTCTGCTGTCAAATTTCAAATCCAGACTCTTGACAGCAGTCAAATAGCCGTCAAACCACAACTAAGTCACAAAAAGATACAAAAATCTAAGATTTGTGCATTTTTAGTTATCATTTTATTATTTTTATTATTAAGTAAGAAAAAAATTGTGTTTTTTTTTATTATGTGACGAGGGGTAGTTAACTTCGAAGTCTCCATTACTTCGATTTGACTTCCGTAAAAAAAATTAAATTTTTCAAAAATGGATAAAAACTGTTTTTCTTATATAATAGTAAATATACGGGAAAATATAAAAAAAATCTTCCTCAATTTTTCTGATAAAATGGCATTTATTTGATAATTTTAGCTTCAATTAAAAACATTTTTTTAAAAACCCTGAAAAAGGGTAGTTTTTACGGTTTATAGGGTGTTTCAGAAATTTCTGAAATTAAAATCGTAATCAGTGACCCAAAAAACCCCCCGGTACCTATTTTCACGAAAATTCATTCAATATTGGCCGAGATATTAAATATTTATTAATTTTGGGCCAAAAATACAGTTTGGCCAAGTTTTACAGCGTTTTGGAGCTTTGCCCAGTAATCAAACTTGTTTACTCGGATACTTGACACCTTTTTTGACAAATTTCAAAAAATTTGAAGTTGATCTGAGTTGAGTGGTCTGGAATTAGTCCTTCATTTTACTAAAAAATTTAATTTACTTCCTCTACTGGAGTATGTATGTAGACCAACACTTTTCATTCAATTTAAACTCGTCGATCTTTCCAACCGACATGATAATATCGCACTTGTACGCAGAAATACTACTTATATTTGATATAATTTGAACCGAATTCTCGTCGACACTGTAAAAATTTAGGGTTTCATTGAAATGAAATACTTCGTGATTCCAGCTTGACTGGCTTTATTCAGCATATCGTTTTTTAAACTTCCAACTAAAAAAAACATTCTAAGAAATATACCGGGAGGCTCCATCCAAATGATGGAACTCCACGATATCACAAATACATACTCTCACACCTATTTGAAAAAGAACGTTAAAAAAAAGTTTTGTTATAAACTGTATCAGAAGCACTTAGAACATCAACCGACAGAATACCACATTTTCTACCAGTCTATTTCAACTTTGAGTTGAGTAATGACATCGTAAGTAATACTGATTCTGTATCGCTAGTTCTTCTAAATCCCAACTGCCCATTATACAACAATTTTAGTTTATCAAGACATTCAAATAGTCTAGAATACATTACTTTTCCAATTACTTTCTAAAGAACTCGTAGCTAACTTTTTATAGAAGATTTTTTTTATTTTTAAAATTAAGTTTAAGTTGATTGAAATATCAATATTGATATATTGTATCCGGTTCTATATATGATTGATAGGGAGCCCAAGATTGTATATATGAATGTATAAATATCAGCGTCAAACAATGATTTGAACTCCCGCATTAATGCGAATTCTTGCCAAAAACTCATCTACGTCTATGTCTTCTCAATCTATTCCCCATTCAAATATGGTAAAACTCTCTCCAAACAGTTTGGGATAATAAAACATTGAGATTATTTGAAAAATGATAATAACTATATATGGTATCCTTACAAACGTGTTGAATTAGTGGTTGAAAAATATTTGAGAGCAATCTTTCGATTCAACTATTCAACGAAAAGCCTTATGAAAAAAAATCGAACATGAAATCGCATACAAATTTTTTTTCGATATAAGATAATTTTTTATGCTCTCAAATATTCCGCAAATTATATAACTTCAAGTTGAAATATGCTTCTTAGGGCAGGTATTAGGAGTTTTAATTTAGACCCAATTAACTTCAACTATTGGACCATATTGATAACCAAACAAAGAAGATTACTAGTCTGACCAACAGATGTACTGAATAGAGCTATTTTTGTAGGTTTTTTGTTGCACGAAATAGTAGCTAGTAGCACGAAAGAGGCGTGACTACCAATTTGGTCCAATCGGACGTGGCTTCTCGTATAATAAAGATTGAATTTCCTTATAGGTGGATCATTAATCATTAATTTCGAAATATCCAGAAATACTTCTTTAAAAAAAGGAATCGGCAGTTAGGTAATTGTTAGCTGTCCCTGTACCTGCAAAGTCGGTTATTCAAGGTAAATAAATGTAAGTGCATTAATTCACGTTCTGATCCATCATAATCATTCACCTATTAGAAAAACTTACATACTCAATAAATCAATTGACATCGATATAACTTAAGCCAAATACATGTTCTAATGACCACTAAAATCGAATCACTAGAGATAAATATAGGGCAGTAGTGTATCATCACATTCACACTGAATTGATGCATGTGAAGTGATCATAAAAACTTCACAAATGAATAACAAAATGATAACACAGAAATAATTAGTATAACTACTTTTCTTCGGGCTTGAAGGCCGTCGTTCTTTGGAATTTCTTCTTATCGTTTCGCTAGCGCGAGTGGCCAGCTTCTTCAGAGGCTTACTCATTTCCGATGAATAAACGTTTCGATTTCTTAGGGAGTATTTATATTGATGCAGGTAGTCTGGAGTGTTAATTACTTCTGTCGGGTTCGGGGAATAATCATCATTATTAGTTGCCGCACTACCTGCCGTGATATCATAAGTAATTCTTGATTTCCTCAGAAAGGGATTCCAAATTCTGTTCAGACTCAACGCTTCTTCCTTTCTGTTGAAATTATCCGTGTGTTTGTGGATTTCTATTGCCTCCCGTACCAGTCGGCTATGGTAACCCTGGTTGGGGGCAATCAGTTTAGCATTTTCAAAAAGAATCCTGTGGTCACCCTAACTCAGTGCGTGTTCCACCTCAGCCGACTTGTCAGTTTGCCTTAGCCTACAGTCACTTTCATGCTTCTTGAGCCTCGTTTAGGATCGTTTGGTGGTGCCGATGTATACCTTCCCACAGGTGCACGGTATGCGATAAACTCCTGCTGCTGACAGTGGGTCTTTTTTGTCTTTAGCCGACCTGGGGCTTTGTTGGATCTTCTTGGTCGGCTTCAAAACCGTTTTTATGTTATATTTCCCCAAGAGTTTCCCAATTCTGTCAGTGACCCTCGGGATATACGGCAGATATGCATTTGCAATTACCTGAGAGTCCTCCCTGTTTTGAACCGTGGAACTCTTTGGTTTCATGGCCAAGAGTTCCACGTTCAAAACAGGGAGGACTCTCAGGTAGTTGCAAATGCATATCTGCCATATATTCCGAGGGTCACTGACAGAATTGGGAAACTCTTGGGGAAATATAACATAAAAACGGTTTTCAAGCCGACCAAGAAGATTCACAATGCCTCAGGTCGGCTAAAGACAAAAGAGACCCACTGTCAGCAGCAGGAGTTTATCGCATACCGTGCACCTGTGGGACGGTATACATCGGCACCACCAAACGATCCTAGACGAGGCTCAAGAAGCATGAAAGCGACTGTAGGCCAAGGCAAACTGACAAGTTGGCTGAAGTGGAACACGCATTCAGTGAGGAGAACCACAGGATTCTGTTTGAAAATGCGAAACTGATTGCCCCCAACCAGGGTTACCATAGCCGTCTGGTACGAGAGGCGATAGAGATCCAAAAACATGCGGACAATTTCAACAGAAAAGAAGAAGCGTTGAGTCTAATAAACAGAATTTGGAATCCCATTCTGAGGAAATCAAGAATAACTAATAAAATCACGGCAGGTAGTGCGGCAACTAATAATGATGATTATTCCCCGAACCCGACAGAAGTAATTAACACTCCAGACTACCTGCATTTATATAAATACGCCTTAAGAAATCGAAACGTTTAGTCATCGGAAATGAGTAAGCCTCTGAAGAAGCTGGCCACTCGCGCTAGCGAAACGTTAGGAAGAAATTCCAAAGAACGACGGCCTTCAAGCCCGAAGAAAAGCAGTTATACTAATAACCTCGGCCGCGAAAGCCTTAACCATTTTGACAGAAGTAATATTTGGTTAAAAATCAACCATTGTAACACGTAACAAATGAACTAAAAACATTTTATCGCAATCAAATAACTGCACCCTATAAGTAACTTCAGTTTCAAATTTCATTTATATAAAACATGTTTGTTCTTCAACAAAATCGATACTTTGAACAAGAAGAAGTTCAACTGCAAGAATGCGTGACACCGTTTACACTTACACACAAAATATTCTTAACTATATGTCAAACAGGCATATTAAAATCACTCTTAAAAAAATATAAAATATACGATAACGAAACCGAATTACGTTTGATTGGTGGTTTGGCCATCAAACTAGTATATATTTGGTAGAAATCCCGAAACTTCGTGAATATTGAATTTTGAAGATATATAGAACCTTCGCTCATTAGCAGTTTCCTTTACATCTATGCTTATTATAGGATGCTTCCCTATAATAAGTTTGTGACTATATTCTCTTATATCTAAATTTTTCCAGCAGGACACATGATAGATGTATACCTGAAAAACAGTATGGAATAATAATAATAATGTTTATTCAAAATTCATAAAAAAGAGCATATACATCAATTTGCAAAAAAGTGAATAAACAGTTCAATTATAGCCGCAAAGTTAAAAACTTGTTGCGAGAGATACGAATTACATTTATGTATAATATATTTGATAAATTTGCACAATTCAACAAAATAATATTGAGAAATTAACTAATTTTCTTAACTGAAGTGAGAGATTTCATGAAATAAATTGTTGAATCCATTTTTTAATCTGTAGTTTGAAAGATACTTAATGACTTGATCATTTTTATATGATTTGGAATCAAATCATAGTGGAATGGCAATGAATATTCAAAATGTTTTTGAGACATTGTTGTTTTAACTCTATTTTTCAATATGATATTATTTTTATTCCCTGTATTATAAATAGGTATGATTAATGAAATTTATATTCAATTTGTGTTTATGGATATAAATCATGATAGTATATCCGAATAATTGTCTTATGTCCATTTTATGTGTTTCTATGTACGAATTTTCACTTGGATACAAATAAGATTTATTATATATTATTTTCAAAAACCGTTTCTGAAGAACGTCAAGAATTCTAACGTGGGATTTCATGACCCCTCCCCAAGCCAGAATCCCATAATTCCATTATTGGAACTGTATTAATGAAAAATAAAGAACGTTAAGGGTTTTTACGCTCATAAATGTTTTGAGATACTTGAATTTTGATAATAAACCTCGTAATTTCTTCAAAAGGAACGCTATGTGTTTGTCCCATTTCAGATGTTTGTCAATTATAACTCCTAAGTACTTGACACTATCAGCTTTTTCAATGCTAGTATTATCATGAAGTATTAGTGGTCCTAAGTCCGGTAGGGAAATATTATAAAATAAGAATGGGACATATTTTGTTTTCTCAAAATTTACTGTAAGTTATAATCGAACCAATTTTTAACCTTTTCAAAATCTAATGTAGTTTTGGTTTGTAATTCATTCCAGTTTTTTCCCCATATAATATGAGAGTATCATCTGCGAAACTATGAATTTCACCTACAGTGTCAATACTAAAAAGGTCGTTAAGATAAATATTAAATAGAAGTGGCCCTAAAACGGTTCCCTGCGGTACACCGAATTGAAAGATTTTCTCTTCACTTCTAGCTTCATCAATTTCAACATATTGAATTAATTCTATTTTCTAAATAATTTTTGAGGAGCTTATGTTATACATATCAAGATTAAATTGATTTATATGAAGCGTTTCAAGGAAATCATCACATAACCACGATTTTCGGAATTGTTTTAGTATTGGTGGCTATTCAACAGACTTCAATCAGTTAACAAAGATTTGTTTGGATATTTGAACTCTAGTGAAGGATTCACTTCAACATCAAAGTTTCTGCTACACTTTGTAACTCTTGGCACATTTTAATATTCACATGAGTAGAAAGGTACATTCACGTCCGTCGTGGTATAATTGGTGAACCTAGTGAATGGTCCCAATATTATTTCTCCTGATTTCCTTTACCTCATAAACTCTCTCATATCTGAGGATCGTGCTGGGAATAGATAAATACCAAACAATATAAAAAGAACTTGATTCAAGAGACTCAACTGAAAGTGTTTCAAAGTTGTTGCTTTTTTATTTCTTTGTATATTTTAATTTGTCAAACACTCTTTTACGAGTGCTCCTAGAAGGTAGAGCGAGTAAGAGGGTCTGCTGATTATTATTTTGCACTCTGGTTTGTCTTTTCTGATTTTACGATAGCACCTTTGCAGTTTCAACTATAGGTAAACCCAGAAAAACTCTCATTGAAGCATTGATTCGCAAGCAAAATCCACGATCAGGAAATACATGCCAATAGGCAAACTTACATACTGAAGTATCATATAGTGCCAACATTCGATTGCAACCCATTGTGTTCTCGTAATCAACTTCACTTCTAGTCCATTCCCCCACTAACTATAAAATTGGGAGAAAAAACTAAAATTCTTGCCAACAATTTTGCTGGAAACTCTACTGGAATTCATCAGGAAATATCATGCCTGTCAAAAGTCATATGGTGGAGGTTTCCTTCAACCAAGGTCAATGATCCTCCTTGATTTCAATACTTATTCCTCAAGAATATGTCCAAATAATCGAATTATTCAACAGCTACGAAATTTTTCAAATTCTAGCACTATACTTGGGTTTCTCACATTTCAAAACCATTTGAAAGTTTCGATATATGAATTTTGGTACTTACATTTCCAACATCCATTCCCAATATGAGCGTATTTCCATAAAGGTAAATGCAGGTTATATAACACCTAAATATTTCCCAAGTAGTAAACATTTTTTTACTATATTTATCATTCTCTCCTAATATAAAGAATTCGATGAAATCGCATTTAACATCATCATCATTTTTACCTGAAATAAAATATAGTATCAATTTGTGAGAAAAACGCTCGTCAGGTTAGTCAGTTGCCCAAGTTAACTAGGGCAACTACTTTGTAGTCATTATGTTATATATTGTAATTTTATGTTGATTATTTATTATTTACATATGAATATTTCATATATAGATTATATATTACAATATATCATAATATAATATAAAAATAACCAAACGGAATGAATAGTCATGATTCAAATTACCTGGATATTTTTTTTATCCAAGATACTTCCATTCCTATTTCGAGCGATATTTCCAGAACAGAAGTTTTCAATTGGAATTGGTAGTAGTGCATTATCAAATCTCATTGAAATCTCAGTGAAAAAATCGAAAGTATTCAATAAAGTAAATGTATGGAGATCAACAATAATGATTTCTCAATAGGAAAATGCAAACATTGTTAGCGAAACGCGCGTCAAAGTACTCAGGAAAAAAGTATAAAAGTAAATTAAAAACATCAGAATTATTATTATTTTCACTTAGAGAATCCCTAGTTTTCTGTACGGAGTTTCCTCAATGAAATGATTTATTTTTGTACTATTTTTAAACCATTTTTTCTATTAAATCTTGGGTTGTCACTACGAGGTTGAATTCAGGGATAAAGTTTGCATTCTTATCGAATGAAATTTCTAAATAAAAAATCAACTCCACAATTAGTCCCACTTGTTTGTTGAAAACTGGGTACCTATCATGATAAACTAACATACCAAGAATGATGACATTATAATGTTAATAAATAACTCCAATTCAGTGGATTACATAATTTGATCCACACAGAATATATTTATATATATTTCAATTCAGCTGAATACTTTTCAATCAGTTTATTACACGAAAATTTGTATATAATCCATCGTAGATGCTCAGGAATGAAAATTTCTTTGCTAAAACGTATTTCTCGTTTTGAAAATCAACACAACAACTTTCTCCAGTATGTCTTGTATGTCTATTAGTTTTGACTATAAGCAGGTCAATATATTCCTCAAAAATCAGTAAGTTATTATTATCTATTAGATACAGTAGTGCGACATTTCGGATTTTCTGCATGAAACTGATGCAAATTATTAGAAGAAATTTCGAGTAAACCATGACCCAAATTATATAATATTAGAAACGACTATATTACATGTATATGTAACTGCAATTTCTTGGAATTCTAACTATCAGATATATTATGCTAATTCAAATAAAAATTAACAGATGAAGAAGTTATTTAAACATTCCTTTCTACACTTGACTTTTTAGTAAAAAGCCAGCCAGGAGCGCTATTTTTGGTATATGAAACTATGCTAGAGAGTTAGATGGTTGAATCTGACAATATTTATTATTATTATCATTGAACATTCATGCTCAAAATAAACCTGGCAGAGTTAAGTAAACTACAAATTTCATGGAAATGGAGCATGAATACTAAAATTAATTCCAAAGCTCATTCCCAATACCTCTGTTACAACTGCTAACAAAAAGATTTAAATATAGAATGGAAGCAATGCACATGTTGAATCTGATGTGATGAATCTTGAATGCAGATTCAATATTTTTAATGAGATGCTAGATGCAGACACTATTCAGATCTATTTGTTTTTCCAATAGCACTGTGGATTTTTTGGGTTCTCAATGCTAAGGCACTCAAGAAAATTGGCAGACCCTTGCCCGCACAAGGATCAGCCTTCTGAGCGCAATTGTGAGAGTATTTCAGAGGTGAAATATAAAAAAAATCTGCAATGAAACGACAAATATGTTGTGATTCCAATGCTTGAGTTATTCAAGTTTTCAAGTTGTGCATTGATAGAATAATTTTCAAATGAAATATTTATGATCTGTACGTTTGGATGATTCTAGTAAAGATTAGAGTCGAGTTGAATTCCAAATATTTTGGTGCTATTCATTTGAGAGATCTGTATCTTTCAGTTTCATAACTGATTGTAATTGAATCGATATAAAGGGTAAAGTAACATAATTTTTTTGGGGATATTTTGGTAGAATATTTATATATATATATATATATATATATATATATATATATATATATATGTATATCAGTGGGATTATTAATGTAAGGAAATGATATAATATAGAATATTTATGGTACATGGTAGGCATTTACTAGAAAAAATCCATTAACTGATTTTTTCATGGAAATAAAGTGTTCGTAAATTTTGACCCTTCAAAAGTTTGAATGAAAAAATCTAAGTAAATTCACTTACATAAACAAATAATTACATCATTCCTCAAAATCTGGGTATTATTACTTTCTACTAAAGGAAAATTGAATTTGATTCTGGTTTTCTTTGTCATCAAATCCATTGGGGTTATTTCAATGCCTCCATATTGAATAACCTTGACTTCATTATTTATTAGAAATGTGCATACACCATCCCACATTTTCATGCAAGATAAACAAGATGGGGAGTATATTCTTGAAAACCATATTTCAGATAGGTCTTTTCTTCCATGATTTCCTGTAAGCTTGGCTATAGTTACTCTTCCTCCTGTTTTTTCATAGCAAATGTAGTTTTTGTAAACACTAGAAAAAAGTAAATTTGTCTAAGAGATAACTTATTGATGTCATTTATAACAACCTGTGTGATTTAACATCATGAATGACCAATTGATTTTTATTAATTCCATCAAAATAAAATATATGAAGACCTCTGTTGAATGATATCACCAGACATAGATCTTTTCCTGAGTCTTCATCATCATCACCTACAAACTTTGAGATTTAAATATTGAAAATTTGAAAATAGTAATTATCACACTTTCAATAAAGGTAAGACTATTTATTTTCACTGCCAAAATTCTAGCAACAAAAATCATCTTCCAGTTGCTAGTGAAAATTCTCAAACGACCATCATGAGATCCAACAGCAATAAACTCCCCTGAGACAGCAATGCAGGATATTCTTGGAACTTCTACTGGGCTCAAAATAATGTCGCATACAATTTGGTTGGGACTTTCCCATGAACACCAATTGATATAAATATTCAACCATTTTTCATCATCATTTAGTTTGTAGTTCTTTAGGTACTCAATAAGCTGATTCTTGGGAATTTCATCAAAACAGCACCACTTCCAAATATTTGTTCTCTAGGGAAAAGAAATATCAAAATTGAAAATCAAATCAAGTACAACTATACAACACACTTTTGATAAATAGTCCACGATATTTCTCCACTTCTCACTAACTTTTCTTGCATTTAGAAGGGTTCTCCCATCACATCTCAACAAAATTTCCTCGATGATTTCTGTGGGGAAGTTCATTGTTGTGAGGACTACTTCAATGAGGAGTAAAAAGCCCAACTCAGGGCATCTAACAAAGCTTCATTGTCCGTTTTTGTTGACTCAATGAAAAAAGTAGAATAGAATTAAACAAAATATTGACGAAGTGAATGAGTTGCTTGATGCTTGTTTATTTTTTATTTTGAAAACTGTCAACAGTGTCAACTGTCTAGACTGAAATTATGGTACATTTCTCCAACACACTCACACACTGGTTAGTCTACAAATTTGTTTTACACAGAGCTTTGCCAAAATTCGAAAAACGCAAGGTACAATACAACGTAAACAAATGTTTTTGACAGATTACGATCAGCTGAGGTGTTTTCTGGCGCTTATGTATTTAAAACGTATTCGTTTGTCTCCTCCTCTCTCACTCACGGCTAGCCAGGTAGTAAGAGAGAGATGGAGCGGCGAATACGTTTCAAATACAAGAGCACCAGAAAATGCCTATGAGCGCCAGAAAACACCTCTGATTACGGTTTGCTGCCGACATTTTTGAACAGACGACAGCGCCCTCATCGGTAGAAATTCTTCCCAATCAGAAAAATAATTCAATGAAATTGCCTTTGTTCTGTATCCTGAGTTCTCAGGGACCTGAGGGTCGGCTTCGCCTAAAATGCACATAAAGTTCAGATCCGTCTTTAGTGTAATACCGCGTCCACTGAATAAACGGGTATGTTTAATAATGATGTGGAAATCACATAATCATGTATCTTTTCACGAAGAATCCTAGCCACAAGAAATAATATGAATACATTTTTCAGCAATCGCATGTAGAATAAAATTGGATCACACCCACAAATACATAACACTCATCGAGGGATCTTACGATTTAATTTCACGATCTTTCGAGTTTCTAAGGGGTACGGCCGTGTGGGCAGAGGTAAATTTCGAAGGAAATGTGAAATGTGGGCTGGACTGCTGGGCTGTAGGGATGGCTGATCCCAATATTTTTCTGGAACAGGCACTCCCTCCCAGCCAACACAGTTACATCTCAGAGACGTCCCTGCGATATCACGACGAGGCGTGTGACGTCCCGAAACTTGTCGCAGGGAACTTGCATTCACGTCGCTCACATGTCGCGATGTCACACTCAGGCGACATCGCCTGTGACACAACTGCGACAAGTTTTGTGACGAAATTGCCACAACTTTTGTGACATTATTGCGACAAGTTTTGAGACAAAATTGCGACAAATTTTGTGACAAAATTGAGATCAATTTTGCGACGTAATTGCGACAAGATGTGCGATGCCACTGCCACTGCGATTTATTTCCTTATGAATATGCCTTTAATATGTGCGATATATTCTGAAATATATCCAGAAATATTGGCAGGCCTTCCTCTTCCAATCTTTCACAAATGTTTATGGAAATAATAAGAAATGAAACCCAAATTCATTATCAACACAAAATAAAATTTATTCATATAAAAATTAAAAAACTATAAAACAAAAATAATTCTCATAACAAATAAAAATATATATAACAAATAAAATATTTTCTATGAAAATTAAAAAGGTGTAAAACAAAAATGATATTTAAAAATAAAATAAAATAATGAAAGAGCCAACTCTAATCCGCCTGTCCCTTTCTTTTTTCATATCGTCCCAACCTCTGCCTGGCATGACGAAACCAGTAGGAGCACACTTCCTGCACCCTTTTGTGTGTCTCGCCATGCTCCTGTAAGTACAATGACTCCTGAAAATAAGAGATAAGAATTTTAGCTCTGAAAAAAAATCCCATACATAACTTGAACCTATTGAAAATTAATTGAAAAACGAGTAAGTTGGAATTAAAATTATTCATTGGGAATTTTCCATTGGAATGTGTTAAATATGCAGGATCAAGTTAGAAGTTGTAACGATTCTGCATGCCCTAGCCGATTTGAGATAGAAGTAATTAAATAACAATTACTGGTAATTTCATTGATTCCTGATGTTTTATTACACTAGAGCCTCAATAGAATTGAAACCTATCACTTTATTGGCACATCAACGAGATTAGCAAGTTTATGTAATAGTATATTTGACCAAACTTTCAGATCAAATAAGTCACTGCTATAATAATCTACCTATTCAAATGAGTGAAAATAATTGCCAACAGGCTTTTTTTACGATTATCACAATGAATTTATGAATATCACATGTCATCCAAAGATAAAACAAACTAGTTGCAGGTCACTGATATTTTCTATTGGTGTGAGTGCCTATTTGTGTGAATATAGCAAATAAAAAACAAATACATTTTTACTAATTTCGTGTCAATGAGGCAAACACTCAAATATTAAAAAAAAACAAGTGGTATGTAACCTTTAAGATAAACCAATTTATGTAATTTTTTCATACACACACAATACATATCACTATTATCTACTGGTAGTTGTTAGAAAAATATTGTGAAATACTGTCACCAGATATCAACAAAAAATGTAATACTTACGGCTTAACAATGTAACTATCCGCAAATTTGATATTCGGATATTTTCCCGTTGGCCCAACCAGGAGCATCTGCAGATGATACAGAATCAGACAAACAGTGTGTTAACGAAACAGGTATACAATCTTCGTTAACATATGTGCTTGTTGATCTCGTTCACCTTCACTACTAATTTCTGAATTCTTCACAATCAAGCGCCTTTTGTGACGGTGAGAAAAACAGGAAAAAACATTCCATCTTGTGTAGCAGTAAATGAAAAAGAATACTTACTAATAATACTAATTGGCCACCTCGACTAGGTACACTCAACTGGTCCGAAAATTCCGAAATATCAAATATTTGAGAAAGGATCACATGAATTTGGCGGTATCAGGCAAATCAGAAATCAGATTTTAGGTTAACCGGTAAAGGCGGAAAAACTGTAAACAAACGACGACGTATGAAGTATGTCAATGTCAAGTATTGGCCATTGGCAGTGCTGTCGCTGTCAACAGCCAACAATTTTCCCCTAGGATTGTTTGGAAGAGGAAGGGCTCTGAAATCACAAGGAAAATTCACAGGGCTTATTAAGTAAATACTCATTTCAAGATATTATTTTTCATAGATCTTCAACGGTTTTCATATTTTTTAAAGGGTCTCTCAGGTTTGACGATGCCGGGGGTTTCTCTCGTGACTGCCGTTACAATGAGTATTAAAATAAGCAACACTGAAGAGAATATAATCGAAAAATGAATGTGCATGTCTTCTACTAAAACAAAATGCTAACCTTATCTCCACCCCAGAGTATTTTTATAATGAAAATTTGTCAATTTTTGTTTATAGTATCTATCTATCCAAATACTGATCCATTGTATATGTCATTTTTTATCAACTGATCACTGTATTCTGTATCATTGATATTTCATGGATATTACCAGAATTATATACACTGGACATCATAAGAGCGATATCTACTGGATGTCACAAATATCACATCAACCCGATATCGCAATAGTTACATGCCAAATGTGTACATCGCAGCGACCTAACAAAAGTAATGTCTCAGTGTTACTTGATAGTGACATCGCAGGGATGTCATGTCACAGATGTGTTGGCTGGGCTGTTCCAGTGACAGCAGACACATACCTGTTACAAATACCTGTTCAAAAAATACTAGTTGTTCCTCTGTGCCGAGTATGCGTGTTCCGATCGCCGAGAACAGATCTAACGTAATAGTTCAGTTCCAGTTCCACTCGTACTCCTTACGTACTTCCTACTACCGATAGCGTTATCACGTGGGGGTAGACCATAGATCTTATAAGATCTATGGGGTAGACTGAAACTAAACGTACCCCACTACGAACGATTCACGTGTTTTATGTTCCCACTTGTTTTGGTATTATTCCGTTTCAATTTTGTTTCAGTTGTATCTACTTGAGTTTTCATACTCTTGCTCATTAGTGTATTTTTCAAGTGTTCCATTTTCATAATAGCATCAGTCCATATTTGTAGCATAAAATAAATTATATAAAATGAACATTGGCTTCGAAATGTTCAAACATGTAGTCATATTCTGATACGAGAGTCAATCGTTATGTCGTTATGCTGTATAATACTAATTATAACATATACTTTGTCACAGTTACCCACTTCCACATATTATGAGTAATACCTGTTCTCAAATACTCGTACTACCTACCTCCAATACTCTTGTCACAGAGCTAGACTTACGCGCCAGTCGTGCACCTCACCGTTCGTTTCCTTCGATTTTCGAATTATCGCGACACTGGCCTGTTACAAAATAACGATATCGAGTTGAGTCACAGAATACCTGTGGTTGAGTATAGAACGCGAACTCTCGGAACACATGGAACAGGTATTTTTCGCTTCGGGTACCGGTTCCATACTAGTATCATCATGTCACAGTGACAAAATACCTGCTCCGTAAATACTCGACCATCCCTACTGGGCTGGCTGGACTTCAGCCTTCGTGAGCCAGCCCGATGTACTTCGTGAGAGTTCGGGTTGCAGGAAGGGGACTGGGATCTTGACGAAGGCTGGTAACATATTGTGCCAGTGGCTTGCCAATTTACTTATTCGGAGAAATTTTAAAATTATTATTTAGGTACTGATTCTGATTACTACAATTTTGTGGTTGGCTCTCTGGAAGGATATAATAAAAATGAGGTATTGCACAGGAGATTGTCTAATAATGCTTCATATATTTATATATTCACAACCTTATTCATTTTTGTAGCTCTGAGAATTTATATTTCGTATCATTTTTTTCTCAAAGAATCTGCCCAGCCAATACAGTTACATCGCATAGACGTCCCTGCGATATCACGACGAGGCGTGTGACGTCCCAAAACTTGTCGCAGGGAACAGAAATGCGACAAGTTTTGTGACGAAATTGCGACAAGTTCTGTGACAAAATTGCGACAAGTTTTGTGACAAAATTGAGACAAGTTTTGTGACAAATTTTGTGACAAAATTGAGAGCAGTTTTGCGACGTAACTGCGACAAGATGTGCGATGCCACTGCGATTTATTTCGCTATGAATCTGCAACATACTTTCTGCCTTTAATATGTGGGATATATTCTGAAATTTATCCAGAAATATTGGCAGGCCTTCCTTTTCCAATCTTTCACAAATGTTTATGGAAATAATGAGAAATGAAACCCAAAGGCAATTCATTAGAACATTTTTGGATATTCAAGTTCACGTCCGAAAGTGTACGTCCAATGAATGTACATTTCCTAACAATGTCCACCTCTGGACGTCCATCGAATGAACATTTTTGGATATTCAAGTTGACGTCCAAAAGTGTACATTTAATGGATATCCATTTCGAATCCATGGACGTTTTTGGATCTATAATGGACCTAAAATCAATGTCCACTAAAACATCCGGTGCTATGTGGGATGTTAATGGAACAAACAGTTCAAAGTAGTAACTAATTTCGGAGTAATTTGAAGATTGAAACGTTTCAAATTTGACAAAAATTCAAATAATGTCATCTCAAATTTGCTTCGGTTGCTCTCATTCCTTTTTCATTGGTGGAGTGAGAGAAATTCACCAAATCAAGTAACCAATCAAACATAGGGCCAGTCCATTATTTATAATGTCTATTTGCTTAGAACAGTCAAACCACCTCAGCCAGTTTCTGTAATCCAGTTGTTCAGAATACTTGTTGAAATTGTTTACTTAGATTAATTTTTTTTAGTTTAATAATAATAATAATATGCTTTATTATCATAAGACATAATCTTGTTGACAAAGCTTGGGTAGTAAATACTTACTTAAAAAATGCGATATATACCAAAAGATAACAAAAATAAAACTATAAAAATACATACAAAACATGGTAAAATGGAGATTGTAAAAAGTATGTATATATAAAAGAGTGGAAGTCAAGTTCATATAAAAATAGACATAGAGAGTAAAAATTTAAAAGCTCCTTAATGAAGATAAAAAACATGAGCTAGTCAATCAGTTAAAAGTTGTCGTCAAAAAATTCATTCAAAGTATAATAGGGTCTATCAGATAGAAATTGTTTGACTAACTTCCTGAATTGGAAGTCATTTATATTGGCAGATCTTATGTACAGAGGCAAATGATTGTACATTTTTCCTCCATTGTAAAATATGGAGTCTCTGGTGATGTTTTTAGTTGGCACTGTGAGTTGCAGAGTGTGTCTGCAGTTGCGGGTGTTATAATGGGAAGAGGATGTGGCGAAGTTTAATATATGCTTATTTATTAAACACACAGATTCCAGTATGAATAATGCAGTTACCGTTAGGATATTATGGTTTTTGAAGAAGGTTCTACAGGACTCTCTTGGTTTAAGGTGTCCCATATACCTTATTGCCCTTTTCTGTAAAATCAGAAGACTATTGAATAAAGTTGGGCTGCATGCTCCCCAAAACGGTATTCCGTAGCGTAAGTGAGAATCTATGAGTGCATAGTAAGCCATCTTTGCAGTGCCGAATCCCAATTCCTTACGAATTACTCTAACCGCATAACAGCCAGAGGCGACTTTGCTAGTGAGTTGTTTAACATGATCCACAAATTTTAAATTCTGATCAATGAACACTCCTAGAAATTTAGTGCTATTTTTAGATTCCAATGATCTATCTTCAAAATAAAGTTCGTTGATCGAGCATCTAAACGATATTGAATTTGTTTTAGTTAAGTTGAAAGATAGGATGTTTGAATCACACCAATCTTTCACTTTTTTCAAATCAGCAGAGATTATTTTATGTAACTCACAAGTATTTTTATTATTCCAAAGTATGGTTGTGTCATCTGCAAATAAGGTGAACTTTCTTGTTTTATATCAAGAAAGAATTCCGAAATGTAACTGATCACTTGGTAGAAAATGAGATATATCTGACAAGCAGAAAATTTGAAGACCAAATGATGTCAAATGAACAATTGTCACTGAAATGTCGGAATTCTTACTTGAGAAATAGTTTGAATATTAGAGGCAATCTTGAGTTCAAATTTATTGTATAATGTTCCTCAATTAATTATCTTGTTTTTAGAAATTTGAGTATATATCATTACATATCGCCATGAAGTTACAACAAGAAATATACACGTTGCTATAGTTAACAAAGTGCTTTATTGGTATCGTGATAATACTGCAAATTGGTCTCTCAATACTATATTCAAGCTTAACTTATTCTCAACAAAGCTCAAATTCGAGACAGTCTAGAAATGGATCCTTCAACGAATGGACGAACCAAGCGAGACCACTGTCCAGTGTGCACCAGACCATATCGTGATGATAGAATGGTTGAATGCACCAAATGTTTGAGATGGTATTGTTTTGAATGTTTTCAAGTAACAGAGGATGTAGCATCAGATGATGAATGGACATGTACACTTTGTTTACACTCATCTCACCAGAACCAGTTGGATCCTACATTAGCAACAACTTCAAAATCCAAGAAAAACACAGCTATCAGTTTGAAAAGCAAGAAGAGTACTTCCACAACCAGCAGCAGACGTAAACTGAAATTGCAACTTCTGCAAGAAGAAAGGCAACTACTAAGAAAAGAAAGAGAACTAGCTGAGCAAACACGAAGACTTCTTGAAGAAGAGACAGATGACAGTCAAGAATTGGATAATGAAGAAATAGATGCTATTGATCCATTGGCGAATAAATTGCTATCCCTTCAAATTGAAAACAACACCAAAAGAAGTGACGTTCATATTGGAGAGAGTAGAAAAAATCCTTCAGTTGAATTTGAAACGCCACGAGAACGGGTACAAAAATCCCTTTTCTCAACTGATCAATCGCCATTGTTGACTCCACAACAATGTAATGCGCGCCGATCAACGCCAAATGATTTACCAAATTTCAGCGGAAATCCTTATGATTGGCCATTATTCATAAGTAGTTATGAAAGATCAACGCAAATATGTGGATTCGACAACTACGAAAATTTGTTGTGGTTATAAAAATCTCTCAAAGGTACTGCCAAGTCTGTAGTCTCTAGTTTCCTCACAGTACCTGAATGTGTACCACAAATCATATCGACTTTAAGAATGCTCTTCGGTAGACCCGAACAAATTCTGGAAACACACATCAAAACAATTCGTCGGCAGCCACCTCCCAAACCCGAAAAATTAGAAACTTTAGTAGAGTTCGCTTTAGCTGTCAAGAATTTGTGTTTCCTTGCAAGTTGCCAAACTTTCGGAGTATTTGAACAACCCAATGTTGATGCACGAACTAGTTAATAAGCTCCCATCACAGATGAAAGTAAATTGGGCTTTACATCGTGCTTCTCTGCCAAATTGCGACGGATTATCAGATTTCGCAGAATGGATGTTCACTTTAGCGACAACTGTGTGCACGGCTTTACCAACATTAACATTAACAGAAGGCAGCAAGCTTAATCGTCAAAATGAACGCCTCAACATTCACAATCCCAAAAATGATATAAATACCCGTGCGTCAGAATCAAAACTACCATCTAAGTGCAAGATCTGCAATGGAATGTGTAGAGTTGCAGCAGATTGCGAAAGTTTTCGTCAAAATTCCGTACCAAATAGGTGGAAGATAGTCAGAGACTTGAAACTTTGCCGATTATGTTTGAAAAGACACCGATTTCCGTGCAGGTATCCAGTCAAATGCGAGAAGAATCAATGCCAACGAAAGCATCATCCACTCCTTCATGAAGATACTCAAGCAATAACAGAAATGTCCACTAGATCTACTAAAAATGATACATCTACGCAGCTTGAGGTAAACGTGTATCATCAATCTGCTTCAAGGGGTATTCGATTCCGTATAATCCCAGTCAAATTGAGAAACAAAGATAAAGAGGTTGAAACCTTTGCATTTTTAGATGAAGGTTCAATAACAATGATAGACGAAAGTCTTTCAGAAGAACTGGACTTGGACGGAGAATATGAACCATTGTGCTTGAAATGGACTGGTGACAAGCAAAGACTAGAAAATAATTCACGAAGAGTGCGAATTTCAATCGGCGGAAACTTCCCAGGGGCCACACAGTTTGACCATCGCCAAGCACGTACGGTAAATACTCTCAGTCTTCCACAACAAACAATTGTAGCAGAAAAACTTAAGACTGAATATCCATATTTGAAAGGCTTACCTATTCAGTCCTACAGAAATGCTCATCCGAGAGTACTCATCGGGTTAGATAATTGGAATCTAGCTGTACCACTTCGCGTCAAAGAAGGAAATGAAGGCCAACCAATTGCTGCGAAATGTAGATTAGGATGGACTATATTTGCACTCCTATCTCCACGTTCCACAGCTGAACCAAACTATAATAATTTTCATGTATGCGAATGCACTGATTCTACAATCAGTAACGAAGAACTCCACGAGGTAGTAAGGAAATATTATTCAGTTGAGTGTCTCGGAGTGAAAGCTTCGACAGATATCACGTCGACGGAACTGAAACGAGCATATCACATAATGCAATCAACGTTGATACAAGAAGGCAACCGTTACACAATTGGCTTGCTTTGGAAATATGAAAGCTTGACGATACCTGATAGTCGAAGTATGGCTCTTAGAAGATTAGAGTGTATTGAGAAGAGAATGAGACACAATCCAGATCTAGCTACGAAAATGAATTCACAAATCCAAGAATTCATTGAAAAGGGATATGTGAAAGAACTCAAACCAGAAGAACTTTCTCAGTCACACAAGAGAGTGTGGTATCTTCCCTTATTTCCGGTATTCAATCCCAATAAATCCGGAAAATTCAGAATAGTTTGGGATGCGGCCGCCACGACACAAGGAATTTCACTCAATTCCATGCTTTTGAAAGGTGATGATCAACTTTCTCATCTTCTTGGAATACTCCTTCGATTTAGAGAAAGAAAAGTCGGATTCACTGGAGATATAAAAGAAATGTTCCTAAGAATTGGAATAAAAGATGATGATCAACATGCACAACGCTTTTATTGGCGTAGTGGAAATGCAGACATTCCTTTGAAAACGTATGCTGTAACAGTCATGACCTTCGGAGCGACATGTTCGCCAAGTTGTGCACAATACGTGAAGAACATGAATGCTAAAAAATGGACGCTACAATACCCAAGAGCCGTTGAGTCTATAGAAAAAAATCATTACGTAGACGATTTACTAGATTCTGCAGATAGTGAAGTAGAAGCCATAGAGATCGCAAAACAAGTCGCTTTCATTCATTCGAAAGCAAACTTTGAAATAAGAAACTGGCGGTCTAATTCTAACAACCTCATGCAGATTATGAATAGATCAACCCAAAATCCTGTGGATTTCAATATGGATATGAGTTCTGAAGAAAAACCAGAAAAAGTTCTCGGAATGTGGTGGAATATAGCAACAGACTCTCTGACATTTTCATTGCAATATAATAAGGGCAATAAAGAAGTTCTAGAAGGCAAGAAAAAGCCAACAAAGCGAGAAATTTTGCGCATTTTGATGAGTATATATGATCCGTTGGGGTTAATATCGAATTTCCTAATATATCTGAAGATTCTGCTGCAAGAGATATGGAGAAGTAGGATTGATTGGGATGAACAAATAACAAATGAACAATTCAAGAAATGGCTGTTGTGGCTGAAATATCTCCCGGATGTGGAAAATCTGTTCATCCCGAGATGTTACCTGAACAGTTTTTCGAATTGGAAAAACAAAAGTATACAGCTCCATATATTCGTTGATTCTAGCGAGAATGCAGGTGCAGTAGTAGCTTATCTAAGGATCTACGAAGAACATAAAGGCGTACCCTGCTCTCTTATCGGTGCCAAAACACTTGTTGCACCAATCAAACTTCAGACAATGCCACGTCTTGAACTGGATGCCGCCTTGATGGGATCTAGGTTCGCGAAAAATATTCAGAAAAACCTTTCCATCAAAATTCAGAGAACCGTCTATTGGTCTGACTCCAAAATTATCCTTAGCTGGATACGTTCAGACGATCCAAGAAAATTATCGAAATTTGTCGCCTACAGAGTTGCGGAAATACAAGACAAATCTTTGGTCTCCAATTGGCGATACATCCCTACAAAACAAAATGTTGCTGATGAAGCCACAAAATGGTCTAAACAACCTTCGTTGAGAGCAACAGATCGATGGTTTAGAGGACCGGAATTCCTTTATGAAGAGGAACAAGTTTGGCCGTCGGAAGTCATAATTGAAAATCAGTCATTAGAAGAAACTATCAGTCACCATGAGACGTACGACCCTGTCATAAAAATAGAAAATTTCAGTCGTTATAGTAAATTATTACGTACTATGGGTTTCGTCTATAAATTCATTACAATAACGAAGAATAATAACAAAAGTCAGCGAAAATCAATGGTTATTTTAACATCCGAAGATCTCAAATATGCTCAGAATGCACTTATAAGGATGGTCCAAAGGCAGTTTTTCCGAGAAGAAATAAGAATTCTGAAAAAACCATCTACAGATCTACAGTCTACAGTGAAGATCACGAGTGAACTTTTTAAATTATCTCCTTATCTAGATGAAGATGGATTACTTCGAATCCGAGGAAGATTAGATGCTGCCAAATGTATGCAATCGGATTCTAAACGACCAATAATTCTACCTCGAGACAGCCATCTTACCACATTGATCATAGAGAACTATCATAAAACTTTTCAACACTGTAATCACGAAAGTGTCGTTAATGAGATCAGACAAAAATATTATATTCCAAAACTGCGAAGAACGGTAAACAAAATCAGAAGGAATTGTCAATTTTGTAAAATCAAGTTTGCGACACCAAATATACCTGAAATGTCCCCGTAGCCTGAGTGTCGTCTAGCAACTTTCACATCTCCATTTACACACACTGGTGTGGACTATTTTGGTCCTATTAATGTTATAATAGGCAGAAGAGTGGAAAAACGATGGGGGGTTTTATTTACGTGCTTAACAACGAGATCTATACACCTTGAAATTGCGCATAAATTGGATCTAGATGACTGCATCCTCTGCTTCACCAATTTTATGAACAGAAGAGGAAGACCCAGGCATATCTATTGTGACCGTGGAACAAACTTCATAGGGACTGAACGTACTCTACGAGAAGAATTGCAGAAACTCAAAGGTCAAGTGATTGCCGATTCATTTGTGAGTTCAGAACTTTCGTTCCATTTTAATCCTCCTTTGTCACCCCATATGGGAGGAGCCTGGGAGCGACTGGTTAAATCCGTAAAAATTTCATTGTATAATGCATTACCAACAAGAACCCCTACCGACTCACTACTTAGAAGTTGTTTGATTGCTGCGGAAAACATAGTCAATTCCAGGCCATTGACCTACCTTCCATTAGATTCCGAAGAGTCGGAGGCCTTAACACCAAATCATTTTCTTCTCGGATCGTCCAATGGCGACAAACCTATGGGGCTCATAGATTCCAATGCAAAGGTTCTGAAATTTAGTTATCTCTACCGAGAACAATTCGCTGATAAATGCTGGCGACGATTCGTTAGTGAATATATTCCAGAACTGTTGTTGCGTTCGAAATGGCACAAACAAGTACGTCCGCTAGAAAAAGGCGACTTAGTAATAATTTGTGACAAAGACCTTCCCCGTTGCAACTGGCCAGAGGGAAAAATAATTGAAGTAACCAAGTCATGCGATGGACAAGTGAGAAAAGCGAAAGTACAAACTGTTACCGGTATTTTCGAAAGGCCAACTGCAAAGCTTGCATTATTATCTGTTGACAAACCTGAAGAGGGTACAACGTTTCATTCGGAGAGCGTTGTACCGGGCGGGAGTGTTCAGAATACTTGTTGAAATTGTTTACTTAGATTAATTTTTTTAGTTTGTTTTATATCAAGAAAGAATTCCGAAATGTAACTGATCACTTGGTAGAAAATGAGATATATCTGACAAGCAGAAAATTTGAAGACCAAATGATGTCAAATGAACAATTGTCACTGAAATGTCGGAATTCTTACTTGAGAAATAGTTTGAATATTAGAGGCAATCGTGAGTTCAAATTTATTGTATAATGTTCCTCAGTTAATTATCTTGTTTTTAGGAATTTGAGTATATATCATTACATATCGCCATAAAGTTACAACAAGAAATATACACGTTGCTATAGTTAACAAAGTGCTTTATTGGTATTGTGATAATACTGCAAATTGGTCTCTCAATACTATATTCAAGCTTAACTTATTCTCAACACCAGTTATAAGCTATACCACAACACTGCAATTAGCAGTGGACTGGATCAATATTATTGGCAATATTGCACCATTTCAATTTTGATCCAATTCGACCTGTCTCTGATGAATTATATCAGTATTCTGTGGTCTAGTATCCCAATAGAGGACTTCGTTCAAACTTGTCAACCTGAAATATTCGTTAGCCAATGAAACCGTCGGTGTCGATATTTACTCATAATGAGCTACCGCCTGATTGCGATTGCAGCTTTGGAAAATCGTATTTACATCATCACCTACCGTTGAAAAATGTGAGCTCTCAGTGCTCTCACTTTGATTGATTTCTCTGATCGAGGAAATTGAATGAACAAAAGTATATCGGTTAACGCACTAGTGTGACCAGGTGTTTATGCATCTTATTCCGAGAGATCAAAAAAACGTATTATGTCGATCAAATAATAAAATACTATACACTGAAAGAATGTCTTATCTTCTTCGATACCTAGTCAATTAATCGTCACAGTAATATATATAAAATTTTATATTTTCTATTATAAACCCTTTAGCAACAAGTTGAAACGAAAACCGAATAATGTTTCAGAATACACTACAAACATTCCATTCCATTATCAATAACTTTCTTATATAAACATCGGGAATCAAAATAGTTGTCGAAATTTTTTCACATCTCAACGCATGATTAAGGTCGGTGTGATATAGACTTCGTCTTTCAATAAGTAATTGATTTCGCAACAATAAACTGAAGAGCATGCTAAAAAAGATAAGCCCTTTGTCACTATTCATACTATTTTTACATTTTGCTATATCTACATGTGAATAATATCAGATTGGTGTTAGGGTAATTGATCTCTACGAAAAGTTCCAACTTCTACACCAACGGTTTCAATTCCATCGTTCATTCAATATTTCATTATAACTCAATAATTTTTCTCTTTTAGCATGTTATTATCGCCACTGAGGAGAAAAATTGAATATACTGCTCATCTGAAGAGTAGTTTACTCTTACTTTACCAAATTTTTCAAAATATTCTGCTGACTGAAGCCTTTCCATAAAAATATCTCCATAATCTTATTTCTATTTCAATAGATAATTGATGTCATTGATGACAAAAATCAAAGTCAGCAGAATATTAAGAAAAATACCAAGAGTAAATCACCCTTCAAAGAAAGTATATCTTATTTTACTCAGTGTTAACATCAGAAAAAGAATGAGATTTATAAGATTATAGAATTTGAATGGAATATTCCTATTCACCCAATCACAAATTACATATTCAGGGTCATATTTCTCATGACATCAATTACCTATCGAAATGTTCAGTTGTTTCCATAATATCGATTCATAATCAGTGAAAATTGGATGTTTTCCAAAATCAGAAGTGTTTCGAGGCCACTAATGAGACACATTGTATTAAGTGTATTATTATATGAACGAACAATTCACCCTCGAGTGTATGGAAACAACACCCCGTAAAACGCTTCTTTAGCATATTTCCCACTGAAAACTGCAATAACAAAGTGCAAACAGCTTCTGGAAATCGATTCGATCGAACCAGACTTAGGTGAAAAACAAAAGTCGAATTTTTATTATTTTTTTATGTAGGTATCTAAGATTTTTCAACATCGTAATCTATAATACGCTAGGAAGGAAATTTGTATACAAAATCAGAATCAGATCCTATATAAATCGCAATGAACATCATTACGAATAAAATTATACTTACTGGATATACAAAATTTATTGCTTTGAAAAATTACTCGAAGGAAAGCTTGGGTGCCAAAAAAGTTATCAATTGCAAATATTTATTTGATTTTTCGACTAGTTTCATTTTATATTATATGACGTCAATATTGAAGTGCTTATTTTCCATGGTAATATTCAATTCGAGAAATTTTGTGATAGGACAAGAGGAAATGACGACTATTACTATATTGATCCCTCGCCACTATTGCCTAGGAAAATAATATTTAGCATCATACTGTAGAAACCATAAGTATTTACATTAGGTATAAGTCGTAAATAAATAGATATACCTATCCACGATGGAGTGCAAAATACTTGAAACCCCACTCGTTGTAAACACCTACGCCAATGTCTAAGCCAGCCATATGACAATACTGCTTTCCGAAATCAACCGAAACCCATAGACAACTAATGGACTGGCCTTTATGACAGTTTTCCATATAAGACGATGCGAATTTTTATGCCACCATCACCATATAGAAAATTGATAACAACCCCTTCAGAAAGGTAGTTTATACTTGCGATTTTTTCGAAAAACTTTGCTGACCAAGTGTATCTAAATCGATATAGTACATCAAACAGGTGGAATATGGTTGTACGAAACATGTTTTTTATGCAACCATATAGAAAAGTCATGACAACCCCACAGAAGGGTAGTACACTTTCGATTATTCGAAAAACTTTGCCGAACGCGGATATCCAATTGCGATACATTTTCATCAAAAATATGCAATATGAATGTAAGAAATATGCTTCTCATGCCACCATGAAACGCTCGTTTGGTATCTGGTTTCTATTGCTATGATGTTCTATTCATAGGTTAATAGCAGCAAATATTATGTTGCAAACTGACATGAAAGTCTACCTTAGAAATTTTATATATTCTAGACGTGTTAATATGTCAAGGCTATTTTTCTATAAAGTACTGTACACCAATGAAATTTTTTGAGAATATCCTTATACCATGTAGATATTATTTGTATCACGATGAAAGTTTGAGTTTATTTCCCTAATAGTTTCATTCATATTTCAGCTTATTGATGGAATATATCAATTGGATAACTCCCGTCTGCAAGGTTTTTCGAAAAATCACTAGTATAAACTACCCTTTTGAAGAGGTTGTTATGGTTATTCTACCTATATAGTGGGGACGAAAAGCATGATTTTCAAACTGATAATCCAGCTTCTCGATGAAATATATCAATTGGATACCCCCCGCCTGCAAGGTTTTGCAAAAACTCACAAGTACCTATAAACTACCCTATTTTGAGGAGGTTGTTATGAATTTTTCATATTTTGACATTGAAATCATGTTTTTGACACTCATATTCCAGCTTTTTGATGAAATATATCGATTGGTTTTTCTGAAAAACACCAGTATAAACGACCTTTTTGAAAGGGATGTTGATTTTCCATATGGTGGCATTGAAATATTTTTTTTTTAAAACTCATAATCCAATTTTTTAATTCCACACATAGTAACAGCAGATTGGTGTGTTTTGGAAAAGGTTGATATAGAAACTACTACTTACTGTGTTTTTTCGTAGAGTTATTGAATTATTGAACACAAAGCGAAAGCAGTTACTGTGTTGGTCCATATACCTATTTGTCATAAAATGTAGCAGTTTCTGTGTTCTTTCATAAGTCTCACATTACACTATTCAAAAGTACCTACCATACAAATACAAAAACATGAATTATGATGCAGTATCGACTCTAATGCAATTCATTAATTTTTGTAATCTTCACAATGATAACTTAGGTCCTAGGTACTAGCAGTTTCTCCAAGTAACGTGTGCGAATCTCAATGAATAGAGTGAGGCTATGAAATTACATTAAAAATGCATTTTTCTCAATTCTCACTGAAATTCATTTCCTATTTTCCTGCTTTCCAGTCGTGTTCTAATGTCTATGCCGAAACCATATACCCTATCACAATTCGTCTCTAAGGTGCTGAACCACAAATTTCGGTAAGTTGTGACATATTTCATGAAACTCGATGTGGGAAAATGCCGCCAAATCCTCATTTCTGATTGTATTTCGCAACAAAGCATTTTGGAAGTTTGATTTTTATCAGAATATACCTACATTTCAATTGAAACAATAGAAATGCTTCGATTCCGAATTGATTCCAAAAATAATTATGTGTTTTGGAAATTTTGTAATAAAGAGGAAATTATTTTGTATTCATAACAAACTTCAACATTTTTTGAACAACTTTTCAAAATTTGAATTCAAGATGTTTTATGGTTTCCAAATGCAATTGGGAATGAACATAGAAGCCACTGATCGATGTCCTTAATATTTCTAAACAACCAGAAACCAGCAAGAACAGAAAACAAACCACCATTATCTTCAATGGAAAATTCGAATTTGTGCTCATCAGACACAAAATTGGTCATGTGTTTTGTAATATCATTATGGATATATCTTGGCGCTGCTGCAAGCACTTGTGTATGTTTAGTTGCATACCTTCTCATAACAAGTAGCATTTGTTTCTACTGGAATGTATATTCTGAAGAAAGAGAGGGATTATTCATTTCTTTGTTGTTTGACGTTTATCCTTGCATTAGACGTATTGCGCAAGTCACACGTTCAATTCCTACAGGTTGTTTTTTACTTCATGTTTTCATCAGTCTGAGAGTCAAGAATTCTGTGAACGTCAGTGCCGTACTTTCCTGAACTTTCATAACTAATTTGTAATCGTGTATTGAGAAGTGTCAAGTGTACGTAACCCTGGATCTGATCATATTCATGGATGCTGAGTGTGTGTGAAAACGTCAATATGGGGGTTATTTTACCTCCACTAGAATTCACAGAGTGTTTGACTGACAGTCCTTTTTTTCGTGAAAATCTTCATAAGCATGAAAGAGAACTAGAGAAAACCAATCAGCATATCAAAAGAATTATCAAAGAGGTGAAAGATTTGCTGTCCGCTGCTAAACGTGAGTATTATTCACATAAATATTGGAAACTACTCGACAAGTAGACATACCTACTATCTACATATTTGATGTTTACGGTAGGTACTTGAACACATCTCTGGTATTTGACCTGCATTTCCCAATGTTTTCATTGTTGTGTCAGTGCTTATGCAGTAGTTATGCAGAATTAAATTGGAAGGAATATTTATGGGAGTTTTTGAAATAATTTCGTGTCTTTTTCAGATAAGGAATTACCGTTTCACATACCCTGTGTAGTTATGTGTTTAGCGGAAATTTCCAATAAGAATTAGGTTCATATAATTGCTTGGAAGATCCCAGGTTACACCAGATTCATGCAGCAGATATACCTAAGTAATAAGTAATAACTTCTAATTTTTTTTTCGCTAACGCTCCAAAAATTTGTCAGCTGTTAAAATCAGTCGCGTATATCTTCACTATTCCAGTTTGGGAATTGTTGCATGAATGCCCCTTTTTTTAATACAATATTTTAAGATAAGTTAAGTTAAATACAAGTTGAGTTGGCTAGCTTGCATGAATTCACCTTAAAGATATAACATGGGAATTTCCAAGTTGGGTTGAGAACTTGTCAGAATGCCCTTATAACTTGTATTTAACTTAACTTATCTTATAACGTTGTTTAAAGGGGCATTTATGCAACACTTCCCAAAGTCAAATAGTGAAGATATGCGCGACTGATTTCAACAGCTAACAAATTTTTGTAACGTTAGCAAATTTTTTTTATAAGTTTGCTAATATAATGCATGAATGCTTCTATTTGATTCCGAAAATCGAATTCATGGTTCAAGGTAGTAAGTTACCAAGTTAAATTAAATACAAGTTGAGTTGGCTTGCATGAATTCACCTTTATTCTATCCTGGTGATTTATTTTTCCAAGTCGATAAGTTAAGGGTCGGATTTACCAGAAGAAATATATGACGAAACAATGAATTTGTGCTTTCTTCTAGGAGGTGAACGGCAAAAGACATAAAGCTGATTTTTTTTGGTGGTTATTAACAGAAGATGATACTACAGAATGCGTATGGGAATTTCTCCAAAATATACTATACTTTAATGAAATGATACCAAAAATATTATACTTCTACTTGATTAGTAATGATCAAAGTTTAAAATAGTAATTGCAAAACTTGATGCGCATATCGTAGATCAACATGTTAACAGATGAACTATTCGAAAAAAAATCGTTTGAAACTCAGTTATAGTCCGCAATTTGTAAGCACATTAATGTATACTTCGCGAAAATTTCAACTGTTCGGATGCTACCTGAGTCGGAATAATTCTAGCACCGCCTTCATACAGTCCGGAGAAAAATGTCAACCCCTCGCGTTTGCATCGCACCGACAAATGAATTTTATGCGTAAATGCAATTTTATGAGTTTTTTTGATCTTTGCCGGCTAACTAGCTAGGGACTGGGAATAATTTTATTTCTTTCATTCTTTCATGTAGGCATTCGGCATTCAGTTGATTTGTCTTTCGTCTACAATTGTGGTAGCGGGAATTTCGAAGTTGTATGTGTTTTGAATTCAATTGTTTTGTTGTGAATACTTATATGATTGACAGAGTTATTTTACAAAAGTGTGTAAAGTGTGTTTGATTTTTGTGGAGTAGACATTTATTTGTATCATTTCACCATGGGTAGACGAAATATTTGCAGACAAAAAGTGACGTATAAGAGAAAAAATCGATCGGGGAAAAAATCTTAGAGTACCATAGAAGAAAGCGTCTTGGCCACATAAAAGGTGAGTGAGATAGGTATACAGTTGAGTTACAAATGAAATTGGTCGAGGGTGGATTTTCTTCTGACGAACTCAGTTGAGATTATTGCCATTTAATCATCACTTAGAGATTATAATGATAGCCTAAGAGAAGGCCATTGTTTTTTTTTTTTTCTACTTAGTGAGTATAAAACAACCGACTCGCCGAAAAGAAACTGTTATATTTGTTTTTCTATAATATATAATTATTATTATGGAAGGTGAGTTTTTCTAATCAATTACTTGGCAGCAGTGGCGGATCCACGAGGGGGGGTTTCGGGTCCGGACCCCCCCCCATTGGGAAAAGAAGAGATTTTTTTTTCAATTTTCATCGGCTCCTAATTTCCAAATTTGTTTAGATCAAATTGCAATTTTTCTCGATGACACTTTAAAGAAAATTGACACTTGTCAGGCTTATCAAGGAAAAGTTCGAGAAATTTCTGACAATGCTGCCATTGGATCCTTTTTGGCGCAGTATTTGAAAAATTAGACTTGTTACATTTGTGATGAGTATTGTGTATGCCGGTAACGATTTGAATATATTATGTATGAGTAGAATATGCTGTTGACTAGGTTAAATCAACTCGATTCGATTTAAAAGTAAATTTTCGAACCTACTTTACCTCCTGGCTTCACCTTCAAATTCAAATTTTTCACTTTTTTTTTTTTGGATTTTGACTGGTTGTTGCTATAATATATATATATATATATATATATATATATATATATATATATATATATATATATATATATATTTGTTCGGTTATAACTCATTCAAATCATTTATCAATCAAATTATTAACTAGCTGATATAAAGGTGTTTCAACTGCAGAATGGTGTATCATTTAACGGGCGTGTAACGAAGACTATTATTCAAGAGAGAATAATAGCCGAGTGGTACTGCTTAGGACTTCCATTGTCTATTTTATTACCTCTATTGCAACCTGTTGCTGAGAACTGAAGGATAAAAAGTTATAGAAATACAAATCGAATTAGTTATTCAAATCCAAACAAAAATTAAAATAGATTTTTGTTTTTTGGTCACAAAATTAAATTGAAGGTTTGATTGATTGAGTAAATGATGTGAATAATATTATTTCATTCATTTCTTTATTTACATTTTACTCTACCATTTCATATTCAATATTTCAATTTTTGTCTCATCGATTTTTGTTTGGATTTTAATATTTTATTCGATTTTTATTTCTATAATTTTTTATCCTTCAGTTCTCAGCAACAGATTTCAATAGAGTTGATAAAAATAAACAATAGAAGTCCGAAACAGTACCACTCTGCTATTATTCTCTCTGAATAATAGTCTTCACTACACGCCCGTTAAATAATACACCATTCTGCAGTTGAAACACCTTCATATCAGCTAGTTAATAATTTGATTGATAAATGATTCGAGTGAGTTATAACCAAACAAAAGTAGATTGGAGACACCACAATGGGCCTGATGAGGCCGAGCATAAGGCGACAGTGGAACTTCTCTCCAGAATTCACATAGGTACCTACTACATTACACTTTTTATAGCCTGTCAAGTAATTGATTAAAAAAAACCACCTTCCATAATAATAATTATATATTATAAAAAAACAGTTCCTTTTCGGCGAGTCGGTGGTTTCATACTTACTCAGTAGAAAAAAAAACAATGGCCATCTCTCTTAGGCTATCATTATAATCTCTAAGTGATGATTATATGGCAATAATCTCAACTGAGTTCGTCAGAAGAAAATCCACCCTCGAACAATTTCATTTGTAACTCAACTGTATACCTATCTCACTCACCTTTTATGCAGCCAAGACGCTTCCTTCTATGGTACTCTTAGAAGATTCTTTTTTCCCGATCGATTTTTTCTCTTATACCTACGTCACTTTTTGTCTGCAAATATTTCGTCTGCCCATGGTGAAATGATACAAATAAACGTCTACTCCACAACAATCAAACACACCTTACACACTTTTGTAAAATAACTCTGTCAATTATATAAGTATACACAACAAAACAATTGAATTCAAAACACATACAAGTTCGAAATTCCCGCTACCACAATTGTAGACGAAAGACAAATCAACCGAATGCCTCCATGAAATAAAATCATTCCTACTCCCTACCATAGTTAGCCGGCAAAGATCAAAAAAACTCATAAAATTGCATTTACGCATAAGGACCGACTCTGGACAGCAAATTAATTCATTTGTAAAATACGGTACACCCTTCTATTACCATTTATAACATGACCCCGTAGCATTGATACAAATTTTGTTTTTAAGACGACATATATTTGTCACTCACGGCAGCTCGCCGAAAAATCATATTGGTATTGCATGCATCAAATCAAAGGGTGGCGATTATCAAAAAACGAAAGCTATTGCAAAATTTTCAATTGTCAGCCGCCACTGTATGAGAGTGCGGCGTTCCAATAAAAGATAGTCGAGTACCCTTTAGCCGGAATTTAAACGCTAGATGACCATGAGCCTTCACAGAATTTTCGCGTTGAGTGTACTCCTTGCGATGGGAACTGCTATTGAAGAGAGAAGGAAGTAACGAAGCCGTTCCCACCGTGTTACCTCGTCCTTTTACCCGCAAAAACTCGAGATGGTAGGTGATTGGTAAATCCGGCCGTTAAGTTGGGTTGCTTGAATCAACCTCAAGCCTTAAGGAATAAGACATGGAAGTTATCTAACCTTTTTATAACAAGTGCATAAACGTTCCTATTGAGAATTCGAGGTTGAACTTCTTATAGTTGGCTTATTACTTATTTCATATTCGAGTTCATATTACTTAAAAGTGCTGTATATATCGGTTCGGTTGTTACCTATGCTCTATCTGACGCTAGAAGGAGGAAGCCTCGACAAAATGAGTTTTTAAAAAGTGAGGATTTCTAAGTATTGTCACTTATAATTACACGAGAGCTTTCTTTGTCGAAGTTAACTTGACATTTCGATGAGAATTTTGTTGACTGGCAACTCAACGAAAAAACTGCCTCTGAAAAAATTACGAGTCCGTAGGACGAGTAATATTTTCTGGCAGTTTTTTGAGTGAATTTTCCGGAATGCAACTAAACTGGAATAATAAATGTCAAGTTTTCTTCGGCGAAAAAAAGCTCGAGTGTAATTCGGTACGACAATTTAATGAATACAGGTTAGTTTATTCAATTCAACGGAAAAGTACAGTTGTTAAAAACACAATTCTTATATTTCATTTTCACAGATCAGATATACCGAGAGATATAATTAATACTCTTTTGACAACGCAAGTGAAGAATTGACAAATACGCCGTTAAAGATTTGTTTACAATTTTGGTTGCCATGCTTTCATGAGTTAAGTTCCGTTTTGCCGCTGAAAAAATTTGGGCAAAGTTTTTTCGCTGTCATAATGAAAAAATCACGGCGGCTTTATGGGATATTTTATAATGAGTTAAATTGTCACTTCAAAATTCGTTGACGCTGAATCCAAGGAGTCATAAGATTTTAATTTCAAATATCAAATTTTCCGAATTACCTACCACCATTTTTCACTATTAAAATCAAATCGAAATTCGGAGGGCAATGTGCAAATAAACGTGTGTTTTTCATATTCTCCAAATTGTCTCGGAACACAGATTTATGGCGAAAAATGGGGGATAATACCAAAAGAATCGTTAGAGGCGGGGAGGTGATGTTTGTTTGAATGCGCTTGAATGTGAATTCAGCAAGGTGAAATGAGGTGTGGATGCCTAACGAACGTTTTTTGTTGCAAAACAAGCAGCCCGAATAAGTATTCCCCTCGCCCCTCGGTATGCCCTTCCTCTGAACTATGAGCGGCCATAATTTCCCAACGAGCCGTTTTTGACTAAGCGTTTTATTCGGCTGTGCGATGAACGCATGAAAAAAATTATTTACTCTCAAAATATCCCTAGAAATATTCGCCGTTTAAAAATAAATAGGGTATAATATGGGGGATATTCTCAGGAATAGCATGGGTTATTTATTCCCAGTGCATGCCACCTAAGCAGCTTGATTGGTCGTATGAAAGTTCCATTTAGAAAATACATTACTTTTAGTTTCAACGGAAAAGTTTTTCTGAATTTTAAGTTACCTAAGTATATATCATTTATATGGACTACCATGACTCTGGTACACCTATGAATGTTTTTCCAATTGTTCACAGGCAATTGCAAGCTCACATATTTCAATATTGAATTTGAATAAGGAATATTTACGCCGAAATTATTCTGATGTAATTTTCATGTATTATATGGCAAATATATTATAAATTCATCGCCAATATGACGTAGATTGACAGTTGACATAAGTGGAGTTGAGATCAGACCAAGGGGTCTCAGATGTTATCGGATTAGGTACCTACTCGAATGTGTTTCATTTTCCGTTTTCAGAATTTGGTCAAGGATTTCAAGTGGGATATGTGGATTTCAACATGAACTTGCACATTTGCACACTGCTAGTGCAAACCATTGCAAAAGAAAAAACACTTTCAGGAATAAAGTGAACACATAGGTATAATAAGTGTTTTTTATCTTACTATACTTCACAGAGATTGGTGCACATATACGTCATTATGTCTGTGCCAAGATGGATAGGATAAGCTGCGATCGAGGCTGTAGTCAAGACGGGTATGAAGTTAGCCACAGCCACAAGATACACCGAGAAAAATTTACTCGATTATTTGTTAATATATATATGATTATTTGTTACCGTGTTATTAAGTTGTTTTACGCATAATTCGATGCAGGTTTCAATTCCATAATTAGTGGATATCGAAAATAGTGTATGTAACTATCTGTCGCTTCGTCGAGGGAGGGGGAAATGAGGGGATATAGTGATGTAAAAAAACTGAGAAACTTGATAACATTTTCAAAAGACTGTCGAGTTATTTTGAATCGAGTTTTGAATGCAGATTCGGATTGAGGGTGACAAATAACATATGAAATGAGACATGTGATCATTTGTCGGTGCGTCAGTGAGGGTGGAGTGGGGTTGAAAGGTCAAAAAAAATCATAACTTGTTCAAAAGACTCTGTCGAGGAATTTTGAATGCAGATTCGGATTTGAGGGGACCAATAACATATGAAATGAGATATGTGATCATTTGTCAGTTCGTAGTGCGGGTGGAGTAAGGTTGAAAGATCACAAAATTCATAACATTTTCAAAAGAATAAACGATAAGATTGAAACCTTTTGTCTAAAAGTTGAAAACTTTTCCTAGAGATCGATTACCCTAACACCACACTGATATTTTTGCACTCGACTCGCGTTTCGATAACAAGGTTAGCATCTTCAGGTGCGTCAGTGAGGTTGGAGTGGGGTTGAAAGATAAAAAAAATCCTAACATTTTCAAAAGACTTTGTCGAGGATTTTTTTATGCAGATTCGGATTAAGGGTGACAAATAGCATGGAAAATGAGACATGTAATCATTTGTCGGTGCGTCAGTGGGGGTTGATAGGTAAGTGACATATTCTTCCAGTGAATTCTCTCATTACTATCACCTCTGCTGAATTATTGTTGGGACAATATTCCAAATATATCCACGAAAAATTTCAATTGTATTCTCCAAAAAAAAATCTAATATGTTGGTAGGTTCGATGAACAAGGTGTTCACCTGGTGTGATATCTGTGACATTTACTGTATTTTAAATGTAATCTTTTTTCATTTATATTGTCAACGTTTTCAACCCAATGTTATTGTTATGAACAAATGAAACGTCGAAATGAAAGTATTTTGATTTTTCATTGACCACTTCAACAACAATGAAATCGAAAACTTTGAGCCACAATCTCCCCCATACAACACAATTCAGTTTATATGTATATAGATCGAACAGTTTGATCTAAGGAGTAGACAGATTGAGACCTTAGAAAGAACTCGTGACGAGACCTGGGGAACAGGCAGATTAAAGCCCCGGCGTCAAGTCACAAACCCTAATAATCATTCTTGGAGTACAAATGGGGTGAAGTTTCATTAGGAATAATCTGATGGTGTACACAGGTATACAATCAGAAAATAAACTTTCAAATTGATATTAAAAACTAATTAATCTGTGTAGACCATGTGGTCAGACTAAAGGTAAGCGTCCTAGGTACGCTTCTTCACGAATCTGACTATACGGACGAGTTTGTGGTAGTGCGTCCCGAGGTGCGTCCACTGTATCCGTAGCGATCGGTTGCCGGTCGGCTTTTGTACTTCCTTTTCGTGTGAGTCGACATCGGATTCGTTTTTTTCCGATCATGGAAGTGATGGTTGTCTTTTCTTTGTTTGATGAGGAAAGGAGGGGGGGAGGGGATGTGTATCTTTTTTCTTTGTTTTTTTGCTTTTCCCCTCCCCCTTTCTTCCCCCCCCTTTCCTCCCGTCTTTTTCGTGGTTCTGATTGGTGAAAGAACAAGCCTTCAGGTTAGAAATTTGCACTCTCGCCAAGCAGAAAAACTTTCGTACAGGCCATAAAGAAAAAAATGTTCGCAGGATATTATTTAGAATTCTAATGTGTTTTCATAGCAAGCATTTTATATACTTAGTTGAAATCGCATAGAGTTTCCAAATTTTTTCAAATAATCATATTGTTGATGCAATAACGAGCTAGTATGAACTCGACGGGTTTGTGAATGAATATTACACTGGAGTGCCGAGCGTAGTGCATCCATGTCAAACTCCAAAGTCACTGGTGGGCCAAAAGCATGAAGACCATAGATTATTAGGTGGGCCGCAAAACTTTATCTCAAAGAAGGCAAAGTAATAAAAATTATCTTAATGAAAAAAGTACTATCATAGTGTTACGTCCTAGCGCCGGCCTTGACGAGATCGTAAACGCAGATGAGGGATCGCGTCGTAGCATCTTCATTTTCCAGGAACTGTTGGTTGCTGCCTGGAGAATTCGAGACACGTCATCGGGGCTTCTCTCGAGGATTCTCGATAGGTACGCAGGTATATATACGGAAGAGACTTCGACGCGGGGAGAGGTTTTATTCGAAGAGTTAGTTATTCGGAAGTTCGTATTCAGAGCTAAGTGGAGCGAGTTTAGTAGATCTAAGTGGAGAGAGTTTTGTTATTGCTAAGTGCAAGTAGTCGACGTGTAGACTTTTTTTAGTACAGACAGTTTTAGTACCGAGCATTGGAAAGTTATCGGAGCGATTTAAGTGATTGTATTGTATTGTATTGTGATAGAGGCAACTGTAGTGACCTCTCTAATATTTTATCACTCTCTCGATAAAAGAAGTTTAGTGTTGTTTGGTGTTTTAATCGACGAACCCAGGGATTATCGTAACAATAGGATAACTATATTTATAAATTTTTCAATCGAAAGGACATAAAAAATAAACACAAATATACATTTTTTCCCGAATATTTGATATCTTTTATTAAGTTTCCTATTTGTGGTGTGAACCTTACATAACGGCGGAAATAACTTTTAGAACTGCGTCCTATTGCGCGTCCGTTAATCGCGACTTGCTGGAGATTTGTTTCCTTTCATCGGTTCGGACTTTTTTGTGAAAATTCACTTCTTATGTGAACTTTAACCATGTATTGTGCTTGATAAACATCAGCAATAATTCTTGATACGCGCGCGTGTGTGTGCGTATGTGCGCGTGTGTGCGCGACCTGTTGCAGTGCGAGTGTTTTCAAATCGGTTTCTTTTTAACGATCGCGGTCCGCATTATTTTACTATTTTCAAAATTGATTCGCAGGAAAATGTTCAGTAGGACACATACGGCCCGCGGGCATGTTTGACGTGGCTACTGTAGTGACCTCTCTAATATTTTATCACTTTCTCGATAAATCTACTAATATTATGTACCATCCTACCTTTAGATCAACTGATTCATGCTCACCTGAATGACCAATAGATATATCTATCTCCAGCTCATCCTGGCAGAGAAATAATGACGTATGTGCACAGCGATCGCTGTGAAGTATAATCAGAGAAGAAAATATTTGTTATATGATAAGTGTTCTTCTGTGTTGTTCCTTGTAAGTGTTTTTATTACCACAGTTGCGCAAATGGAGGAGATGAGCTACTGCCAGGATGAATTGGATAGGCTGTATCTACTCTAATGCCATCTGGAATATTCGGAAATATTTTGTATTTGTTGGACCCGAAGGTTGAATCCCTGAACTGCGAGCTAAACCGTACTTGTTTGATGATTTCATTTTTCAATGTACTTCTTCCATTCTTCCATTAAAATTAATAACTCAGAAAATTATAGCAGTTTCTTTCTGTCTTCTCGTGCCATCTCGTGGACACTACGTACTTAATCATCATTTATATGTACTTGATAATATTGGGGCTGATTCATTGTGTTTCAATAACTAATAATTGATATGACCCAATCAGTGCCGGACTGGCCAGGAGAGATAGTGAGAAAAATCTCACGGGGCCCACCCCCACGGGGCCCCGAAAAACGACGGAAACGCGCTCCCGTCCTCGACCCAATGACGTCAAAAATCGACTCGAACTAGTCTGGTTAAATCTCCGTTTGAAATTCTATTCAACTATCGAGATGCACGCCGAAGGTCAATTTGTCACAGTCATACATACCATTTGGGTGATCCGAACAATGTACGGCAAAATAACAATTTGTTCTGAATACGGCATCGAGTTACGCCGATGGCATTATAATGAAGTGCAAGTGAGAAGACTAATGGTATGTGGAATGCACAATAATATTATACAGGGCATGGTAGTAATTGATGGGCTGGCATTGAAAAATGACGGATATATATCCTGTTATTTTTGGCATTTACAACGAGGTTTATGATTTTATTTTGTATTTACTCGAGTACAACCAGGACTCGAAGTTAGGATGTCCCATTTTTGTTAAGATTTGACAGGATACTCTCGTAAAACTCGTCAAGACACCAATCTACGTCGTTAGTGAGATGGTGAACTCGATCGCGAAAATATGTAAATGGTCATTGCATCCCTTTGAAGAAAAGCAGAAAAAGAAGTACCTATATCAAACAACCAAACCTTCTAGATCCTGGGTGATTATATCTATGATATATGTGAATTTTTTTTCACTTGACTATCATTGGAACAGAATATATCCAAATGTCCTCCAGTTCAAAAAATGATGCTTTGTCCAAGGCTTCATCATCTGATATAGGAGGTTGAAAGTGGAGTATGTTTTTGCGGCTGATAACGTTAACGTAGAACAACCTCTAAGCCTCTAATTTGGTTGTAATTCATATATAACTAGCCAGTAATAATCGAGACCAAGGGAAGCACATTTTTATAAAGGTTTGTCAGTGAAGATATTTGAAAATAACCTTTCGGTGGGCCGTACAGACACACTTGATTTATTTGGACAGTCTGTATGAAAATCTCTGAAAAATACCTCAATTATTACAAAAAAACTCATTATTATATTCTGACTTACCTATGTGATTACGATAGGTTGTAGGTTACGTGAAGTCAATTCGACATTTTATTTGTAGGTAGGTACATTATTTCAAGCTTTGTATGATTTCCAAGCTTCCGAGGAAGTCCAGTTTCAACTGATGGCCCTCTTTTTAACCAATGTCTATTCAATTAATTCCTCTTATATATACTTTTTTAGGCAATTTATTCGATGCCATATTTGGTTATAGTCCAGTAACTGAAGATCCGAAACCAGGGAAAGCTGTGAACAAGTCTACGTTCTTCACTTGTGGCTCAAACTTAACACGATTGCGTTCATGGCAATGGCCGAAAATGGCCCCCCAAACCCAGAAAAATGTGTTTCCCGCCAATATCTGGCTAAATATACGAATTGGAGAATTTTCGTTCATACAAAAATTAAAGATCGAGTCATTATCTACAAAAATGACCCCAATCATTTTTTCCGAAAACTCAACAGTTTTCGAGATAAAGGGACCCAAAACTCTCCTCATTTCAGATGCCGCTTTCTCTATAGGAATTCTGTTGTCTATGCATTCGCTTGGAGGCGGGCGGACGAATTGTTTCATAACTCAGGCAAAAACTGACATTTTTCAATGATCCAAAGTTCAAGATAATGAGGAAACCCATAGCTATCATTCCATGTATTTCGAAGTTCTTTCTTATTTGGCAAAAAGATTTAATAAGCTGTGAAAGTTTTTTTCCGGACCATTTCGACACTGTTAATGAGGAAACCCGTAGCTATCATTCCATGTATTTCGAAGTTCTTTCTTATTTGGCAAAAAGATTTAATAAGCTGTGAAAGTTTTTTCCGCACCATTTCGACACTGTTTCATTAATTTGTTTACATTTTTTTCAAAAATAGTCTTTTATCGGAATTTTTTTTTATAATGGGTCCTTGGGGGGTCTTGAATGATCTCCGAATTTTTTTTGTACTTTCCCCGCGTTCTAATAAATGATCCATTTGTTTATTTACATTTTTCATGCGATTTCGGAGTTATGTAGAATCTGCTGAACAACCGCGAATTAAAAAAATATTCCGATAAAAGACTATTTTTGAAAAAAATGTAAACAAATTAATGAAACAGTGTCGAAATGGTGCGGAAAAAAACTTTCACAGCTTATTAAATCTTTTTGCCAAATAAGAAAGAACTTCGAAATACATGGAATGATAGCTACGGGTTTCCTCATTAGCTTGAACTTTGAATCATTGAAAAATGTTAGTTTTTGCCTGAGTTATGAAACAATTCGTCCGCCCGCCTCCAAGCGAATGCTTAGACAACAGAATTCCTATAGAGAATGCGGCAGCTGAAATGAGGAGAGTTTTGGGTCCCTTTATCTCGAAAACTGTTGAGTTTTCGGAAAAAATGCTGAGGGTCATTTTTGTAGATAATGAGACGATCTTTAATTTTTGTATGAACGAAAATTCTCTAGTTCGTATATTTAGCCAGATATTGGCGGGAAACCCATTTTCCTGGGTTTGGGGGGCCATTTTCGGCCATTTCCATGAACGCAATTGTGTTAAGTTTTGGGTCCTTTGAAAACATCTGTGACGACCTACAAATTGAGCCACAAGTGAAGAACTCATAGACTTATTCACAGGTTCGTCTCTTCAATTACTGGACTATTAATGAAGTTTGCTATTATTATGAGTAATCATTATAATCACATCCCACAGATACGACCTGCCCTAGAATACTGCCTCCATGTATGGCGTTAAAACACATTTCTGATAAAAAAAAACATTTATCTGGTCGGGTATGCTTACGATGGTACCGAGAAACAGTAGATAGTTCTATGGTTGTTTCTCTTCAAAAATATTTGTTCTTTGGCAATTCTGTCGTGATTGACTCGAAGAGTACATTTTTCCCGACCTGACAGAACTACCAAACCATTTCTTGTCTAAGAGGGTGATTTCCCTACATTGGGTTCTTTTCATGAAACTAATATGAAGGAATCTCTCTTGACGTTTTTTCGAATGTAAGCAATTCTCAACCAGATTTTTATCACCTATAACATTTTTCATTACGTATTTGAAGACCTCAACAAGCCTATGTTACATACCATATTTTGCCGTACTTGAACCTCGTCAATACTAACGCGATTTGGAGCAAGAACAAACTCAATCACCGATATTGACAGTTACCTCACGTTTTTGTGTTCCGCTTATGGTAACTCTGTCGATGCATGTGTGTAGGTATTTGTTGATTGTTATTGATGTCGGTACACGAAGAAACACTGCTAGGAGCAGTAATGGGTTTTGATCAATGTGCTTTATCGTGATTAGTGTGTGCCTATAAGCCAAAAACGAATTGGACTCGTCTGTCTGCTTTCACTTTCTCTCTTAACTTTCATTATAAACAATGGATCGATCGAGGAGTAGACATTAGTCAGTCAGTCAAATATGGAGGAGGTTTCACTGGCCGATTTCGGCTCTCGTCGGTTGACATTGCAAATGTCTTTTCCTAGTGAACAAATATTTCAATGAATTGATGCAGACATTCAGTTTATTAAGAGTTTGGACTCATTAATTAATCCATTTACAGAGAGTTATCAAACGTGCGACCAAAATTCAAGAACATTCATTGGACTACATTATTTTGTCATTCATTCAAAAGATTCGAAAGGAAGAATGAATATGTTTGAAAACAGAAATGAAAACATTCGCTTGGACATTAATATCGGAATGTCCTTGTTATAGTCGTGGTAAATGTGATTTAGGCACATCAACCGTAAACATGGCAGAATCATTCTCGAAACGACAGAGAAATTTTGAAGAGAAATGTCCCCGCCCATTCGGGAATCAAACCCAGGACTTCTCAGTTATGAGCCAGCCGGACACACAAACACGCCAACTTCCTAAAAAATTCTTGAAAAATGTTACTAGCTTTTTACTTTTCGTCTCAAATGAGTAATGACAGAATAAAAAAGTTCAAAAAATATTCACGCCGTTCAGAATCTCGTATGAGTTTTACGATTTTCAAATAATTGTTCTTAAGTTCAGCCATTTTCAATTTGAACCTTTTTTCACTTCATGTTCTCTTCCTGCACGTGTATGGTGTATAGGTATGTACGTTCTCCAACATTCGGTAGATTCGATATTGTAATTTTTTTTATCTACACCCGTACTCTAATAATACACTTATATGCCCACAACCCGTTTTATAATGAAATCCATTACGATACAGATTTTCAACCAATAGAAACCCATTATTTTTCAATCAAGCATGATGTGCATGCTCTGCATTTGACATTTGTCAAGTCAAAATCGGTAGAGGTATTGAACTTTTGAAGAATATAGCCAAACTTCGATAATCATAACGAAATGTCTGATACCAGCGATATGGGAGAATCACCTTCGACACCTTCACCGACAGAAATACAGTTAGAATAATTAAATTTTTCATTCGACAAATGCATGATTTATTCCTTTATTTTTTCATCAAAATTTGTGGGCCCTCCGTAGACGAGTCGTCTGAGGCGCTGACTTTGAATAACCTAGCTGGAGGAGACGTTGGTTCGAATCCGATCTCAAGTAATCTTTTTTTTTCTTTGATTTTTGATCTTCTTTTCATATTTCATCTTATTTCTCGAAGTAATACTAATAATTACAATTCTGTTAAATTTTTCAAAGAAATTCGTTAAATTAGTACTATTGTGTGCAATACAAATATAAATATAATATTTGTAGTTCTTCACTATTTATCGGGTGTAGATAAAATAGCGTATGCAACTCTCATGTAATGGTTATTAATACACTCGCATAAACCATACGAATCTCACCTTTGGCTCGTTTCGTATCCCGGTTTATGCTCATATATTAATAACCATCATTACACGATCGCATAATATACTATTATGTTAAGTGGACTTTCTAATGCATCTTCTTGATGTTTTTTTTCTATTTTCGAAAAGGAAACATCAATATATTTTAATCATCATAGGCGAAGTAATTTCCTATTGGACTTATGGTTTCCTTTTATCAAGAGAAAAACTTCTCAATAACAACGTCAACTCTGATGCATATTGGAATATCGGCATATTATATGTCATCCGCGAACAATGGAAATATAACAAATATTTTGCTATCCATGACGATGTTTTCACTCTCCAAACATTTTAATAATATTTTCGGTTTCCTTCGCATTTACTAGTTCGTGTGAAAATGAAGAAAATAATAATTGAGCGATCCAAAAACTAATTTGACTACTAAATTTTTAATAAATACTGGGTTATCTATCTAGTGGAAATTGGATGATGATAATGATAACCTTCATTTCGTAGAATACAATGTAATACTGAGATTATTTTGTATCGTCGGCCAATCTTCATGATCGCGAAACAAAGCATTACTTTTTCTCCCAATAACACAATGTACTAGGTATTTTCTCTGTTTATCAGCTGTTTTTCGAAAGTGAAATATTCATGTCAACTAGAATAATTGATAAATTTTGTTTTGAAGTGGATACAATTATTGTTGTGAAATGTAACAAGAAAACATTACATTCGACGTTAGTGCAAACTATAAAAAGAAAGCTGTAACAGATTCTGCCAACCACGACGACTTTTTTATACTCGAAACATCGAAATAATCCGAAACATTCCTCGAAACACACAATTGAGCGTTCCAAATACTAATTTGTCGCCTAAATTTTGAATAATGGAATCGGTAAGGTTCACAGAATAACTAGTGCGGCGCGGCGGTAAATTCATTCATCGTTTCAGCTGACTTTTCATGCAATTCGACACTGTTTGTCGCTAGAAAAAAAGTGCGGAAGTTGGGCTTGTCGGTATTAGCCAACTTAAAATGGCATAATGACTGCAAAAGTATGTAGCGATACCAGATTTAGTATGTTTCCTATTTTTTTGACTCGCAGCATCAAAAATGTAAATGTACTTGCCTCGAGTATATCACGGACAGTGATTTTAATTTTTGTACGACGTTTACATTACTGAAAATGCAAAAAGTACTAATTTCTCCATCGGAAATTTGATCTTGCGTTTCCGAGATATGAACAATTGAATTTGTCAAACAATAGTTTGGTAAAGGTGTTTGTGTATAATTTCCTCAAAAACTTATCACATCCAAATTGAAAAAATGCGTTTTGAAGGTGTACCCATTGTTATCCTGGCGAACAAAGAGTAACTTTCATAGATCTGTATTGGGTAGCGTGACAAAGCTGACCTCTGACCAAAACATATTTGTATGCAACGAGCGAAGCCATTTATATCACAGATTTTCTCAATCATTCAACTAACAGTATTTACGAATTTTGTGAGAATTTAAGGATGAGTAACAAAATGACGATTTTTCCTTGGTTGATTTTATTGGGTTCTTACTACCACAATCTGAAAAAATTACAATTATTATTAATGTAAGCAAGAGAAAGCAATGACAGGAGACGAAAGTTGAAATAATCTGTTTTTAACATGCTATCTGCGGATACTTGTATCTCAGATGATACCTGCTACCCTTCTCGACAGACATATTAAAACTCAAATTTTTTAAATTTACGAAAACAAACCTAGAAGAAAATATTTTTGAACGAGTTTTTTTTTCATAGGCAAATTTGAGTTATACGTTATAAGTTTCTGACTAATAGAACGTGTTTCATTAAGAAAGAACTGTTTTTCAATTGACGCAGCAACTTTTAGGGGTAGATTAAAAATCTACCCTTCTACACTCGTATAGATTCCAATATTGATTCTCATTTTTTCAGTTTGTGGTAGGTTGAGAACCCGAAAACAAACTATGAAAAAAGAATCTATCCACCACGAAATGATGACATTCAAACAGTACTTGAAAAGACGATAAATCTTGATTTAAAACATGTTTTTCTCAAGTTCCAGCATTTTTAAAACGCGCTCAAAAACTTTTTTGCTTCAATTGACAACAACGTCTCAACTTCTGCAAGATCTAGTTTATTTTAAATCGTTATATATTTTTGTGGAATCATCTCGCTTTTAAGTCTTTGGATATCCATGTATTCATGAGTATCGAACTGGCTGAGTATAGGACACGATAAACTAAAGAATATCCACTATAATTTCTTGAAAATAGATCACCAGTGAGAAAACATTGAAAAAATAGTCTTTTTCAAAAAGTAATTTATATTTTTAAGTTTTGAAATGTCCCCACGTCACGACGTTGAGGATATTTCAGATGTTAACCCCGACCTAAAACTTTTCGGAAATATTTTTTAGTAATAATAGTAAAATTGCAGAAATAGTATATTGTTTACCCATTAGGAAAAGCTTCACATTCCCGGATGTAGCATTTTCTTCGAGGTAGAGATCCTATTTTTCGTGATAAACTCGGTTGAATTATACCAACACATGAATTTCAAAAGACATTTTTCGGGTCACCTTCAAAGAAATAATAGTCATTCAAAATCATTAAAGAATGTGTTTTTTCAAATCTACTTTCATGTTGGAAACTTTCCACTTTTTCAGCGAGGAGAGACGAGGAGGAAATATATTTCCCGACCTCTTTTAAAACCTTTTTGTCTTTTATTCGAAACATCATTCAACTCATCGGAATTTTCGAAGTGTTCAGATCCCCGTCAACATGTATATGCTACCGGTCAAACTCGATTTCAGGATAAACTAAGTGCCTAGGCAAAACTAATTCGTCCTACATGCAATAAGATAAACTGGTATAGCTAGGTTAAACTGGTTCGTCATAAGCCAGATTGTATAAAACAGTTTAGCCTAGGTCATACTGGTTTATCCTGATAGAAAAACACACTCTTAAGGTTAGGATAGGTTAGATAAATTGGCTTAACTGCTTTATCCTATCGAGCTTAGGACGAACCAGTTCAGCCTAGGCTATACCAGTTTATTGCATGTAGGCGAATGAGTTTAGACTAGGCAAAACTATATCCTGAAATCGGGTTTGGCCGGTGACATACACACACCGACGTAGTATTTATTACAAACCAACCTAACCAGCCAGCTACCACATAGTATCTCAGTACCGAACTTACAAAAAGGACATAGCTCGGGATATAGAGTGCCTACTCACTTCCTTCTTCAAAACCCAAATCCTCTTCGATAACAAAAGCTCCACTCGGACTTCAGAAGTCAAACGGGTTAAAAGTTCGTTTTCCCCACACCCGAGCTTTTCGAACATTTTTGTGCGTAGAACACGAATCCGCACCTGCAAGAATGATATTGAATATTGTTACGATTTATCCTTTGGCGCGCTTATTGAAACTCCAAACAACACTAAACTACTTTAATTACAACTCTTTATCACAATACAAAACAACAATCACTCGAATTGCTCCGCTGACTCTCCAACGCTCTGTACTAAAGCACTCTGATAACCTCTCTGTAATAGAAATTCTCTCTAAACTTCGACTTCTGCACTTAGCAATACTAAAGCTCTTAGCTTCACTAAGCTAGAAACTCTGATTAACTATCTGCCTCGCTCCACGTAGCTCGGAATAACTTAACTTTGCTAAACTCTCTCTGCGAATGAACTGTCTCTCTGAATAACTACCTCTGATAATAACTAACTGTCCCGCGATGAAGCGTCTCCTTTCATACCTGCGTACGCCTATGGAGAATCTTCGAGAGAGGCCTCGATGATGTGTATCGATTTCTCCACGCGATTTACGAGTTCCTGGAAAAATGACGTTCGCTCTTCGACCCCTCCTATTATTCTGCGTTTATGACCGACAGAGCCGGCGCTAGGACATTTCGTAACAATATGTTCATGACCTTCCCGCAAAAGTTTCAAGTTTCGTTACGGCCCTTCAAAGTTCGCTTTCTTTTTTTTATCGAAAAAACGATAGAACCAGAAGTTTTTATTCGTCAGATACCATTTACAAGTGAACCCACCTCATTCATTATTTTCAACTTGTAAGGATTTTTCACAAAAAACTCGATAAACATTATTCCGATAGTCATCTTGAAAATTTCATCCGTTAATTCCACTCCAAAATATAGTATTTATGCATCAAATTCATTAGCCTCAGTTTCAATTTTTTGAATTGACCCGTTCAAAAAATGAAAGGGGGCGACATTAAAGAAAAGCACTCTATTTTCAACCTCTACGTTAGACTAGGCAAGCTGTACTTTCACAAAACGAAAATTGTTGACAGCATTTCGATGAGGAATGGTTGAATGGTCAATACTGAATGTAAAAAAAATGCGTGAGCTCGGGGTCGGAACTAAATATTTGGGGGATGGGGGTTGAAAGCCTTATTGTCGCAATTTCTGACGAAAGGTGTAGTCCTGAAGAAAAGTTTTCAACGAGAAAGTTATAGATCTTGTAAAGATCTAGAGCACTTGTAGAATGACTTTCGCACATGACCTCAAAATTACCGAGATACATGCAAAAAACTGGGTTTTTAGTTTTTTATGTTTCATTCCCACAAAAGTTATTATATTTCGATTAAATTTCGTAAAAATATTCTTTTTGTTTCTAATAACCACATTTTATTTCATAACGATGAACCGAATAGTTCCAAAGATAATACACTTTTTCGTCAAAAGTATATTTTTTTCAAACTCAATTCCTCCTTCAGAGAGTGAATGGTTTTTCCTGGGCTCATTCTCTTCCATTTTATCTATAGTTTCCAATAATGAAATGAAAAATGATAGTCTCCATTTGAAAACGTGCTCAAAAAAGAAACTATAAAAATATTCTTCGCAACTGTGAATTTGTTAATGAATGTCGAATATATATTCAAACCAAATATTTCGAAAAATAATCACATCATTCGATTCTTTCGAAAAAAATACAACGAAAACTCTGTTTCATTTTATGGTAAACGATATTTGTGTTAAATGGAATTGATGAGACATTTTAATACAAAATAGAAGGATCATGATTTTTTTATTTTCAATTAAATAATTTATGATTTTTTTTTTGAAAAAATTGTGATTTTCAAAATATCTACAGTCACATATCAACCAAAATTATGCACAAAATTGACATTATATAATGTTCCAAGCGAATCTGAAGCTTTCTGATGGTTGTTCAATTATTTTTTCGGTATCTCCATCCGTTTGGAAAAATTTCTTGGTCTTCAAACGTCTCTTCATTATCACTGAATTCGTTCAATGAGTGGGTTTCTAGGTTTGAGACCTGGCTTTTCAATTCCGTTCGAAATCTCCTCGAGGTTGTTCAATTATTTTTTCGGTATCTCCATATGTTTGGAAAAATTTCTTGGTCTTCAAACGTCTCTTCATTATCACTGAATTCGTTCAATGAGTGGGTTTCTAGGTTTGAGACCTGGCTTTTCAATTCCGTTCGAAATCTCCTCGAGTTCGTCAAAGTTGACAGAAATTAGAAGAGTATTTGTTTGGACCGATACATTTCGTACATAAATCTGTAGTCCATGTTTTTGGCACTCGCATTGATAACCCTCACTGGTTTCGCAGGCACAAGAAAATATTTTTTCTAAATCAGAAGAGAATTGATGCTTACCTTGTTAGCGAAACGCGCATCGAGTGCAAAAATATAAGTTTGGTGTTAGGTGTTAGGGTAATTGAACTCTAGGTAAAGTTTCAACTTTCACACCAAAGTTGAAACTTGACATCGTTTATTAATGATGATGGTGACATTTGTTTTGTGCCCAATTAAGCAGCCCGCATACTTGAAATAGAAAGTGTTATTGAAATGAATCTTGCAAATATTACTTCTTGAATGATTTCTGATGATACACACACAAGAAACAATTTTTCTCTCGAGAAATAGCTTACCTCGACTTTCAGCCTCTTCAAGCAGTATTTTGCTCTCGAGAGAAATGAATCACTTTCCGGTGTGTGATATAGAATTCCTTACATCACAGTTATAAAGTTCTCCCGTTGCCTAACAACTAGAATTATGGAAATGTCCCAAGCATGGGCGTAGCCAGGCAGGGGCAGGGGGGGCAGCTGCCCCCCCCCTAGCTGGGCATAAGCGCTTGGTTGTAGAGTTTCCAACCCAAAGAATAAATAATAACCATAAAGAAATGAACTCTTTGATAACAATTTTCAACACTGTCAGTGACAGAAATCAACCTTGCATAAGTGGTAGCCACCCATCTCTAGACCGGGCTGTAGATGTTGGTGAACCCAATACTGCCTAGGCTTGACGACGGGTAGGTACACGGCCACAAGGGTAGTTGATTCAGCAGTTCCTGCGTTCTCTTCTCTCTGGTTCCTGTTCTGTGTTCAGCAGAGTCCATTTATCTATGAACTTACGTTTCTTCGATAGTCTCGAAAGTCTAACGCATCTCTATTATTTGTACAAAGACAATAGATATGTTTATTGTGTAATTATTGTGACATTGCCAAATCTAACTTAGTGCTTGTTTTTCATATAAATAAAAATGGATATAAGAATTTTTTAAATGGTAAGTAATTCATGTGTAACCCAATGTATAAACGATTTTTTTTAGTTGCACGTACTCTATCTACATAAAGTTCGACTTTTATTCAGTATGTAGGTATAGTAAGTCATATACATTTCTGTTTCTCTTATTATTAATTTTTATTACCAAAAAACGATTGTAAAAGAACAAATATACTTGATCTTTTGTTAAATTATTTATTACATTTGAATTTATGACGCATGCCAGAATTCGCCTGGATACAAACGAAATTATTTTTTATTATTATTCGTTAGCGATTTGTTAATCATTATTTATTTCAAAATTGGTTGTGTATTCTTCAGCAAAGAGGAAAAAAAAGATAAGACTATTACTGACAGTGAAAATGAAATAGAAAAGCTCGACAATATGCCACACACCTCTAAAGATTTGTGTATGCTGAGAATACACAGAGAAATGGTTCAAGAAAATAGGGACGTCATTGAAAGTAAAGTTTTGAAACGATTTTGCAAAGAACCTCGTCGGTTATTATTAGTGCATTAATAATTTATATATATAATTAGAGGGGAAGTCTTTGCTGACCAGTTAAGAACGAAACTGTAGTTTTTTTGGGTGAACAGCAGAACGGGAGTGTACTCTTATAACACCAGTTATAAGAAATATTGGAAAAACTGGTGTTATAAGAGTACACTCCTGTTCTGCTGTTCACCAATATATATATATATATATATATATATATATATATATATATATATATATATATATATATATATATATATATATACATATATATATATATATATATGTATTCCTGCCCCCCTCTGAACAAAATCCTGGGGGGAGGCAATTTTCAATTTCAAGTTTCGAAGTTCGAAAGTACATCCCAATATATATAGGTATATATATATATATATATATATATATATATATATATATATATATATATATATATATATATATATATATATATATGACCAGTTAAGAACAAAACTGTAGTTTTTTTGGGTGAGCAGCAGAACGGAAGTGTACTCTTATAACACCAGTTTTTCCAATATTTCGATAATGTTTATTACCATCTTCAGGGAAAAGCTACAAATTATTATTTTGAGTTATCACTTCAAATAGTAACAAGAACCTTACTGTATTTGAGGTTAGTCGTATTCAAAACGTTGGTAAAGTGGTATAACATGTCACAGACGATAAAATATGTTCACAGTCCAATATTAAAATTTTACACCAAGTAAATTGTTTGAAACGCCATTAAAATATTAACGGGATTAAAAAAATATAGTTGCATATTCAACAGGTGAATACACATAAACGTCGACATTAACGGTTGAATATGAATTATGAATGACATTGACAATGAAGTTTAAAATGACAGAGTTGACATGAAGTATGGAACATCTAGAAACAGGTGTGTGCAGAGACATCTGCCAGGATGGAACAACGCCAGAGTGAGAGAATACTGCTGCCAACTGTTCGGAATTGAATTTATAGTTATCAATATTATTGATATTTGAAATTGAAGGATGTTAACATCAAATCAGAATGGAATTGAGAAAAGATTGTAATTATTGTGTGAAAACTATTTCAAAACAAATTTAAAAAAATATAATTTTCAATTTAAATTAGTAGAATTATTGTTGTTTACAAAATGTCGAGAATTTGTATCAATATCAAGTAGGTATGCATAGATTCCACTGAGGTGTTTAATATCAGTTCTTCTGTTAAGGCAAGATGTTGATTGAGAGATAAACGCCATTTCCAAGAACAACCGCTTAGACTCATTTTGTTCAATACTAAGAATTTTTGTTGAATTGTAATCCATGATCCATCTTTGTAAACATGGTTACTCAAGGCACATCTTTGAGAATGTGACCTACTATCGCTTTTATGTGATGAAATTCGATCTTTAAGAGATCTGCAAGTTTGACCAATATATTCGTTATCGCAGTTATGGCAAGGAATTGAATAAACCAATTTCGAGTGAAGCAAAAAGGGAGTTTTATCTTTAAGATTGGAGAACAGATTATTAATTGTAAGTAAAGTTTCATGTGCGATTTTTACATTGTCTCTAAAAATTCTTGTCAGTTTGGGAGTGACTTCACAAATATATGGCAAAGAGGTGAAGAAAATCTGGGCGGATTGGTCTCATTTGTAACAGTGTGAAACTCCTCCCTTGGGTGCGCCCTTGAAATGTCCGTTTCCTTAGGAAATCTTGATAGAAATGTCAACAATTTGGATCGATTTGCGGAAAAATGAAATACTTTCGGATAATTGTTCAAAGTTGAATAAGAGTTGATATTTCTCTAGTTAGTTTTGATTTTGCACTCGGTTCTTTATGAAACGAGTCTACATTTTTCTCAGGAGTTCATGTTCTTCAATGCTTGGATATCCAGGAGGCCTATCATCGTTTCAGCTGACGTTGCATTCGATTCGACACTGTTTGCTGTTGGCGGCTAGTGAAAAAAGATGTGCGGAAGTTGGGCTTGTCGGAATGTATTTGAACAATCAAGAATGAAAATTATTTGTGTCTCGAGCGGCTCGGTTTTTCTATCGATTTACCAACAATGTGGTTATGTAGACGAGCTTTATCTGTTAGTGGAAACTCTTTATCGAAAGGTTGGCTGATTACGAGTGGAATATATCTCGTTTATGGCTATTTGATCGGCTTGAGCGTGCACTTCAGCGTATTATTCCATTCGGATATTTTATCTACCGTCGAATATTCATGGTCAGAGCTGACATTATTTTGTCATTGTGCAGGATGTTACAATTTTCATGTTCACTAATGGAGTGTTGAGTAGACAGGGTTATCCAATGGTAGATTTCTATTGATAATAGGGGAGCCCAAGCGGGGATTTCGGGATTTACTAAAGCGCGGCAGATTAATATACAGGGGGATACCTTGTACCCGGTTTAGTACTTCCAGCATATATGAGCCCTATATATATGGCCGCGTTTCAAGGATAAAAGATCAGATTAGTAAAATAAAATTGATCATCTGAAATTCTCGAGCGCATCAGATTGAGGTAGGGTGAGTTAGTTACATCGTGAAACGTGTATATTCCACTAATCTGACAATTCGAGAGTGACCTAAAGAAGAAGGAGGGCTACAAAATTGTAAAAAAAGCGTCATCTCGACATTCTCGAGCGTGGCTGATTTTTTTTATTTTGAAGGGAATAATTCAAGAATTGCAAACAATATATAATCTGACGATTTCCACAAGCCGAAATAATGAGAATTCATCGATAAAGTTTAATGCGTGCAGCTACGTGATGCCTGTATCCCCCTTTTCACGTTTCTATTTCTCTCTCACTCTTTCTCTATCTATTGCAATCTCACTCCGTCCCCACTCTGGTTTCTGTTGCCATGATGCCATGACAGTTGATCACACAGACTCGTTGGTGCAATGATATTAATTACAACGAATATCCAACGTTTTAAAATTTTAAAAATCTAATTGCTCATAATTATTTTCTTATAAATACAAGTATTCTACTAAAAAACATACACTTTTTTCATTTGCATGCTTTCATTATTCAAGATCGATGATTTAAAAAAAATTCAAATTGGCTGAATAGGCGAATCCCTACAAGTAATCGTCAGATTATGAGACTGCAATGTCTGGGACGTAAAGATGAACCATATATATCTTAATCTGACGCACTTGTGTATTTCAAAATGAGAATTTTTTTTCCACATTCTAATAACGGTCGCGAGTCTGTGTCACATTCAAACAGTCAGATTATTAAATAAGAGCTTTTTTTTAGGTTCACTTAAAATCCCCTCAATAAATCTGACGCGCTCGAGTTTTTTTTTCATTTTCCACCCTTACGTACGACCATACCCGGCATGGAAAAAATCAGATTACCATACGTACACTTTCAAAAGTATGTAAGACATAGAGGATATTAATATCTGACGCGCTCGAGTATGTCCATGCAATAGTTTTTTTTTTACATTTTTGAAAATCTATAGCCGCTCCCCCCACCGATAAAATAATAATAATAAATAAGTTTATTCAGATTTGAAATAGGGTAGGTAATGTTTTAACAATTTCGTATGTACAATTTTGGAGGTGTGCTGAGATAGTGAAAGATATTTTTGAATAAACAAGTACCCACTAAGGCAGAGCCTGTGCGTGGGATAGTAAATTATCCTTAAATAGTCACAGTTATTGGTACAAGACACTTTAAATAAAATTCATTTAAAACATATGAATACACATATACCTACATATACACACATACACATATAAACTTCGATATACATTTCTCTAAAATAATTATAACAAAATAAAATTGTACTAAATATAGTGATAAAATATATGGCAAATAAAATAACACTAAATAAGATGTACATATAAATTTGATGCATAAATATCACAATACAGGTAACGAACAATACTAATAAAATAGATTTAAAAGATATTAAAATATTCTAATATTTGAACAATGAATGGATGACCAGAGCTGTGCCGAGCACTGACGCTCAGTGCTTCGAGCACTAAGCACTAAGCACTCTTGAAGAGTGCTCCGGAATCTCGAGCACTAAGCACTAATTTTGACAAAGTGCTCGCGATTACTAAGCATTTTCGAAAAGTAATTCGATATGGGGAGCACTAAGCACTAAGCACTGTTCAAAAATATGATAACGTTATACACTTGAATTGCTTTTTGACATGGTTTTTGTATATACAAATTCACGTAAAATTCAATCCTAAACATCATGAAACAGCATATTGAGTCGAACCCAATGCTTTGCCTATGATTCATTATTTGTAAGTATAGCATTGAATACACTGATGGGGTGGAGGCGGAATGAATACGACTCGCATTATGATTATTAATATCATTTAATATAAATAAATACATATCTCCAACAGAAAACAGAAAAACATAACGTCAATTCTCTAACAAACTAAATGTTACACATCAATTCATGATTCATTTTATTGCCTTCACCTTGGATTCGTTCTTCGGATATAGATATTTTGTCAACTTGCTATGATCTGTTTTTTTAACTCATTAAAATCTAAAGAGCGATAAATAGTTAAAAGTCAATAGAAATTGTACGTACCTACATTCCGACAGAATTATTAAAAAATCAAAGTGATGTAAAGTGTGTGTGTGTGTGTGTGTGTACACTCATATTCCAAAGAGAATAGGTATAAGCATTTTTGTTGATAATGAGATTATAAATCGAAATGCACGATAAAATACAAGGTGTTCCATTAAATATATATCATTTCTGATTTCAATTTTTGTTTGTATTCAGCAACGAGAAGGCTATCAAAAATTCCACTAGTTTGCGCCTTCAACCAAATTCGTAGCATCAAAAATAACAGTGATGGCAATGTTGCCAACTCATATTGAAACACCCCGTATAAAGTACGAAGGTAAATAGTTCCCCCCAACTTTATCGTAATTTGAATTTTAGAAAGATTTCCAAAAAATGTCTTCAATGCATATCCATTGAATGACCCTTTGAATCGAAATCAATGTCAACTACTAACAAGCCATACAAAGTGAATGTAATTCTGTCAAAATAAACATACAGGAGCGATCAACTTTCCGACTCGCCCTGTGAATTCTTCTCGAGTATCTTGTAAATAAACCAACCAGAAGCAAATCCAGTCAGATATTGAATCCTGAAATCAGAATTATATTTCGAGCCGATGCTTCATTTATTGCCTTGCCCGCACAAGGGTCTGCCTTCTGGGCACACTCGTCAGAAAGCAGAGAACAATATAAATTTAAAAAAAATCATGAGTGTGACGTTTTGCCTGAAACACGAAAAAACATTTTTTTTTAAATGAAACCTTAGCTAGATCGATTTATCTCCCTCGAAAACCAATACACCCACTGACCCGGTAGCACTGTGGATTTTTCTGGTTCCCTACAGTTAAAATAGCAAAAACGCTACCGTGAAAATCGTCCCAGAGCGCTTCGGCACACAAAATGATTAACCGACCCTTACCCTCACAAGGCTCTGCCTTCTGGGCGCACTTGTAAGAGTGTTCGGCAAAGAGAATCATAAATGTAAAAATAAATGAATGAAAAATCACGAATGTGACGTTTTGCCTGAAAACGGGGATAATACGACGTTTTTTAGAAATGAAACCTATCTTGATCGATTTATCGCCCCCTGAATTGTTGGAACCGTATCCGATATTCAGATTATTATATATTTATATATTAATCGTTGAAGAAACTGGTTATTTTTCAACTCGAATACCCTGTTTCTCTGAGAGACAAAGGATTGTGTCAATGGAAATAATTGTTGAAGAAGTCGACAACTGCATTATAAATTTGGGAAATTACTCTGGAGCCCATGTCTCCATAAGCCGCCTTCTATTGATAAAATATCATTCGATAGAACTTACCTATCTATACTGCGTACTGCTCCGACACTCAACGCACTCGGTAACACTCAAAACAAGACTGAGATCTTTCGAAGATGCATATGGAAGCGATTCAGACTCAAGATTTTGTCTTGAGTGGGGGTGCACGTTCTCATGTTTCGACAAGTAGGAAGTATGGAAAGACTTAGTGCTTAGTAATCCCGAAAAGTGCTCGGGAGCACTTTTCGGGATTACTAAGCACTAAGCTCTTTGGTAAAATGTTCGAAGCACTAAGCACTAAGCACTGGTTCAAGAAAGTGCTCGGGAGCACAGTGCTTACGAGCACAAAAGTGCTCTAAGTGCTTTCACGAGCACTAAGCACAATGCTTTGGGACAGCTCTGTGGATGACCATTCGTTCTGAAGAAAGAATGAAACACTTGGTCCTTTTTTTGAAGGAGTGTATGTTGGTCACTTCTTTGATTTCAGTTGGGAGAAAGTTAAAGAATCTACTAGCCAAAAAAATATGATTTCTCTGCCCTATTCTCGTTCTAGATGATACCATTTTCAGATAGTTGTTTGTTTTCAAACGAGTTTGGTAGTCATGGTCGATGATTGGTAGATTAAATCTGTTTTTGAGTTGTCTCATCACAGATTTATAGTAATAGTGCTGACGTAAATCAAAACTTTCGTTTCTGCGAATATTAGGTCTGATGAGTATCTGATGGGTTTGGATGATATAATTTTCAAAAATCGTTTTTGAATAACTTGGAGATTCTGTAGGTGTGTATCTGTTGCTGCCCCCCCATGCTATAATACCGTAGGTGAGTCGTGTTTCCACCAATGACTGATAAAGAATTTTGAGGTATTTGAAATCCAATATTTGTTGAAAGTGTTTGAACTTATAAAGGAGCGAACGGAGAGTTTTGCAGACTTGCACCAGATGCTTATCCCATCGAAGATGACAGTCAACTATGATGCCCAGGTATTTCGCGCTATTATCTCGTTTTATCATAATAGTTTCTTTGATACTTTTTTCAATTTGTAAGGAGTCATAGTCAGGAAGGCCACTGACGTAACAAGAAAAGGGAACGAAATAGGTTTTTTCATAATTTATTGAAAGTACTCTTTGATCAAAACATTTAATTAAACTTCCCATATCTTTTTCTGCTTGTTTTTTCAATCCGTCCCAAGTTACATCATCATACATAATGACAGTGTCATCTGCAAAACTGGAAACCGTACCGGAGCTATTGAAAGTAAGTACAGAGTTTATATAAATTATGAAAAGTATTGGACCCAATACGGTTCCTTGTGGTACTCCACATTTAATTTTTAATTTTTTGCTCAATGTTCCATCAATTTCAACACGTTGTTCCCTATTCAGAGGATAAGTTTTCAAAAGTTCAAGGGCTTTTCCTCTAAATCCTAGATCTTGCAATACCTCTAACAACTGTGTATGATTGACAGTGTTGAAGGCTTTTGCAAGATCTAAAAAAACGCATAACGATGGTCGGCCTTCGTCTAAATTTTCATAGATTTCAGTTGTGAGTGAATGAATCGCATCTTCTGTGGATTTTCCATCTCGAAAACCGAACTGTCTATTCGAAATTAAGTTATATTTTTCCATATATTTCATCATTCTTATTTTTATAATAATAATAATAATAAAGCGTCTTTATTCACCATGAATCTACAAATGAAGGTATTTACATATAATTGTGCAAATAGTAGTCATAGTGAAAGGCGGGGTGTCAGCTTTCGCTGTTTTTAAACTCAACCTTGACAACAGATTTGCATTAGCCAGATGAAATGAGAGGAATACAATCAATGATCTTAATCAATTTAGATCTTGAACTAATTATGTCTAAAAACTATTTTTAAACTATTTATGTCTAAAAATACATTAAAAATAAAATGTATAGAAACTAAAACAAGCCTGCTACATATTTGGAATTAAAGTCGCCAATCAAGAAGAGTGCGCCATAAACAGCATATAAAGGAGAAACTAGCCAAGAAGAAGCGACTTGTCTTTTTTTGAAGTTTTTGATTGTGAACGACCTATATTCTCCGGGGAGCGCGTTGTAAAGTTTCGGGGCGTTATATGAGAAACATCGAGTGAAGATTGAGGTCTTATGCTTGGGAATGACTAGGACTGATCTATTTCGTGTAGCGAACCTATTTATATTCGAAAAGGTATTGAGTTTGTTTGATAAGTACTCAGGCTTCCTAGTGAGTAGAACTTTATGTGTATTAGTCAGCAAGTGTAATGTTCTAAGCTGTTCCAGTTTCAGCCAGCCTGATTCCACCATAACAGGTGTTATGTGATCAAATTTGCGGACTCCGAAGGAAAAGCGTAGGCAGCTATTTTGTATGCGCTGCATACAAAATGCGCCTTAATGCGGGTCCATAGATACTGTCACTTTGGAAAATATTAACGATTCACACAGTTTGAGCTTGAGTTTCGTGGAGAGTAAATCGCGATTAGGAATCAGTTGTCTGAGAATGTTGTAAGAGGATTGGATTAGAAAGTTTACGTGTCTAGTGAAGCGAAGATCCGAATCGAGCCACAATCCTAGGTTTTTTATTTCTGATACGAAAGGTAAGGCGTCATCATAAATGCGAATTTGTAGTGAGTTCTGTGTCTCTATTCTGACTTTTTTTGGACCGAAAAGCATCACTGCAGATTTCTTAGAGTTGAGTTTCAGTTTATGGGCGGAAGAAATATCGAAAATAGAATTTAGATCTTTATTAATAAGGAGTTCAGCGGATTCTAAATTAAGGAAAGGGAAAGAGAAGTAAAGCTGGGTATCGTCTGCGTAGTGATGTATGTTGCATTTTTCTGCGTAGAGATGGAAGTCACTTATATATAAACTGAAAAATAAGTGACCAAGTATGGAACCCTGTTGAACACCCTTGGACACAGGTAATACCCCCGAGGCTACCCCGTCCAGGACAACTTTTTGTGTGCGATTTGAGAGATAGTTTTTTACTAGGGCAACTGCCTCAGTGGAAAAGCCAAAAAACATGAGTTTATCACACAAAATGTCATGGTCGAGAGTGTCGAAGGCCTTACTGTAATCCAATAGTACCAGACATGTCGAATTACCTTCATCGAGAGATTTGTAAAGATCATCAGTAATAGACAATAGGGCTGTCGTGGTGCTGTGTTGGCTTCTAAACCCAGATTGCACTGAGGTAATGATTCTGCGTTCATTCACAAAAAGATTTATCTGATCTTTCAATATCAGTTCTACAACTTTCGACAGGCAAGGTAAAATTGTGATAGGTCTGAGGTCGGAGTATCCAGAGGGTGAATTACACTTGGCTAAAGGTTGAACTATACCATTCTTCCAACATTTTGGGAATATCCCAGTAGTTATTATTTTGTTTACGAGAAAGGTGATGTGATTCAAAAGAAATGACTCGATGAGACGAATCATTCGGAGGGAGATTTCGTCGGAGCCAGTAGCATTACTCTTAATCCGGTGAAGGTTGGTTTGTACCGCTTGGCTAGAGACAGTGGAGAAATGAAAATATTTTTCGAAAGCTTGAGGAATTCCTTAGCGGTCCAGCAATAAAACCTGCCTGGCTGATCGGTCGGGTTGAGAGACTGAATTGAAATGTTTGTTTATGTGATTGACATCTTTGAGATCGTTTGGAATTTCTGTAAGAGTCTTTTTTCTCAGGATATCTAGTGATCTCAAAGTGTTCCATGTAGCTTTCGAATCTTTTCTCGCGAGAACATATTCGAGGTAGGCTTTCTTCTCTCGCCGTATTGCACCAGTTGTAGAGTTTCTTAGTTCTTTGTAACCATTCCAGTCCGCAACCGACCGTGTTTTCTTATATTTTGTCCATGCTCGATCTCTTAAAGAGATTATTTGTTTCATATTGTAGGTTAACCAAGGGGCTGGAGGTTTACTTACCCTTTTGGTTTAGGTAGGTGCATGTATCTCAAAAAGGTTCATTATGTTACTATTTAAGAATGTGATCATATCATCAACATTATCAAACTGATAAATATAATCCCAATCCATTTTCTGAAGATCAGCGCAAAAAAGGTTATTATCAAAGTTGGCGAAATTACGATAAGAAATGTACTTTGTTTTTTTGGAATTTTTATAACTTTTTCTAGTATTTTTGCTGAATTACTTATAAGAGAAATTGGACGATAGTTACCTGGGCTCTTTTCACAACCTTTTTTAAATAGAGGTTGGACAACGCCCTTTTTAAAAACTGATGGAATATGACCTTTTATCAGTACTTTATTTATTAAATGTGTCAGTGGACTTGCGATTTCATTTTTAATTTCTTTCAGTGTTTCTGATCTGATTCCATCAGTTCCTGGTGCTTTGTTGGGTTTCAGAAAATTAATTTGGTTTATGACTTCGTTTTCATCAGTTGGCTGAAAAAACATCGAATGGTGGGAAGGAAATCTAGCCAGAGGAGGGTTTTCTGGAAGTACTACCTGCCTAGCAAGGTTTTCACCAACGTTTATATAAAAATTATTGAAAATATCAGAGATTTCTTGTTTATTATCGGTAAGCTGACCATTTTCATTCATGATTTGAATAATTTCTTCATTTTTTTGGCTTTTATTGAAAGTTTTTATTGTATCCCACAACTACAGCTATTTTTATTGCTTTCAATTCTTTCCCTATAATAACTTTTTTTCCGATTTTTTATCAAACAGTTCAGAGTATTCCTATATTTCAAATATTCTTCCTTCAAAACTACATCAGACATGTTATTTCTGTACTCCCTGAATAATATATCCCTTTTGGTAATGGACCGTACTAGGCCATCTGTAATCCAAGCTTTTCTTTTAATAAATTTTGTGTTTGATTTTTCTGTGTTTTCTGTTTTTTTCAACCGATGAAAAAGTATACGTTATATAATTTTTTTTTTCTTTTTATCATCTGAGCTTCGCAACCCAATAGGTCTCTTTGACGCTCGAATAAATCCCGATTTAGCATCGTGGACTCTCCTACTATGACAATTGATTCATTTGACGGGTTTGATACTGTTCTTGAAAACAGAATATTGATGATTATAATGCCATAGCAAAATGACATTCTCTTCGACTTCAGTGAGAGTGATTCAAGAGTCCATGAAACTGGCAATGATGGAATGCAGTTTCAATGTCGAATTTTCTGAACAAACAAACCAATGTCTAATTAGGAACTTGGGTATTTTTCTAAAGGGATTGAAGTTTGGGGAATCATGTATTGGCTCATCTTCTCCGAATCAAAAAATAGGAATTACAACTTCCATGAAAGAGGTAAAATAAAATAAAACACTAAGTGGTGACGTTGTTAGATAGAAATAACTTTTTCTTGCTGAATTTGTATGCCAAGCATATGAAAATTGAATCGAATAGATAGCATACACAGGAAATACCTACACAAAGCGAAATAAAGATCCAAGTATTCGTAGAAAAAGTTTCACTCACTAGGATAATATTTTTTTCATAGAAGTTGCTATTTCAATTTTTGATTGAAAGAAGAAAGTCAGAACAGAACAGAATTCCTCAAACTTGAATCACTCTACGAAAATAGCCAAGTTCCTAATTATCATTTTAACAATGGCTGGTTTGGTTATCAAATAATGAATGCCACCGAAATAACAACTGAAACCGATGACGGATTTGTCACGAGTTTGATATGTCGGAATCGTCAGGAGTAATCTAGTGAAAATGTTCCGTAATTCATCCATTTTCCCTTTGAAGAGCTCAAGAGATCATTTTCTCTGGGCGAAACGAGATCTTGTCTGGACTAGAATAAAATATTATCCTGGTGAATGAGATTATTTCCACTAATAGCTCTCTATTTTGCTTTGTGTAGATATTTTCGGGAGTGATTACACAAGTGCTTCAAAATAACCGATAATTTTCCATGAAAGCATGTTGTCTAAAAACTGCATGAGTGTATTTTTATATTTTGTCGAAAGAGCCCGACTCCGAAGGAGGAGGGCTCTTTTAGCAAAATATGAAAATAACCGAATGCAGTTTTTTTACTGACAACATGCTTGAATGGAAAATTATCAGGTTCATTTTGATGGACGAGTGTAATTCGGTAGAATATTTCCGGAGTTAAAACAACGACGTTTAAAATTCAGTATTTATGCCTGTAGAGATGACAAATGTACATTTTAACAATCGTTACTATAGATACACGGACCGAGCGGGTATTTTTCGATACCTACCGGGTATTTACCAGCTCGAAAATGTCCCGCCGGGAATTTATCGCTGTAATTGATCGAAAATGTCCCGCTTTATATGGGATTTTTAACATACGATGGAAATATTCAGGTTTATTTTGATGCACGAGTGTAATTCGGTAGAATATTTCCGGAGTTAAAAAAACGACGTTTAAAATTCAGTATTTATGCCTGTCAAGATGACAAATGTAAATTTTAACAATCGTTACTATAGATACACGGACCGAGCGGGTATTTTTCGATACCTACCGGGTATTAACCAGCCCCAAAATGTCCCGCCGAGAATTTATCGCTGTAATTGATCGAAAATGTCCCGCTTTATATGGGATTTTTAACATACGATGGAAATATTCTGGTTTATTTTGATGCACGAGTGTAATTCGGTAGAATATTCGGAGTTGAAGAAACGACGTTTAAAATTCAGTATTTATGCCTGTCAAGATGACAAATGTAAATTTTAACAATCGGTACTATAGATACACGGACCGAGCGGGTATTTTTCGATACCTACCGGGTATTTACAAGCTCGAAAATGTCCCGCCGGGAATTTATCGCTGTAATTGATCGAAAATGTCCCGCTTCGTATGGGATTTTTAACATACGATGGAAATATTCAGATTTATTTTGATGCACGAGTGTAATTCGGTAGGATATTTCCGGAGTTGAAACAACGACGTTTAAAATTCAGTATTTATGCCTGTCAAGATGACAGATGTACATTTTAACAATCGTTACTATATCTATGCGAAAAGAGCAAGAAAAAGTGATTTATATGTAACTCAGTACCCGTTGTGCCATATAGACAGGGCATTAGCTGTTTAAGATAGTTTTTCTTTCTTTTTGAGAAAGATTCAAACGTCTTTGAATAATATACACGTACCTACCAACAGAGAGTGTTTGCGAATTTCTCGATTTCACTTCTTTCACATAATCTGGCCAATATTCATGGGCATGCTTCAAATCAAATATTCTAAATGAACAATTTGTTCAGGCCAGCTTCAACTCACCTACACTGTAGGTTGACGGACTAACACCTATCAGGAAACAACCACTCTCCTGGCTAATACCACGAAGGGCATTGGCTAACAACATATCAACATAAGTCGATGACTTCTCATAATTAAAAATCATATTCGAACAGAGTATCTTTCCTGGTATCTTTCCTAGGCTGATACAAACAAGAAAAAAGCCAAAAACTACACTCTGAACTTTGAGACGAATGAGTGAAGTTGGTAAGAATGTTCTGAGATTTTGGTAATCACATTGCAATTTTCAAAATTGTTCAACTCATAAAAATAGTGGCGTATCAAAGTTTTTGCTTTGAGGACAACATTGTATTCCTTCTGAAGGGTATTCAGAAATCATAGAATAAGAATGATTCATTTCGTCCAGAGAATCTGTTGCCGTTGGGATAGAACATGCCAATCACATTGAATACATAGGGTACATAGGGTTGTATGGGTACATGTCGAGTGATTCAGTAGTCAAGCTGAATATACAGTCATCTGCCATCAAACATACAGTCTATACTAATTGAGTGATAGATCATTTATTTTAGACTCGATTGAAGGTCAGCAAGCGTATTTGTGATTTCTTAGGTTTTCCTCAGAAATATCAACTGAAAATACCTTACCATTTTTTGAAGCTATGAAAATACTCTTCTCTGTCTTCGAATACATTTCTTGATATCCTGGATCTTTCAGTAGAAGGTTTCATGAAAATTTGTGTCTCAAACAAAGTGTCTTTTCAATAGCCAGCATCAGATTGATCGGAACGCTGTTCACCGTCACAATAAAATTTTAACATTGCTCCGTTCCCCCAATGACAAAATTGCCACTTATTCCCAGAGTATATAATATATGAAATTCAATCTTCAACATATGTAGGCCAGGCCAACAGTCCTGTGACCAGTAGAGTATATGAATATCAACGTGCTGCCCGTAAGATGGATCCATCCTGTTCAAAAAGCACCAGGACACAGAACACGATGTAGACTTTGATTATACCAAGACCATCGCTACCGTAAAAACTCTATGAGCTCGGATAATTCACGATGCCGTAGAAATCGAGAAGAGACCTTCCTGCCTAAATGAATGTGATGACGGACTGAGACTTCTAACTACTTGGAAAAACCCAATGTTCCGATGTCCAGTGGCCATTAGTATTTTCGGAGATGATGAATTTCTAAAAACTTTTCGCAACCCTAATTATTTCCTGTTTTATATGCAATGTTGCATATAAAACATCTTACAAATTACAACAGCTTCTTGGTTACCATAAAGAAAATTAAAAAACTCAGAGAAGTCTGGAATTCACGAAATCAGTTGTCAAGATTGCAACAACAAATATATCGGCCAGAGCCGACGAGCTGTAAAAACCCGTTTCAGGGAGAATTTTGCACACATGAAATACGGAAGGGTATAAAAATCCACTGTTGCCTAACACACCCCATGACCACAAAATTGGTGAAAGCAATCTTCAACTGAGCGAGCATGTGCATGAAACAAGACTACTAGATGTATGTGAGAGTCTATAAATAGCAAAATGTAAAAACACCATGAATAGTGACAGGGGATCTATCCCTTTCAGCTCTCTTTTCAGTCCATATCGGACCGGAAAACTTTAGGTATATGAAGAACTAACCATAGTCTTCAGATTCAGTTTTTATTCTCTCCTCCTGAAGATGCTAACCTTGTTAGCGAAACGCGAATCTAGTGCAAAAATATCAGTTTGGTGTTGAGGTAATTGATCTCTAGGAAAAGTTTCAACTTTTTCACCAAAGGTTCCAAACTCATCGTTTTCACCTTAGAAGTGGCAGATTTAGACTTCAGAGAACATATATAGATTTATGTGAAACATTTGAAAATTGATAATAAATGGTTTCCATGTTTTGATCAACCCACTATTAGACAAAAAAATTGCTTTTGAAAAATAGGTACTTGAAGACTCCCTGTTAAAAGGTCTACTTTAAAAATGATATTTGGTACAAATTCTTAATCTCTCGATTTATTCTCCTAAATTTTTAAAGTACTTCTCAGAAGGAATCCAAATATGGAAATCAATATATATATTTATATGTATATATATATATATATATATATATATATATATATATATATATATATATATATATATATATATATATATATATATATATATAAAGCGAAGGGTAGTCTTGACTGACTAGTTAGGGAGAAATACGGAATGTTGTTGGGGATGCATTCAAATTACTGGGCTGTTTAAAGAATACTCTTGTTATCTGGTCGAGCTTTCGAGAATGTTTATTTCCTTTATCAAGACATTAACGTGAGGTTATAGTAAGAAGTCAGACGTAAAATGAGACACAGAAAACTGATACTTTTCCTCATTCGAAAAAGAGAGAGTAATATAAGTTTTTATACATATATATGTAATGTTGAATGCAATGTATGACTCTTTTTCGAATGAGGAAAAGTATCAGTTTTCTGTGTCTCATTTTACGTCTGACTTCTTACTATAACCTCGCGTTAATGTCTTGATAAAGGGAATGAACATTCTCGAAAGCTCGACCAGATAACAAAGAGTATTCTTTAAACAACAGCCCAGTAATTTGACTGCATCCCCAACAACATTCCGTATTTCTAATATATATATATATATATATGATTGATCCATTCGAAAAATCATAACTGCGATAAATTTCCAAAATATAGTAGCAAGCGTGTTCATGAAACAAGATAGTGAAACTATTATTGTTTGACAAAAAAGCCCAAATAATAATAATGAAGCCTTTATTAATACTGGCGGAGTTAAGCTTGCGCTACTTAGCCATTCATACAATCTGCATTTTCCATTAAGACCTCTAATAATGAGCTGCCGAATAATATTGAAATTTCTTCAAATCTGATGAAATTCAAAATTGCATTGATAATTCATTCATCGTTAAGGTGATAAAACATATAGTTGTTCTCTCATGTGATTCGTGTTCATTATAGTAATAATAATATATTCTGTCTATAAATTCGAGAATAATTTATCTCATGTGATTTGTGTTCATTATATTAATAATAATAATATATTTTATCTATAAACTCGAGAATAAAGTGTAAAGTTTTATATATGAAACAGTTTTTGACAATTTAAGCCTTTCAACTGAAAGTTCAAAAGAAAGTTTGATGTGAGACATAAGAAACTTTTTGTAGATATCAATTACCCTAATACCAAACGGATATTATTTGCACTCGACACGCGTTTCGCTAACATGGTAAGCATCTTCATGAAAAGAAAATTGATATAGACCGCGGGCATATCTGCCAGACGACAGTAAATCTGACAGTTGTAAATCCAGCCTGCTGGACAAACAAACCGATCTAAAGAGGCTTTTTGTGCATTTGTTTCATATTTCGAAATATTTTCTCTCGGTAATAACTTAATTTTGAGTGATTGTGAAGTTTCAATCTATCGATTCCTTTCTATTTTCGACAATAGAAAGAATATCAATCCTCTCGCTGTTAAGAGACGTGAATTGTGGATTCAAGCAACTAGAAGAGCAGATTTGAGTTCTGATGAGTTGAAGTAGGCAACGGTATATTCTTGAATTTTGTATCTCAGAATTGAAATTATTATCTCATTAAATTACCATTGTTATTTATGGAAATACGATTTGTTTGTCCAGCAGGCTGATGCGTGTGACGTCACATGCCCGCGCTCTAAAGAACAGTATCAACTTTCTTCTCCAGACGATGCTAACCTTTTGAGCGAAACGAGCGTTCGATGTTAGGTTAATTGATCTCTACAAAAAGTTTCAATTTTTCCACTAAAGGTTCCAACCTCATCGTTTATTCGTGGTACGTAAGGTTTTTTTCTCCATGAAAACTTATTTCTCAACTTTTACTTCTCAAATAAAAAATAATCCGCATACAAGCATCTATGGTAAAACACTATAAGTAATAAAATCTAGCATTTAATATATTCCGGTCTACACTGTCACAAAGTCGACGTTACCCTATAAATCTACAATTGGTCCGTTAACATTCACACGGACATAAATCCCGTGGACCCCTGAACATTCGTGTGTTTGAACATATCCCTACAGTAGCATCACCATAGCGATAAAATTGCGACTGACAGGGGATTTTACTTTAAACCGTGATTGAAAAAATGACAAGGGTCTCTGTTGAATTCGGCACGACCCATTTGTGGTTCAGCTTCTAGGAACCAGGGACCATGAATAATCAAGATACAAACAGCTGATATGGCATGGGACACGGTGGGGTGGCGGAACAAGGCTGATTGTGATTTCCTTGAGTTTCTTAGCGGTATTGCAGTTACGGACAGGAAAAGTTTTTGTTAAATTTTTGTACGAACCTAATCCAGGTTCGACCAGGTGCCTCCTATCTGTGATAAAAAAATAGTTTACTTCGTAGGGTGTGTACCTATGGATACTGTCGCCCAGGGATGCAAATTAGTTGAACTTCATGGTACCCACCGTTTGTTTTCGGATTTTTCCTACAAAACAATGTTGAGGATGAATGCACGGCGGAAACGGTTGATAAGAAATTTCATACATTTTATCTACAGAAGCAAAAAAGTTTTCCGGCTCGAGTGAAGGTAATAATTACAGGTTATCCATTTCATGTTGTAATAGGGGAGCCCAAGCGGGGATTTCGGGATTTACGCGGCAGAATAATATACAGGGGGATACCTTGTGCCCGGTCAAGTACTCCCACCATATATGAGTCCTATATATATATATATATATATATATATATATATATATATATATATATATATATATATATATATATATGTTGTTGAGTTCGGGTTGAACCGCGTCTGGAGTTTTGTTCTCGACGTTTCGGCTCCGATTTTGGAGCCATTTTCAAGAGGTGAATGTGACTTCACGCTGAGGTCTCAATCTGCCTACTCCTCAGGTGTTGTCACAGGGGGCAAGGGTTTGTGACTTGACGCCGGGGCCTCAATCTGCCCACTCCGCAGGTCTCGTCACGAGTTCTTTCTAAGGTCTCAATCTGCCTACTCCTTAGATCGAACTGAGGTATCGAGGGATGTTGGGTAGGATTTATAGCAGCGGGTGCTACTAAAGGACCATCGGATGTCTTGGTGGGGACTGGGCATCTGGAAATTAGGGGTTTCCATGCGTCAAGTCACAAACCCTTGCCCCCTGTGACAACACCTGACCTGACCCGAACTCAACAACACACAACTGACCGCGGAAACCTATCTGAACACATATATATATATATATATATATATATATATATATATATAAACATAAATCAAACCAATTTCAACAAATAAAACTATAACACGTAATAAACCACAACCCCCTAATTTATATATATATATATATATATATATATATATATATATATATATATATATATATATATATATATATATATATATATACATCCAGCTATCTTCCTGGCGTCTTTTCACAACTCAATCTCTGAGCGTCCGTCATGTAGTTCTCAAGAAACCTGTAGTTGTACAGATGAATATTTTCAAGATTCATACACGACGTGTCATGTAAACTATTTGGACTTTGTTTTTCGACTGTAATTATTGGAATTTTCATTTGTCCATTCCTTAGCGTCCTTTCATGGAGCCCCCTCTCAGCGTCCAATATATTCAAGAATTTCCGCTAGCTGGCGTCCGCTTTATATATTTTACTTTCGTCCTTCCGATTCGTAAGCGCCCGGCGATGATGCCAGATTAAACCATAACGGCAATAGGTAACTTTAAGATGCTGCTCGTGGGTTGACTTTCTGAGCTCTGATATTTTGCTTTGATACTTTTTCAATTTCACTATGTACTTGATATTTTTATCTATACACTCATATGTGATTTGTTAAATATATACAATTTATGTAAAACTGACTTTTTCCACAGCTAATAAACATCAGTATTGATTGCCACACTACCTGTGGTCATGTTGTTCGTTATTTAGCTTTGTATTAAGCTTACTCAATGCCAGTCCCTACAAGAAATTATATATTTTTCTTCAAACATTACTAAATCATGACATGACCACATATCTGGAAAATGGCCCTAAAAATCACATTCCAACTCATAAAAAATAAATAAATATATTAAGAAAAATTTATTTGTGGAGATACTCTGTTATAATAGGGTACACGGCAAAGTGTTCACTTGTGTTTCTAATGAGCAGCCAAAATGTATGTTGAGAGGGGGGCCAAACATATACAGTGTCATCCCCAAAGTATGCACCATATGGGAAACTTATTTATTGAGGGTTTTTCGACAAAAAGTTATTCCTGATAAGAGTTTGTGTATCCCCTAAAACTAAACATGCACCAACAAAATACAGTAAAACACACGTAATATACGAGGAGCCTTCAAATATTTGATTTTGAGACAAGAGTATTTTGAAAAATCTCGGAAAATGTTGTTTGGAAAAGTTGTTCAGCATCAAAAAATACATCCAGATTCGAAGGCATGGCCATCTAAGTGGAGTTTTACTTTTTTACCCATTATCTTCATAACTATTTTGGACAAGAAAATCTCCAGAAAATCAATGAGTTTTTTCCAAAATACCTATTTTATTTTGACGTTTTGTGACTTGATATTATCGAATACTAAGTTATTGTTAGAATACTGTATAATTTCCAGTAACATTCGGTGTCAACAAAAAATAAAAATAACCTTGCACCAAAAACTTAGAAAATTATTTAACTGTTCAAAAAATTGACCGTGGTTAACACCTTACTTGTGTGATTTGTAATATTACAGCCTTCTAAAATAAACCGTGGTATACAGGATGCTGTCTATTTATCGTTTTAACAAATTTTTATTTTCGTAGTCCCCATTTGAGAAAAGTGGGTAAAAAATTAAACTTCACTCAGATGGCTATGCCTTCAAACCTGGATGTATTTTTTGATGCTGAACAACTTTTCCAAATAACATTTCCCGAGATTTTTCAGAATAAGAGTACTTTACTATTGTCTCAAAATCAAATATTTGAAGGCTCCTCGTATATAACGTCTGTTTTACCGTATTTTGTTGGTGCATATTCGGTTTCAGGGGATGCACAAACTTTTATCAGGAATAACTTTTTGTCGGAAGACCCTTAATAAATGAGTTTCCCATATGGTGCATACTTTGGGGATGACACTGTATAGGGCTAGAATTGGTAGTCTTTTTTAATTAAAAAAGGTTACTACAGTTGCCACTGTACGGATGGATATAATAATGACTGCAAAAAAATTTTCATGATTCCACGCCAATATTTTCATAAGAAAATACGAAGTTCTGAGACACTGAATGATATTAAATATTTTTTGTGGCTCAACACACCCGAAAACAGACGTAGCAACTTATCGCACCAAAAAAAAATCATGCAACTCGAAAAACCTGCATGAATACATGCAATTTTCTGGAGTTTTAGGTGTGAGTTTTACAACAACAGCAACAAAAGCATAACCAAACCTTCCCCTAAGTGGAGCGTTAGGCGTTAGCACTCGAATCATTCAGAAAGAAGTAAATGAAATGATAACTCTTCAAATAAGATATTTCTCGTTCAGAAAATATCGAATTTCAAAATTTCAACACTACCTTTGACGAAAAATGCAAGAACCGATTTTATTTCACCTAAATACTGACCGTTTTATTCCAATAAATTTATTCGAGAGGTTTCTTTGTTTTTTAATGCTGTGCATATCCTTCGCATATTTTTTTTTTAATTTTTAGAGTGATGTAAATTTGCTACTGTTATCGCAGACTTCCATTGTCTGAGTTGTTAGTATCAGCACGACGCGACGTTTCAATCGATTCAGAATTTCCGATCGTTATTGAGTATACTGACTGACCACCTGAGTTAATAAGACAACATTCATAGGGCTTGAGATTATTGGCAGAACTCCCTGTTTTTCTGATGGGACCCTACCTAGCTTGGTATTATTCAATAACAGGTAATTTTCATCGTGTGTCCTGTATCTGGATTCACTACAAATTGCCATCGACTCATTTATAACAAATGTCATAGAGAATGATCCTGCATGTGATGCACAAGAAATATTTTTTCACAAATTGGAGCTCTCCCCCATTATTTGCTGAATGTACGCAATTTCAAATATCATATAGAATGACAAATATCATAGAGAATGACCCTGCATGTGATGCACAAGAAATATTTTTCCACAAAACGGAGCTCCCCCCATTGCTTGCTGAATGTACGCAATTACTCGAATGGCACGTTTCCATGTCCCTGGGTAAACGAAGGGGTGCAACTGAGTGGCCCTCTTGGTCGCCCGACTTGAGTCTTTTAGTTTTTTTTTGAGCATATAAAACCAAAGTTCACAGCACTCCGAAAGATCCAAAGATAAGCGTTCAACAGTGTGCATGCACATTCACTTAACTAATACGGTATGTTTGTGAGTTGAATCAAATAAAATTTTTAATTTTTTGTCAAGAATTGTCCTTCTGACGTTTATTCGGATTTTATCGAAATTAATTTTCCAGCTTCTAATGCCTTGCGATATATTTTCGATGAGCCACCCTGTATATGATATTACATCGCGTATCCGGAATGAAAAACAAATGGTTTGCAAACCAATTTTTTTTTTACCACCATGTATCAAAAATACCGATTATGAATTATTTCGATTCATTCAATTCATGGGGGCTAGTTGATGAATGATCTATTACACAATCCATAGAGGTTGTAAATAACGAATTGAAATTAATTTTTTGTTCTCCCTGTTGTGAGGTTCAAACCAAATAGTTGTAAAGGATATTGGACACACACGACATCCTATCACCACTCTGGCATGATATCCTTAAAGGAAAAGCCATCTGTATCACTACTTTTGTTCGGGTTTGGAGGTCGTCGTTTTTTGGAATTTCTTCCTGACGTTTTGCTGGCGCGAGTGGCTAGCCTTTGAAGAAGCTAGGAATGGTGTGGTTTCCCGCGAAAAGCTTGGTTCTCCTTGAAAAACCCCCTACTCTAGGTCTGTGCGTCGATGAACTCAAGCAGAAACATCGAAAGAATACAAAGTAGTCATGAGTGTGTGTCAAAACCTCATTTGATTCATAACTTACCTGAAATCGGTTTATCAAATATCACTCACTCTTCACTCAACGAATGTTTGTCAACAAATACTGCACTCATACGAAGGTAGTAGTCCATACTCAAAGTGGAAGACCAATTTTATTGAAAAAGGAAACACGAAGTCATCTCCACAACATATTTAATTCCTAAAGGAACTATGTCCTAGTTAAGACATGTTTCGAACATATATATGTTCATCTTCAGTTAAGTACAAAAAGGCTGAAATAGAGTTAACAATGAGAAAACAGTAAAAGACGAAATCGTGAAACAAAACCGAGGTATTTCACGATTTCGTCCATTTTGTTGTCTACCCACGCCACATTTGCATGGTGTTTGTTAATATTTCCAATTTGTAATGCAGTTTTCATTATTATTCTGGGGTTCCACCCCCATATTATAACATATAATTCAACTTCTTGAACCACTTTGGTTCTCGAAAGTAGTTTAAGGATAGTTAATATGTAGTTTGTCGATTTTGATCTCCCAACTTTCGTAAGTATCATGTAAAAAAAAAATCACTTTTACTGTTTTCTCATTGTAAACTCTATTTCAGCCTTCATGTACTTAACTGAAGATGAACATATATATGTTCGAAACATGTCTGGAGATTGTGGAGATGACTTCGTGTTTCCTTTTTCAATAAAATACTGCACTTTTTAAAACACGCTGCCTTCTGAAATCAGCCCCTATTCAGCGTTGCCTCTTCTTCAGAAATTGAAAGACGCTTGGAAATCGACGGTCCGAAAGTAATATATACCTTTCAATGAATATTCAGAAATGCTCCTTGCGTCGCTGGCGGCAAACCTGATGAACTAATAATATACAAAAGTATTCGAAAAATTTGCACAACTATCAAGAAGGCGTCCAACGAATTTTCAAATATTTGAACTACTCTGGTGCTCTGAGTTCAGATTCTACACAGTTTCTTCAGAGCGTCCATATATGGACGCTCTGTTGGAGCCGGACGCATATATATATATACATATACAGAGGTTTTTTATTGGGCTTCGCACTCAAATGAAAATAGCAACCGTAGACACGTGTTTCTGGGTCATTGCCCGTCTTCAGCACGGTGTAGCCAAGTGCAAGGATGGACAACACTTGGAGAAACATCACAAATGAACGGAGTCATCAACAGAAGCCAGCCGCACATTTGTTGATGACTCCGTTCATTTGTGATGTTTCTCCAAGTGTTGTCCATCCTTGCACTTGGCTACACCGTGCTGAAGAAGGGCAATGACCCAGAAACACGTGTCTACGGTTGCTATTTTCATTTGAGTGCAAAGCCCAATAAAAAACCTCTGTATCATCTATCCACTCGAAACTTCTATAAATTCTATAATGTATCTCCTGGACATGGATGTCACGCAGGTGGCTATAGCTGCCTCCGTGGTGACGTCAGTTGATGCCTTGTGATAACAAGGTCTTCTGACCGAAACCACAAATGTGCGGCTGGCTTCTGTTGATGACTCCGTTCATTTGTGATGTTTCTCCAAGTGTTGTCCATCCTTGCACTTGGCTACACCGTGCTGAAGAAGGGCAATGACCCAGAAACACGTGTCTACGGTTGCTATTTTCATTTGAGTGCAAAGCCCAATAAAAAACCTCTGTATCATCTGTGGAACTTCTATAAATTCTATATATATATATATATATATATATATATATATATATATATATATATATATATATATATATATATATATATACATATATATAAAACGTCTAAATTTGGGGAATCCTCATTAAATGAAAATTAACCTTGGGGTTGCAGTCATAAATTGAGTTTGGCCTGATATAGTGAAACTCTTTATTAAATTGTCGAGCTTTCGAAAATCTTCATTTTCTTTTTCAAGACATTGATGTGAGATTAGATATAAAACAGGAGGAAAAATCCTTGTCCATCACAAACAGAAAAAACATTTCTTATCAGAAACATTCATAAAAACTGGAAAACATGTCTCCGAAAATATCACTAGGAGGAAATGGAACCATTCATCCATATTACATTGAAGTGCACGAATTCATACATGTGCAGATGATTAACAGAACAATTTGGAAAAAAAATTTTTCATTTTACATTTTAACACTTATACATCTTAATCGTACGCGTTTGTGTATTTCGAAATGACAATTTTTTTTCTCACATTCTTATAACGGCCGCGAGTCTGCGTCACATCCAAACCGTCAGATCATTTATTATATAAGAGCCTTTTTTAGGTTCACTCAACATCCCCTCAGAAAATCTGACGCGCTCGAGATTTTTTTTTCATTTTCAACCCTTACGTACGACCACCCCCATGATGGAAAGATCAGATTAACAAACGTACATTTTTTTAAATATGTAGGACATAGATGATATCAATATCTGACGCGCTCGACAGTTTTTTTTTACATTTTCGAAAGACTATAGCCGCTTCCCCCCGATGAAAAGGTATACACATTATATAACATTTTTTCTTTTTATCATCTAAGCTTCGCAACCCAATAGTAGACTCTCGAGTAAATCCCGATTTAGCATCGTCGGCTCTCCTACTATTGGCATGGGTTAGCCGAACTCCAGACCCCAGTTGCGTACTGAAACATTTTTGTAGGTACAGTTCGTGACAAAAGGAGAATTCGGCTCGAGAGGACTGGCTGACGAAACGGTGACGGCACCGAATGTAGATTCCAATATTAAGTAATTCTTATTTTTTCAGATTTTGGTAGATTAAGAACCAAAAAAACTACGATGAAATATAATGAAAGTCGAAGTGAGACAGGATTGAATTCACGCACCATTTGCGTTACATTCAGAATATCACTTCATCTGGATTCTCAATAAATTCAATGAAAATGGGAGATGAAAATGAAATCAAGTTTGTTTCTTTCTCGATTTGTGTATTTTTACCTAGGGCTGGTGTTGCCACCTCGAATCGAGTACTAGTAGACATTGACAATCAGTTGCTTTCGCGTTTCAAAATATTTTTTTGATAGTCTGAGAGACCACGACACTAAACCCATAATGATAGGGCTCCCAGAAATCATACATATAATTCGTCATTTCATTCGTAGGAGAACACAAAATGGCACTCCTGCTATGTCTTGGACCGGTCAACGCTTTGAAAAAATCAACAACAAAATTTTTTTTAGGTTTCTGTAATGATCAGTCTCCGTATTGTGATTGTTCCCCCAAACAGGTGAGGGGAATAAAATAAATGAAAAAGCAGTGCTGCCTTTTCAAAACAGTGGACAACATGGCGGCAGCAGCGTTTGAAAGTCGCCCTCCGCGCAACCGAATTTGTGTTTCAATTCGGTTTTATCGGCAATCGGCCGTTTCTTTTCGATTTTTAATATAGAAATATGCACTATTACGACCAATGGATTTTACATATCGTTGATTAAGTATAAAACAACAGTCAACATTGCTGAAAAATCGAAAAACATCGCATAAGATATGCGATATCATCTGTTTAAACTATCACCGACACGTAAAATCCATTGTTCGTGGCAGTGAATGGCGTATTTCAATAATATAAATCGAAAAAAACCGACCGATTGCTGATAAAACCGAATTGAAACGCAAAATCGGTTGCGCTGAGGGTGACTTTCAAACGCTGCTGCCGCCATGCTGCCCATTGTTAGAAAAAGGCAGCACTGCCTTTTCATATAGTCCTCCCCCTCCCCTGTTTGGAGGTACTATGACTATACGGAAGACTTATCATTGAAGAAACCTGATTTTTTTTAATTTCTTTATTAATTTTTTTCATGGCGTTGGCCGGTCCTAGACATGGCAGCAGGACAATTTTGTGTTCTCCTATGAATGAAATATCGAATTATAATTGGGAGCCTCATCATTATATGTTAAGTGTGGTGGCCTCTTAGACTAGGACGACTTGCTTTTTTCGGCTACTATTTTATAGGTGTTCAAAAATGTTTTTTGATTTCGATTTCATATATAATGAGGAGGAAGAGATTTGAATCAATTATCGATTTCATAGTATCAAAATATTGATGAAGGGGGAATATTTCTGAATAATAGAATGAGCCATGATGATGCCAAAAAATTGTTAATTCTGACTGCAGAAATATTAATTTGGTTTCCAAAATGGATCATGAATAGAAAGTATTTTTTTCAGTGATCAAAGTCCATAGAAGTCCAATATTTGTCTACCGATACCATTCAAAATTACAAAGTTGATGTAATTTGCTGTTATAATGGAGTTGCTACGAAAACTAACCGATGGATTCAAAACGATATACCTAATCTAAAGAATCACTTCAATTTTACAACTTTTCCGAAAGAGACAAAAAAGTTCTAGGACGAGCTCCAATTGGATTCTCTTACGTCTGTTTTCAGTAGTTTTTTGCCGTATGTTGCCGAATTCAAATCAATTTACAGACAAGTTTTCGTATTTTGTTTTCATTCAATTTGAAATCCATCAGGCTCAATGATAAGAGATAATGAGTAACCGTCCTGCCTGTGCGGAATTATCAATTCAAAGTCCTTCCACCTTGAACATTTTCCATAAAAGGAATTGCAATGAATCCAACAATCTTCACCTTGGTGCAACGGCTTCCAAAATGCATTGGCAATGAGTAGCAGGTGTTCTTTTACTGATTAATATTGCATAGTGTTTTGACAGGGTGAGTAAAAATGATGGAGAAGTTGTACTCCTAACGATGACCGAGACAATGATTATTTATTAACTAATACATAATGTAAGTATTATACTTATGGTTTCTGCAGTATTATGCCATATATCATTCCCTCAGGGATTAATGGAGAGTGATTGATAGTAATAGTCTTCATTTCCTCTTGTAGTCCTATCACAAAATTTCTCGAATTGAATATTATCATGAAAACAATCTAACCAAACTCAAGAGTGTCAGTGTCAAACGCGAAGGTAATGTTTTTTGAATAGAATTGAGATGAATGAAACTGAAAAACCATTTTTGATAAATAAATAAGTCGTAAATAAAGTAGAGTATACTACTCACAATACTGACTATTATTCTTCCTCTGGAACAAAGTTTAATAGATGTACCGAACGGACGAAAAAATATGGGTATAAGTACTCAGTTTTCTCCTTATAAAAACACCAACCTTTGAAGACTACGATTTCATGCCAGTTATCAGATATAAAGCGTTACCCTTTACCAGCTATTTTTTCAACAGCACACTCACACATTTTTCTCTCGCTCAGGACCAGTTTTTTTTTGGGTGCACATGGCCTCTTCTGTGAACAATATTTTTCTCCCAGATTAGGTAACTCACCTCCTTGTATTATTACAAGGTTGTAGGGAAAAATCTCCCTCAACAATGATATCTACAAAGTGATCTTCTGTCATAAAACAAATTGAAGGTTAGCATCTTCGGGAGAAGAAAATTGACACTAAATTTAAAACTAGGGTTAGTTGTTTATATACCTAAAGTTTTTTGTTCCGATATGGACTTTGTTTGTTAATGTTGATTATTCTAATTAATTTCTTGATAATGAACTCACTACCTGCAAGTTCCGTCATCTGTTAGTATTGATTATTCTGATTTTTTTTTTCCCATCGGATGCTGGTCCTGTCACCAGCTGCACCTCAGCCTCTTGGGCTTTTTGTGCATTCCAATTAGTTTCACAGCACCCACTCCGTAATCCTAGTCCCCTGTACCAATCTGTACAGGTTCTTCACCGGATGACTGTTGTATTCTTCGGGAGTTAGCCTGGGCTTCCCGAATATTGCCTGTCTCTTGCGATTATTCTGATTACTTTCCCAACAATAAATTGAAAAGCGGGATGGAAGGGATAGAGGTCCCTTGTCACCATTCATGCTTTTTTTACACTTCGCTATTTCTAGACTCTCACATGCATCGAGTAGTCTTGTGTCAGGCACATGCTTGATCAGTTTCAGATTGCTTTCACCAATTTTGTGGTCATTGTCTAGAGCGTGTTGGGCGACACTGCATTTTTCTACCCTTCCGTATTTTATGTGTGCAAAATGTTAGGGTAATTGAACTCTTGAAAAAGTTTCAACTTTTACACCAAAGGTTCCAATCTCATCGTTTATATGTAAGCATAGCATTTCATCGAGCAGAGCGAAGTCCAGTCTAGTGAAGAATTCAGTGAAGTTAGGTAAGGAGTTCAGAAGTGCTGGGATCTTTAGGTAGAAGTCAGTTGAGAATTCGGAGTGAATAACTTGTAGTACTCACATAAGTTGTATTTTCATAGTGAAGATAAGGAAAACGGGGTAGTGTTGCTCGGAGAGTTATTGAGAAAACGAACCTCGAAATATCGTAACAATTTATTTTGGTTTTTTCAGGTGCTAGGTAACTTGAAAAACTCAGTGGATTTCCGTAATGATCATGATGATTTTCAATGCCTTTTAACGCTAGACAAAAAATGAAGTTGAAATCGCTATCGACATAAATATCACAACACGATTGAGGATGTGTTTTCTGGAGTGGAATCTTTCTATCGCCGCATTGACTGGGACGTTTTTCATTAATTTGTTCTTGCATAAGATACGCACCGAAGCGAACAATCGAATTAAAAAACGCTAATGATTGTTGTTGGTGTTTAGCATGCATTTGTTTCATAAAAACAAAACAGATCATAATTAATCGGTGAAGGCCACCGTGACCATCGTTATTTTCGAATGGACAAGTTGCACGCTCTGGATTTCTATGACTCGACCGAATGCCACTCGCACGTTTCAAGGTGATGATAAAAAATTGAGTCTATGCGATGTTGCCTCCTATTTTTCGATATATTTTTTCCGTCTCGTTTGTGAGTTTTCAATCAAATGTTTCCCATTCACAACGTGATATTTTGTTTTACTTTTTGATCTCTTTTCTTCTATATTCCTCCCATGTTATCACCTTTCTGGGTTTTGGTATTTCAATACTCGTTTTTAAGAAACAACTGACCCGTTTTTGAACGGAAATTGTTGTTGTTCTGAAATTGTTCGTTTTCGTTAACCAACTGACGAACGTCAACAATCAGAAGTCGAAACTTGTGCGAGCAATGGATCAACGAGGCCTTACCTTTTAACGTGCGATTACCCAGCACGGTGGCCTGGCGAGGACTTCATTCAACTCATCGAAAGTTACGAAGTTTTTTAATCCCTGCGACGTGTGCACACCAACGTAGTTATACTGAACAAGCACTAACCTTAACACAATATTATAGCCCCCACATACTATCTCAGTACCGAAAGTACAAGAAAGATATAAGTCCACCCTCAAAACCCCAATTTTCTTCAATAACTCAAGCCTCACTCAATTATCGAAAATAAAATGTTACCACATCATCAACCTTTTTCTTGGACTGTCGCTCATCAGGGCCAGTACATTTTTATTTTTCAAAATGCCACCAATTAATTCATTAAAACAAAATGTATGTACATGTACATAATTATATTTTTTACCTCTCCTAGGTAAATGATATTCATCAACTAAGACTATAGTAACATTTGATTAACTTCGGCCTAGAATGCCGGTAAACAATATGTTTCTCTCACTTTCTGCCTCGGTTGTGATATATTAGCTAAGTTTGGATATTTGTTGCGATACTGGGGTGGAGCTAGAGAAGAATGCATGTCAAAAATCCCAGAGTTTCGAAGGAACAATAAACTAACAAAAATAGGAGTTCATTGGTGCGGCACCAATATACTCCAGTATCGAAACAAATATTCGAACTTAGCAGTTATACTATACCTACAAATTCGCTCCTATATCAATTTGGCAATCGTTTTTCAGGACACATAAGAGCGCCCGAAACCATCTCACTCTCGGTATTTCAAGTATATATTTCGAATATTCGTTCCTAAATCAATTAAACCTCGGAATAAACGCTAATTTCTTGAAAAACTTTACAAACTACAAGAGATGAATTGATTCAGTTTCAGCTCATCTCTGGAATCGCTTATCGTGGTCAATTGTTCCTGTTAGATAATCAAATTTCAGACTGAAGATTTTCTCACAAATAGGTACTCAGATATACGGGCCGTTAGGGATACCCAGAAAAGGAATGCGTTATCATATGTGCTGGCAACAATGTAGGTACCATGCCCTATTATTACGGCTGTGTCGCTTGCCGAGATCACTTAATGAACAGTTGACATTGTCTAGCATCATTACCATCGTCACAAGCAATCCGTTGTTCATGCTATCACCTTTCTGGGTGATTTCAGGACCTTGTAACTTGAGAATTGCTACCTACAAGATCAAATTACTGATTGTTCACTATGCGTTCATTCCTGAGACCGACAAGGACTAACTGTATGTCAAAACAGTATACCGATGAAACGATTGAAAGGGAACAGTTTTCAGATTTTTTTTTGTGAATGGGAGGGGTAATCGAAATGCCAGGTACTGAAGAAGAACGTGCCCTCTGAGGGTTCGAAGAATTTCGTGGGAACATGAAGATCATATCATGAATTATTTTCTATTGCATTTCCCCATCCCATTATTTCTCTTTTTGAATACATTTTTCTTGAATGTTTTTTTGGTAAATGTTTCGTGCTCTATTTCATTATTGGATTCGCCCCACATCATGCATCACAAAAAAAGTATGATATTCAACGAAGATGTAATGACCAGTATACTATTATTTTTCTATAACCTTAAGACGGGTTTCTACTAGGCGGAAAATCAGAAGCAGATTTAAAAATCGGCTAAAAAGATATGCTAAGGTTGCCATTGCCAGTTTATAGTCTGCAAAAATTTTTCGGGACTTTTGATAATACACTGAATTCAGTAAAAAAAAAAGTTGATAGTTGAAAGCAGTCACAGATGTAAGAAAAGGAAAAAGTAGATTTTAGTCGTTCTTGATTGGGGTTTGGTTCACAGACCTGATCTCATTTCCCGTATCAAACGATGAAAATGACCACTTTCACTCCTAAAAATATCCCTTACCCAAAATCTGTGCTGTCTTTTCCTTTTTCTTATATATAATACGTATACATAAAATGATCGATTTTCTTCAATGATCATATTGAACTAGGTAATTATAAAAATCATTGCTATGGTCCATATCAGTGGAGAATTTTATCGAAAATCTCAAAAGAAAACATATTGAAATAAATTTTTAGGTTATAATAATCATATTTCGAGATTATAAATCTAGTGAAATCCGCAAAAAGTTGAACCATCCGCAATGAAATTGGCGGTAAAATTTTTTAGGTTTGAAATCATCTAATGTAATTGTAACACTGAAAATCCGCTTCTAATTATCCGCCCAGTGGAAACCCGTCTTTACTCGGTATTCAAATTGCAGTGTACTTTTATACAAAATTGTTTTTTCAATTCGATTCAAATCCAACCATGTCAGATATTGATATTTTCATAGTTAAAAAAAGAAATAATATAGACAAGTTGTAGAATTTGAACACGCATCTTTTCGCCTATCAAAATAACCCTATTGGAATCAGAACTACAGTGCATTCAAATGACTTGTTCACAAGATAAGAGTTACTACTGATAATCATCATTTATATTTTCCCACCTAATTGTAATATGACTTTTTCACGAGATAAGAGTCACCACTGATAATTGTTTCTATTATCTCACTTAATCCTCTGATGAATTTTCTGAAATGAATTGAATTCACACTTTCGTCGCGAGATATATTTCACCAGATGATTGATTGAATTGCTACTTTGCTAAAACTTTCAATTACCCCAACACCAAATTGATATTAGTTGCATTCAACGCGTGAATCGCAACAAGGTTAGCATCTTCTTTTCCTGAAGTCTAAGTATTGAAGTGTTCTTTCGCATCAAATTTATAGTTTCCGGAATTCGAGATTTGTTCCATTTCTGCTGGTATTGAATTGTAAAAATTTGGCCAGTATGAAAGGTGAAGGATTTTTGAAAAAATTATTTGAGGTGAACAAGGTTAGCATCCATCCTGAGAAGATGATTATTGATCAATCAATTTTTCAACTTGTGTCACTTTCGATTTTCACTGTAAATTAATATCCTCCCGTTAAATCTATTGGTAGTCCGGGGGTGTGACAATTTAGTTTGTTATAGGCGTGACTGTGTCGACATAATAATAAAGATGTTCCTAGAACAATACAATATTATGACGGACTGGAAAAATCTAGGAAATCAAACTGAAAATTCAACTTCATAACTCGCCGTAAATTTTTGACATGTGACTGTATACATTCCTAGTTCCTAGAAAGGAAAATAACAAATTTTGCTCACAAATAAGAATGGTTCAGATGTCGAAATGCGAGATCAATGCAAAAATTCACAATCAACATATTAATCTCTCTCGCCACAAGAACAAAAAGTAATACTCATACTTTTTCTCCAAAAAAAGAATACCTATTCTGTATCAGCTTCAAACATTTAAAATGGGTATTGTGTTTGACATTTCCTTATAACAGTTGAGGTTATTCTCCTACCAAATTAAAATTATCATCACCCTAATTGAGCTCTACTTCTACTGAATTCAGGTACAGGTTTTGTAATCAGGAAGAACTTCATCTGTTGGATTTGACAAAAACCTCAGACTAATTATTCGAAGATTTCTATTAACGGGCTTACCGAACGGCCTGGAGATGTCGACCTTTTATTTGAAGAATTTCATCGGAAGTTTTTAAAATCTTGAACGAATTCGTATCCTGTGTAAGCATTACTGGGGGAGAAAAGTTGATATCAGAATTCACACATATCCGTTTTCTTCGCAATTTAAATTGAATTGCCTATTCAAACACGTGTGCTGCGTTGGGGGCGTATTTTCCTCGTCGTATACATTTTCATCTTATCTCTGTCTGCTGTGTGAGAGCAGATTCTGTCTGCATTGTGTTTGTGTGCTTGCTGCACTTGTACGCAGTTTCGTCGCTTTTGGAACTGCCGAAAGGGCTATCGATTTAATGCGAAGGTCGATGAACTCTGAGGGCAGTTGTAGCAAGGACGTCTCTATTCCATTTCCGAGACTATTTCTTTGTTTATTTTTGCAGAAGGGGAATTCAGGAGGCACATCTGGAAATTTTCAATGTAACATGAGCACTTATGATGAATCAAGAAGATATGAACATAAATAATAATGAACATATAATAATAATAATAATAATAATAATAATAATAATAATAAGTTTATTCAGTACCAATACAAAAAAACATGAATACATTTTACACATATAGGAATTGTTCTAAAATGAACACGGGGTTAAAAAAAATATATCTTATTATAAATTACAAGGTACAAGAATAAACAAAACTCCACTAAGGCAATGCCAGGGCGTGGATATTTCCATTAATTTCTTGATCTGTACTACTTAATATGAAAAATAATAGTGAAAACAACAGAGATTCATGCGTATTGATACATTTAAATGAAAATAATATATGTATATCAATAATTAATAACACATAAATACACACTCAGACAAACATAAACTTACATACATATGGAGACTTATAACAATTAATATAAATAACATGATCCAACAATAAAAAAGTGGTGAGATCGATAGCTAGAGATTATGTCAGTTAATTTATGCAAAATATGGTGAGAGAAGTATTTAGTAAAAATGGATTAAATATTCGAATAATGCAAAAAGGTATGGAAGGATTGTATGAACAAACATGAGAAATACGCTTACTATTAGATTTCAATTCAATTTTTTTTAAGGTTCAATAAGTCTATGAAGGACCAATCTATCCATTTCTAAAATGTGGCTTCTAACTTGTTTTTTGAACGAGTAAATAGTTACAGCATTTCTACATTGCAAGGGTAAGGAATTATATAGACGGTTACCTAAAAATTTGATTGTTCTCTGAACAAGTGTTTTGGATACGTATATTGTTGTGAGATGTGCATTGGTTTTCTGTCTTGTTTCATAAGAGTGGTCGATATATGTCAATTTATTTCTATTTTTATATTGTTCCATAACGATTTTGAAAAAGTATAATTGTCTGAGGTCAAGTATTTTCGTATTATGGAATAAGAGATTGGTTGAATAATCATTCGGTTTAGAAAATAGAATTTTCAAATATTTTTTCTGTATAACATCCAGTTTTCTCAGATGTGTTGATGCCACCCCTCCCCAGGCAAGAATTCCATACGTTAGTCGCGACTCTATTAGTGCATGATATATGATTTTCAAGTGACTATTATCCAGTATTTTCCGTAGATACCTAAATTTGAAAAGTGTGCTTCTGAGTGTATTCGTGATCTGGTCGACATGATGGTTCCATCTCATGTGTCTATCAATTATTACCCCAAGATATTTAACCTTATCTGATGACTGAATTGTAAATTTGTTCCCATGGTTATTTATATCTAATTTTTGGAAATGGGGCAGAGAATTGGCATAACAAGAAAACGGAATGTAACACGTTTTCTCGAAATTAATTGAGAGTATCCTTTGATTGAAACAGTCAATAACTCTACTCATATCCACTTCGGCTTTAGTTTTCACGTCTTCCCAATTACAGGAATCGTACAATATAGCGGTGTCGTCTGCAAAGCAGATGATTGTCCCAGAAGATTCGTATGTGAGTGTACTATTAATATATATCGTGAAAAGAATAGGACCCAAGACTGTTCCCTGGGGACCACCACATTCAACGATTTTTTTGTCACTGAGTACATCACCAACTTTTACATATTGTTCCCTGCCGTCGAGATAGCTTTCCATGAGTTTGTAGGCATTACCTCTGAACCCTAGATCCTGCAAAGTCTCCAACATTTGTGAATGATTCACTGTGTCGAAGGCCTTTGCAAGGTCCAGGAAAACACAGAGGGATGGTTTACCTTTTTCTAGATTTTCAGCTACTTTCGACGTCAGACAACAAATAGCGTCCTGTGTTGATAGACCTTCTTTGAAACCGAACTGGTTTTTTGAAATAAAATTATATTTGCTAATAAATGAATTCAATCTGGTCTTTATGATTTTCTCCAAAACTTTCGCCAAACTTGAAATTAACGTAATTGGTCTGTAATTAGCAACCTCGGTTCTTTCCCCTTTTTTATATAAGGGTTTTATTACCCCTATTTTCAAAGCAGGGGGAAATTTTCCATTTTGAAGAATTTTATTGAATATTATCACAAGGGGATACGCGATCTCATTTTTTATTTCTTTAAGCGTTTCTGCAGTGATGTCATCAATGCCTGGTGCTTTTTTTAACTTTAGCGAATTGATGAGTTCGATTATTTCTTCCTCAGTTGTAGGTTTCATAAAAATGGATTGACGTGAAAAATCACGCTTGAGAAGCGGGTAAGTTGGCTGTTGGATTTTTTCTGCATGGTTTTGCCCAACACGAGCATAGTGTGTATTGAAACAATCAGCAATTTCTTTAATATCATGTATTAGCTCTCCTTTTTCATTTTTGACACTTTTTATTTTTATATCTTTGTTACTGCCCGAGATATCCTTTACTGTTTCCCATAATATTTTGCTATCATTTTGAGCCTTGGTGATACGATTTTTATAAAAATTTATTTTGGCGTCTGTGATGAGTCTCTTCAGTATATTGCGATATCTGATATATTCATCTCTCAGGTCAGCATTATATGATTCTTTTTTGAGTCTATTGAATAAGTTATCTCGAGTATTTATTGAATTTACTAAACCATCAGAAATCCATTGCTTTCGTTTGATACATTTATGTTTTATCCGTATTCTCTCTGTCTGTTCATCAATCATTTTTTTTAGAAGACCTAAAAAGTGGGAAATGCTTTCGTCAGTATTGTCAGAAGAAACAATATGCGACCAGTCGTATTCTGCAATTTTTTTTTTTTAATTGTGTATACTTAATAAATTTTCTGAATTTCGATTCTTTTTGTACATTGGTATCGTGCTCATGAATTGGCAAATTGACAATAGTACTATAATGATCAGTAATAGTACTTTTCAATAAAATAGGAAACGAATCGACTGAATTTGATTTACTTCTCACAAAAATATGATCCAAACAAGTACCACTTTGGGGTCTTGTCACCGTATTTATAACTGAGTGGAAACCATATTCATAAAAATTATTGAGATAATCTGTGACTATATCATCTTCAAATAAAATATTGAGATTAATATCACCTATGATGACATGTAGATCATTATTTAGTTGTGCTGTTGTCGATAGATATTGATGGAGATTTCTAACAAATGTGTTTTCGTTAGTCGATGGTGGTCGGTAAATACCTGTTAAATGAATATTTCTATTGTTGACTTCAAATGAAATTTGAATTGCTTCACAATTATCTATATTGATGATTTCATGATTATAACACAAACTTTTTTGTACAAAAATTACAACTCCATCGGATCTATTTATGTTACCCTCGTTGTATAGAGTATCATATCCGTTTAGTTTAAACATATTTAAATCGTGAATGGTCCAAGTCTCTGTTAGTACAATACACTGAAAGGGTTCATCGACTTCAGATAAGTAGATCTCTAGTTCATCCAAATTTTTAGCAATACTTCTTATATTTTGATGTAAAATTTTGAATTTATATTTTTTATTTCTCTCCAATGCAACGAGTTCATTTAGTTCCCTTATATTTTCAATTTCTTTTGTTTTAACTAGTTCATATTCATAATCTCTGATATATGGATTCATTTTAGGGATAAATATATATTTTGTACAAGAATTAATAATAAAAAAAAACAGTTCAGATACAATAAAATGCAGAAAACGGTCGATTTGAGAAATTATTTTTTCTGAGAACGTGTGGTTTTCTTGGGAATTCTCACAGTGTCGTTTCTAGCTTCCTCGTCTGGTTTTCGTTTGAAGTGGAAAATATTTTCAACGGTGCTCGGTGTGGCGGCAGAGTTTTTTCCTTGTTCGCTAGAGTTGTCCTGGTTATCTGATATTAGATCTTCATAAGAATATTCTTTGTCGTTTATATCAGTATAAACATTTATGATGACGATTATCTTTGGCAAACTCCCGTCTAGTACAAATGTAAATGCCTTCAAACGTCAAAAATGTAAGTCTTGTGACTGACGTTTTTGTATCAAAAATGAAATGTAATAAATATTTATCTACACCCGAACTCTAATAATACACTTATATGCCCACATCCCGTTTTATAATGAAATCCATTACGATACAGATTTTTCATCACGATACAGATTTTCAACCAATTGAAACCCTTGCATTTGCATTTGACGTTTATCAAGTCAAAATCGGTATAGGTATTGAATTTTTGAAGAATATAGCCAAACTTCGATAATCATAACAAAATGTCTGATATCAGCGATATGGGAGAATCACCTTCACCGGCAGAAATACAGTTAGGATGATTAAATTATTCATTTGACAAATGCATGATTTATTTCTTTATTTTTTCAATCAAATTTTCTGAGCTTTCCGTAGGTGAGCGGTCTAAGGTGCTGAAATTACACTAGCTAGTTGGACTAGTTGGAAGAGATATGGGTTCGATTCCGGCCTCGAGTATTCTTTTTTTTTTGAATTTTTGATCTTCTCTTCATTTCTCATCGTTTTTTTCTTTAACTAATACCATTGATTACAATTTTGTCGAATATTTCAAAGAAATGCGTTTAATTAGTATTATTGTGTGCAATACAAATATAAATATAATATTTATAGTTCTTCACTATTTATCGGGTGTAGATAAAATAGCGTATACAACTCTCATGTAATGGTTATTAATACCCTCGCATCAACCATACCTTCGGCTCGTTTCGTATCCCGGTTAATGCTCGTGTATTAATAGCCATCATTACATGGTCGTTGCATAATATACTTATATTTTATGACTTTTGCTGGTGATGTCATATTCATTACTTTCTGTAATTGTAAGTTCGGTGATGTGAATTTAACAACTTTATCGACATGCAGCTTGTAAAGAATTTCACTTCCAATGTGGATAATTCCAACTTCAAAGTGAAAATGCAAAATATGACATTAGCAAGTAATTGACAACACATTTTCATTTGATTCTACATTCTCTTTTTTACTGAGTTATATACGGTCAGATATTGTGGTCTAGCTCTACCGAAAAAAAATTAGATTGTGAAATTAGATCGCAATTTTACAACAAAGATCTGACTTTTTTATACCAAGCTATAGTTTCTCTGGTATAGATTGAACGCCAATAAACTGGCCAAAAAAATATTTGCTTTGATTCAAATCACATATAAATATAAATTGAACGGGTTATTGCCAATATCATCTATTAATAACTTTGCAAATATGCATTGTCTGTATAATATTGAACTAGTAATTTCCTATAGCAAAATCAAATCTTGCTTTACAACGTGTGAAACCACACTGCACCAATGCATATTATATTGCCTTTCATTAAAATATTTCTATGGTGCAGCTCAGGCGTGGGTGCTGTCTAGTTAACAATAATAACTAGCAGTCCTAATTGAATTATGACAGCGCTTATTCTAACTTGTTCGTAATTCGAGTTTTTAATCCCTCCCATTCACCTAATACTCCGACGAAATCCTGCCTGCTTATGGATTATCACGTGCTAAGGGCTTCGCCAGAATAAATTGTAGGCATCTTCGAAGTTTCAAGTGATTATAACTGTCTGTATGTAGTTGGTTATTGATTCAATGCACGATCAAGAAACTGAATTAGTTTCGTGTGTAACACCGAACCATTAGAATTGGATGTAAACTGCATTTTATAAAAATGGTTATTCCGATCACAGGATTCATTGAGATCAAGATGAGCCTGACGAGAACGTTGTTTTCTAACGTGAAGATACACTGGCGTGCTGAGTACGGCAGAATTCTTAGCTGAACACAGAGAAGACAGACATTTTCGGCTCGTTAATTTTATATTCAGGGCAGATGTTCCTCGGACCCAAAGTTCACTTCACGGGTGTTGGGACTTGGCCTCAAGACTTCTCCGGGAATTGGTGCCGAGATCTAAGTCTCCTTAACCCCCAGCTCTCATGTTGACAAAGTGAAGACTGCGGTTTTGTGAATAGAGGGATGGTATTCATGGCTATATGAGAGTCCAACGTTGTTGAAACTGCGGTCGGATCACATGTAGGTCTGGTTTGAAAAGGATTAATTGTGGATTTGTTCGATGGGGTAGTTATGGTTTCCAGGAATTGGAAAGTCTTTGAGAGTCGTCTGTCCCGTTTGTTAAGGCATTGACGGCGTCAACATTTATTGGGCTCATTACTCAAAAATGAGAAGCAACCGTAGACATGTGTTTCTGGGTCATTGTCATTCGTCATTTAATCACGGTGTAGCCAAGTGCAAGGATGGACAATAGAACATCATTATCAACATCAACAAAAGCCAGCCGCACATTTTTGGTTTTGGTGGGAAGACCTTGTGATCACAAGGCATCAACTGACGTCATCACGGAGTCAGCTATAGCCACCTGCGTGACATCCATGCCCAGGAAATATATAATGAAATTGATTGACGTATCGAATGAATAGATGATAATACATACATTTTTTATTGGGCTTAGCACCCTAAATATAAGAAGCAACCGTAGACACGTGTTTTTGGGTAATTACCCTTCATCAGCACGGTGTAGCCAAGTGCAAGGATGAAGAAACATCACAAATGAACGAAGTCATCAACAGAAGCGCACATTTGTGTTTCGGTCAGAAGACCTTGTGATCACAAGGCCTCGACTGACGTCATAACGGAGGCAGCTATAGCCACCTGTGTGACATCCTTGCCTAGGAAATATATAATAAAAATTCATAGTATCGAGTGAATAGATACTTTTTATTGGGCCTAGCACCCAAATATAAGAAGCAACCGTAGACGCGTGTTTCTGGGTCATTGACCTTCGTCAGCTCGGTGTAACCAAGTGCACATTTGGTGACGTCAGTTGATGCCTTGTGATCACAAGGTCTTCTGACCAAAACCACAAGTGTGCAGCTGGCTTCTGTTGATGATTTATGATGTTTCTCCAAGTGTTGCACTTGGCTACACCGTGCTGACGGAGGGCAATGACCCAGAAACACGTGTCTATGGTTGCTTCTTATATTTGAGTGCTGAGCCCCCCCAAAAAATGTCTGTTACACATTATATAACATCTACAAAAGACAAAATGATAGAAGTAATCGGATAGTAATGAAATGTTGGTTTTTTTCAATCGAGGTCTTCATTTTCAGATTTTTTTTATGGATTTTGACATAAAATGTCCGCTAATTGATGCTTAGGGTTAATTTCGAAAGTCTGATTTCCAAAAGACTTTTTATTTTTTGCTCCGTGGAAGCCGTCTGACCTGTCTTTCACAACCAGGTCTCCCGAAAGCACCTCAGCCTCTAGGGCTTATTGCGCTTTGCTTCCCTATATTTCATGACACCCATTCCAACAGCCTTTGTCCCCAGCACAAGTTTGTGCAGGTTGATTGCTGAGTGTTTGTCATTTTCTTCTGGATCCAGAATTGGTTTTCCATATATTTGTTTCCTTTTGTGATCCAGAGCCTCACATTCGCAAAGTACGTGTCGAGCTGTCTCCGTCCCTTTGTTCATTGTCTGCAGCCAAGATCGCCGTTGTACAGCCCTATCTTGTTCGGGTGTCCTTTGAATGAACAGTGTCCAGTCAGTAGCCCTGTTATAATCCTTATCTGATTCCTGTTACACTGAATCAGGTCTTCAGTCTTTTTCTTCAACGGCCCTTTTATGGAAGTTATCTCTAAGCACTGCTTGGTAGATTTTACCAGTAATCTCTGTGTTTTGTTTTCACCAAATTCCTTATGTGAATCCGTACCATCGTTTTGGGTACCCCCACTGCTGGTTCGGGTCCAGTATATGGTGTAGATGATCCTTGCCTTGCAAGCTCATCAGCTTTTTCATTGCCTGTGATACCTGATTGACCTGGGACCCATTGTAGCGTAAGTCTATTATGGTCTGCCAGATTTTTCAGTTCCTCGCGGCATTCCAATACCAGTCTAAATGCCACTCTGGGGTTTTTCAATGCCCTAAGTGCAGCTTGGCTATTCGTAAAAATATTGATCCTCCCATTTCGTTGGGACCTCAGATTGATTGTTCTCGCGCATTGGAGTATAGCATACATTTCTGCTTGAAAAACAGATGTGTATTGTCCGAGCGGGTAACTGTACCCTAGGTTCCTCCCCGCACAGAACTACCCACACAGAAGGTTGATGTGCCAACACCTGTCAGAAAACAACGACTCTCCTGGCTAATACCACGCAGGAAATTGACTTATATTTAACAGGTGCCACTGTAGGGTTCAGTACTGTGTAGGTGGTTGGGACTGGTTTGAACTTAACACGTTCGCTGCGTACGCCATGCGAGTCTGGTCATGTATACCTGCACGGCCCTGGATTGTTGCTACTCATCATAAGAATGTCGAAACCGGAAGCTGCGTCAAATTTTACTTTGTCTAACAGTTTCAACAATGCTAACCAACACACAAAACCCTCGTTCCAATGCTAACACGTTTCTGCATGATAGAACTTATTAGATCCTGAAGCGCACCGTGTGCGTCATTCGCATGGTAGACGAAATTGGCCGAGCGCAACATGTGCGTCCGACGCATGGAACGTGTTAACGTTAAAATTTGATTTGGTTATCAATAGTCAAATACGATTATTATGTCGATCGTGAAGTTTTTTCCATGATCTTAGTTTCACTAGGCCTTGTTCGGGGTCGGAACTTTTCTCTAGGTATGATTTTGATTGTCCTTGGACAGATGGCGCGATGGTGGCTCAGTCGTTTAATTCCGGTACTTGTATCAACCATCTCTATTGACACAAAATGTCACCGAATGATTTTAATTGATTGATTGGTCCTCGTAGCGGTATACTCGAGCGTCTCCCACAAAAGTCACCATAGTCGACTAGGTTATCAATCTCAAAATACAACTCGACTGGAAGTTTCCAGGTTCAACGGAACGACTGTTGCCTTCAGTAGAATCTCAAATTTCGATTTCTTCTATACCCTTTCACTATTTGTTCAATGACTCAACAAATGCTCTTTCTTTGAAACTTCCCCCAGCGTTGATATCGCCAAAATCGTTTTCATCCAACGAATGCTATGAATCAAAAATATCAAAATCATCAAGTTCATCTTAGAAAAACTATTCACGATTATTCAACAGGTTAGCATACAGGTTTAGTTCCTCATCACATTACATGCAATCTCGTAATCAATTTAATTGAAGATTTGATTCATTAGTAGCTTTCGAAGAAGAGAGTAAAAGTGAATGCAGAAATTGAAATGCTGATGTATGCAACGTGAGACTTTCACTGAAATGTGAATGAATTGGTTTAATTGTAAAAAAGGCAGGGCAATCTAGCAAATTGATCAATCCGCATATTCAGACGCAAAATATTTATATTTTCTGATAACAATTATACAGAGTGTTGGCACGGGTTGTGTGTCCGGCTCATGTTCGAGAGATTGTGGGTTAGATCCCCCAACGAGTCATGTTTTTCTTGAGAATGTCTCTTTTAAGTATCGGAGAATGGCTTTGCCACGTTTCATGATTAACGGGTCTATTGCTGCTATACTTGGCAATATTCGTTTTGAAGGGTCGTTTTGTATGATGTTTTTGTTTCCAGGAATTTGCATTTGTGATCATTTTCCACTAATTGTAGAAGTAACAAAACTGCCGCTTTAAACAATCTTTTACCTAAAATTTTCAGAAAAATCACAATTTAGAACTAAAGACCCGAACCAAATGGCAGCTGAGTAGTCTTTTTTGCTAGAGTTTATTAATGACAATGGAAATTTTGTTTACTGTTCTCCGTTGAAAAGACGGCCTTGATCTCGGTATATCCTGTTGGGTTTTTCCGATTTTTTTTGGGAAGAAACAGTAAAGCAGCGTAACTTGCCGGGCCACCCGCCGCGCATATTGCCAAGCATTTATACTCGCCTCTGTAAAACATAGTGAAGTAGTTTATCTCGACATTGTAAAGAGAGTGAAAAGACGTGTGACCTCAGTAGAACCAATCGCAGCGCTATTTTCAAGCACCTGCATCTCCAAAATCGAATGATTTTGTTTCCAGAAAGACAGCGAGCTACCTGGAACGACGCCTGGCGAGCTGAACGACTGCAACATGTTTGTTACTATGTGTTTCTTATGGCATTGTTTCTTCATCGTCAGGAATTTCAAAGTTTTGAGGATATTGACAAATTCACCTCACAGATATGAACAACCATCAAGCGGTTTTGATGGGAATAGTCGGATCTGGTAATACACTATCAGCCATATCAAGCGTAAATACAAGCGAGGCTTGTAGTTTTTGCTATTTTTTACGGACAGACACACAACGCAAGGCATTCATGAAATAGGATACGTTTGGTTTTATATCACTCAGTTCTAGATTGCCATAATTCTGATGGCGTATTTGATGTATTCTTCTTCTGAAAATATTTTTATTATTTTTTGCAGTTTTGGGAAGAGCTCAGCGTTCTTTTGCGGAATCACTCAAAGATTTCACGTTCGAGTGTGTTGGTGGTACACAGACTGATGACGAACAGGTGATTTGTGCTTCCTTGGGCAACTTTGCAGATTTGATCAACCAAATCGAAGATGAGAGGGACAGAATGGTGAGTATTCAATTTGATTTTGTATTATATTGTAACGTTTTTTGTCTTCAAATAGTCATGTTGTATTGCGCTGTATTTTGATAGCACATTGAGATATTGTTATTGAAGACACACATTTGAGACTATAGGTACATAAACGAAGGAAACTTATGATATATCCTTCCAGTTTCTTAAAACTCCTGCTCCATCTTTCGTTTTGTAGTTACAAATCTAGTCATCCCAAAATCCAGAAACAATCAGCCATAATGCTTACAACCCACCTTCCTCAATATTTGTTCTCTTCAACCTTGACGTCTTGGTGAACTACCTGCCCCTTTTTTTTCACACAAGTTTATGGCAATTGTAAGTATACTTCAGAATATATTGCTATACTCAATCAGTTTTTTCGTTGTCTGAAAAATCTTCCTCTTAAACTTTATTCATAAGTTTTCCGGGCCAATACCTGTAAACCTGTTTAGAGCCCTTGCATGTGAAATATCATGTACAAGCTGATAAGACTTAGTTACCATTTCAAAACGAACTTCAACATATTTTTAACCATTTGAGAGAAACATCCCAGCTAGCAGATGTATAATCAATAATATTGTTGCCAACTTCTCTCATCTATCATCCACGATAGAAACATCGTTTGTTCACTAGCTCTTAGGTCCTTCACCAAAAACGAAAACTGAGTTTCAACACCAACTTACGCTTAAGATGAAGAATGCATAGAAATATGCGCAAATGCGTGTATGAACCTGGTTTTTACAACTGAACCTGAACTCCAGTTAGAATTGCGAGAATCTCTGGCATTGTTTGTTTGTTGCTATTTACAAACTTATCATGAGTCACCAAAGTGATATATACAGTCTAGCCCAATCAGGAAAAACGATGTTGTTTTGGCTCTTTTTCTTGAATATTTTTACGAGAATGATGTTTTTTGGCTACCCTGTATATCAGCCAATCACATAAAAGTTCAGACTGCCTGTGTTTATTATTCTCGGTTGCCAGTGGGTTCTCAAATTTTCGAATTTACAATTTTCTCAGTAGATCGAATCCATTTCAAAATCATAATAGTCCGTAATATATTCTAATCTCGAGTAAATTTGAGACTCTCCGTTACCTCACATTTCTTTATCTACAAAGCTCACATTATTAACATTATCCGCTACGCAGAAGATTAATCATCCTAAAACAATTTCATAGTTGCCTGTACCGTGAAGCGATTATTGTTTATTTATAAAACAGTGCTGGATACGTATACCTAGATAAGCAATGCTAAGTAAATACTAACCACACCTTTTTTCTTGGTATCTTGTTCTGGGTATTATGATTATTGACTTGTATTCTATAAGCAAATATGAATCGATGGATGTGCACAACGGAGTAAAATGTATATTTCACAATAATATTTTTTCTCTTTCACTGTATGGAACCGTTCATTACGTATTTGACTGCTTTTAGGTGATTCATTTAGTAGTTCATTTTCCTCTCCTGTGCTACGAATCACAAGTTGAAAGGTAAGACCTCGTTGATCCTCAGTTCGCACAAGTTTAGGACTTATGAGATTTGGTTGACGTTTGTAGGGGAACGATAGCTGGTAACAAAAAAAAGGACTATGAAAAACATTTCAAAGTTGACTTATGTCGAATCTTTAGAAGTTTTTATTTTGTAAATCACTCAATAGGACTGAATATTCAGGTTGAAGGTCGGCAGCGGCTTTTTTTCTAGAGATTTTATTGGGATTGGGATCAGTTTTTTTCGCCATCGTTTCGAATTTCATTGAATTCATCATGAGGGCTCAAAATTGTTGTTTTTTCAGAGTTGAAATCCTCAAAATATCTATGAAATAGACAGGCATTGTAGATAAAACGAACGAAAGACAATGGTTGGAGTGAATAAAACTGAGCATGAGTTCGAACTATAGATGCGTCTTTCTTCTTTCTCATATCTCATCAACCCGTGTGGGCTCGTCACAAAAAAATTGAGCAAATGCTCGCACTCAAACTTCATTCACTCTACCCAATAGCACGTACACCTATCATAGAGTGACTAATACTGATAGCGTCGATAAGAGATATGTTTTACATTACAGTTCCGTTTTAGTAACTGCATTTTCGGCAATTAAAATGGGCTCGCCTTGAAATGCTGCACTGAATCATTTTAGAAAATATCTAATGAAACGGTAACGTGCTATTTCTGAGAACTATTGACGTATTCACTAGAGAGGTTTGTGGTTTTGGGATAGTAGTTTGGTAGTGAGATAGCGTGTACTAATTGTAATATCGTGTCAGGGATAACTCTTTTTTTATAACTTCGTTGGTGTCTATACGTTTGCGGGGATCTGAGCACTTCATAAACTCCGACGAATAGAATTACGTTTAGAGTACAGAAGTAAAGACGAGTGCCAAGAGGTCGGCAAAGTTTTTTTCTGTCTTCTTAGGAAACCACTATTCAACTTGAAAGTTGGAGAGGAATTGGCTCATTTTTGAATGATTGGAATTAAACATCATTGATTTCTGGTATCTGAGGTGGAGCTCGTAATGAACACGTCAAAAATATTCGCAAATTGTGTTTCTATTTCCTTTGTGCTTTCGTGATAAAAAAAAATATAATTTGGGATACTCTACTCATTTCGATTGTAATCTCAAATATTGTAGAAAGACACTATATCCATAGAACGTATTTCTGCACGAGTTGAATTTCAACCACACCTCTAATATATCCGATCTGATGGAAACTATTTCGAACGATCTAGTATCGTAGTTTGCATTTATGAGAACGCCAAGGAGCTGAACAAAATAATACTGATGCACAAGATTGATCTCTAAATAATTAGATTACGCATTATCCGGTGTAGTAGGTAGTAGCTCATTCGTAACAGTTTTTCTTTATAGAAATTATTACTGCATCGAAAAGAGAGGTGATATAATGGCCTACGTAATGACGGCGTATAGAATATAATATGCAGAAAAAAGTCGTAAGACCGGTGGTAACCACTAGACAAACCATCGGTCAAGAATCATTGCTCCAGAACATTCTTGCACGCATCCTACAAGAAGCTGATTTGCTCCGATTAGATACATCCATGATGATAAGCCAGATTTCATTAATGACCGTGTGCACCGCAGGTACCGGGCGGAATAAAACCGAGGGTGAAAACTATTTATGACAGAAAAAAAAACATCAATAAGTGTCATTTATTTAGTGTCTCGAAACGCCGACTCTGAATTCATACGAATCTTTTGAAAATATCAAAAGATTATTTGTCGACATCACTTCGGCTAACCAAAAGTAACCACCATAAAAATGAACATCCAATGATTTTCTCTGGAAACTTCTCAGTTGTGTTGGATTTCTGAACAGGGCAAAAGACAAGGCAGGTACAACTCTACACTGGACAGCCTAAAATACAAAGAAACATCACATACTAATCATACTAAGGACTGACAAAAACATTTCGAAACACCTAGATCAAACTCAAGACATATAAGAAACACTCTGTACTTTGAAATTCACTAACAGACTACAAAACAAAACAAGCACAATGACAGCTTGGGAAAGACTGAGACAAGACATTAATTTAAAAGGAATCTGATAAAAATCTGGATTAAAAATGTCACTAAAATCAAATCAAATAACTTTAGGAACCTTTTTCAAATAAAATTTCAATATATAAAGCTCAATTGTAATTAATATTAGGTAAAATTAGTTCATGAAGAGTGGCTTGTGGAAAAAATAATCTTGTGAACTGAAAGTGTTGGGATGGCAACAGGGGATCAACAAGAACGAGGAGAGACGCGAAGGTGTGAAAATTTTTCAAGGAAATTAAAAATTTTATATATACTGAAATATCGAAATAAAGGAAGGAGTTATTACTGTAAGAAACAGAAGCCGACAACGTACCTGCGACAACAAGTTCAAAGTTCCTGAGATTTGGTCCATAGCTGCAAAATCCAAGGTTCCAATATCTGAATCATTTTCCTGCCGATTTTATTTGCCATTTTCATCACAATAACCTCCAAAAGACAAATTTCCGCGTAAAGACAATTTAAGATAGTTCGTTTACACTTTGAGTAGCTCATTTAATTTGCACTGAGAGCGTGTTCTAGCTGCACGGAGCAGATATTTGTCAGCATTTTACGATTTCTGTTATTAAATTAGATAATTATTCATAAGTTTGGATTTCCCCTAGTACAGGGACATTACGTATAAGAAACTATATGATCAAAGTTTCCATATAGTGAAATTATTGAAAATATTTGACAAAAGGTATTTAATTTGAATGAAGTTGGTAATAGATTTGGTTCTAAAAACATTTTTATTGGTTCTTTCTACAAAATACATTTTATGACATCAAGAAACTGCTCTACGATCCAGAGAAACTGCACCGCTGAGAAAGAGTTCTTCATGTTCATTGGCGTCGAAACTGAGCTAGAAAAGAGGTAAATAAAAAAAATAGGTGAAAGTGAAATACTGGGCATATTTACTATTTTGAAAAATCAAAACTATATTCAGAAAAATCAATTTTACATTTCTTTTACATTCCTTTATAAAAATTTATAAACTCAGAAAATTTTTGAATCTATTTACATTGCAATTTGATATCACTACATTATTAAAAATAAAATAAAATAGTATATTATATATATATATATATATATATATATATATATATATATATATATATATATATATATATATATATATATATATATATATATATATATATAAGACTATGGTGAGAATGTTTCGAAAACTGAAGAAAGCGATAATGAAACTGAAGAAGTAGATGATGATATTTGGTTGGTGCCATTGAAAAAAAAAACGAAAAAATTCTGGAAACATTGTTGTATCTCTGGCAAATATTCAGTTGTATTATCCATACGAATGCTTTCGATTGTTTTTGGACGATGTAAAAATAAATCTCGTAGTACACGAAACGAATCTGTTTGCTACCCAACCACTGATTGATGGATGCGGAAGATATACCTGGACATTCAAGACTGTATAGTGGACACCTACAGACAAAGACGAAATTTTACGATTCGTTGTACTTATTGGATATACGGGATTAATTCAGTGAATGGTGAAACCATTTGTATTGATGAATCATTAGTGCCTTTCTCAGAGGAAGATTGATAATGGAATAATGGGTATATACCTCAAAAATCACATATATGGGGGTATCGAGTTGTTCAAATTGTGCTATGGAAATGGGTGCACTCGGAATATCTGAAAATAGGTACTCTAGGAAACAACGTGTACCTGAGACACATGTAGCAACAAATATCTATCTGATGACCTACTCGATTGAGGGAGAACAATAATTGCCTATAATTATTACACAAGTGTGGATTTAGCCAGGAAACTTCTTGTGCATTATGTTGGGACAAAAACGTAGATAAGATGCATCTGTCATTATAAAAGATGAAAAAATACGGAAAGGCCAAGTTTATGGACTAAAAAATGGTCTTGGAATTTGCACCATGAAGTGGAAGGACAAACGTGACATATATGTTCTCAGTACCAAAAATGGGACCGAAACAACAGAGATCCAGAGATTCCATGGAGTTGGTACTCAAAATTGGCGATCGAAGTAATTTTTGAAAACACCGTGGTAGATCCCATCGTATTTTTCAGAAAGCAAGGGAACACCGTTTCTGTCCAGAAATATTGTTGAGGTTTCTAAAATAGAAGAAAATGAGTCTACTCTCCAATGGTAATGAAGTGGAAAAAGTAACCGCTTATTGCGAGAATTTTGCTGACAACCCCCCACTTCTGTTTTTGTTGTTTCAATGATGAACAAAAGTAATGATACAATTATTTTTTTAATATACAATTTTTGTTTTTCAATAATTCTAATGCTTGCCACGAATAGTTCGAAAATGGTTCCTAGTTGACATATATAATTTTCCCAATATGTTTTGGACTGAGAAATACATTTCGTGTAATAATTTGGATACGATTGGGATTCGACAAAAACAACAATTCACATTTTTATACTTCAAGGTCAGGTTAACTGTTTTGTCTGTCAAATTTTCAGCTCAAGGAAAAGTTGTTCACCCTGTAAGTAAAGAATGTGTCACCTACTCGGTCACAAGAGACGGTAAATGACATCACTACGCAGAGCAGAAATTGGTCACCCGAGGATTGCTGAAACAGCCTTTCTCACATGTATTGGGTACAACATTCCTTGTCATTTTATATTTACCAATAGCTGTGCACGGTGCAGTCATATTGACCGCTGTGGCCCAACAGGAAACTATCGAATCGGTCATATTAACCGCCGCGGCGGCAGTGCCGTATTACTAAATGGGCTGACTGGGCTGCAGCCCAGGGGCGCACGAGCTTGGGGGGCGCTCGAGTTGGGGTTAAGAAAATGAGAAAAACGAGATTGACCTAATAAGGCTTTCAAAGCAAAGTATTTACGTACTATTTGACTATTTCAGAAGTTATTATTGAATTAATGTAATATTTACAGATTATTAACATTATCTTATTCTATACGTCGGACAAGAAGGAGAGTAGAATAGTAGGCCTATAATGTAACAACGGCGCGGGTGGCAGGCTCCTCGCTCTTAGACAACCACACTAGACGGCCACCGCTACATCAGACGCAATGAATTAAAAAGTACATTTCCGAATTTGGACATTGCTCTCAGAATCTTTCTATCGATACCAGTAACTAGTTGCTGGGCAGAAAGAGGTTTTTCTGCACTAAGCAGAATTAAAAATGAGCATCGTTCCACCATGGAAGAGGGAAAACTCAAAAACCTTATGTTATTGAATACTTCAAGCGACTTGACCTCCCAAGTGGATTTCAACAACTTGATCGAAGAGTTTGCCAAGAAAAAGAACAGAAAAAAATCAATGACTTAAATGTGCCATGGAACACTTTAGGCAGTGTAAGAGACAATGTTAAATAGTGTAAATAAATACTTGTAAATATTTTAAATTAAAGAACTTAACTAAACGAATGAAATCAATTAAATGAGGTGGGTGGCCTGCGATGTTGGAAAATATCGCCATGTTGAGCTTAGTACTGGTTCTTAGTTCTTATCTCACCAGTAAATACACGTGTCGGATTTCCAACTACCGGTTTCCAGTCCGGGACACGGCGGGTCCATAGGTGATGGATAATGGAATGACTCTCTTTTGAGTTAAGGGATATTAATACCCTCCGGAACCAAAACTGGAAAACTGACAAACTTAAAAACTTTAACATTAGACAGGGGGGGGGGGCGCTGCCTATCATTGAGCCCAGGGCGCCAAGGGTTCTTAATGCGGCCCTGCGCGGCGGTCAAGTTGTTAACTGGACATTTCATCAAAAATTCAGTTCAGAGGAGTTATGAAAATTTCTACATTGAAAAAATTATACCTATGAGTGCAGGAGCTTTTATCGCCTAGCCTGGGATGATTTTATATTTAGGGTTTTATAACACTAATTGGTCTTTTCCAGGTATGAATCTTTTATCTACTTCATTTCTCTTGCGTTCTTCTTACTCTAGATAATGTAAATGTACAATTTTTTCCGCTCAAAATAGAAAACTTTTAACGGAATTTCATCTTCATTGAAAAACATTTCCCTTTACAGAAATTTACATATTGAAATCCGATTGATTAACGCAAGGTTGAAGCGCATTTCAAAGGCTCCATTTTCCTCTCGTTCCGCATATTTAAAAATAACCTGAACGCGTCTGTCAGTTATCATTTAGCGCTCTTTGGAGTTTCGGAATTGAATGTGCCGTATTTAGGTTAACAGGGTTATCACGATTGAATAATAATTGTATTAAATGGTGTTGAATTCCTCAAAACAGACGGACTGATTTCGAATAATTGCATTTGGAAATGCAGTTCCAGATAGTGGAATCGAATACGAACATCCAAGTTAGTGAAAACAACAGAAATCTACTTGGTAATAAGCCATGTACATTACAACTAATAGACTGGCCGGTCACCATGACAGTTTTTCACGTAGTATGATGCGGAATACATTAGACTCTAATGTACAATGTACATATCTTTTCTCTCTGATGATTATAGAGAGAAAAGATATGTACATTGAACAGATATTTTGAAGGACGTAATGACAATTTTATTCTTCAATTACTCTATTCTTCATAAACCCTCTTTCTTTGCTACATTGAAAAAGAATTGCGCTCAGAAGTTATACTCAAAATATTTTATTTTGCCTATTCCGACAGAATTCTCTTAGGGCCAGTCCAATAGTTGTAATGTCTATGTAACAAGCTGATGACGGTTGCAATGCATATCATTGTGAAGATCATTCAATGGTTGGTGTTAAGATTTCTTTCAGAATAAAATTTGGGTTGTTCACACAAAAATTTTAATGATAATCTCCTCGGAATTATATCCCTCACAATTAAGTATCAAATAACACACTTGTGTATCATTACACTAGCTTACTTTTCAAAAATTACATTATTAATGACAGTAGTCACAACTGTTATGTGTGTTGTATAAAAATATCGAGAGAATTTGAACAGAAAAGTTAATGGAAGCAAACATAATCGAAGAATATAAAAAAGCTTGAAAAATTTATCATATCTACAGATGCGTGGTAACACGAGTTATATGGTGTGAGATATCAACTAAAAGCTATATTGTGGTCCGTTGAGTGTGCAAATGAGACTTTTTTTGTTTTGTCAAATTTTGATCACCACCAGAAGTTAGTACATGTTCATTTGCTATATTCATGTACTAAGAACGGCTTTATGTCAAATGTCATAAGGCCAGGTCAAAAATTATTATCTCTCAGTTCTTAATACTTTTTTCAGGTGACTTTAGTTGTATTTCCAGAAATAGAGGTACATGAATCCTTAACGTACAAACTTTTGACAGTATTCAAATATCGATTGTGCAACTGATAGAAATAATTCCCATTTACTGGATGGACCACCCGGTATGCGCAGATATGATTGAAACCTTTGTTGTGGGAGTGGATCCTGATTCAATAGTTCTGTTGAAAGGTTTTTTTTTTGATGACTCAACAAAAATATTCATATATGACGGGAAAATTTGCATAGTTGAAAATAGGTGCATAATTTCAGATTTTAATGGAAGAATCTGGTGTATCCCTATAAAATCAACCATTTTCTTTCCTTATAGGATATACAAAATCAATTGAAATTTCACAGTATTGGGGCTCGGTAATCGCACATTGAAAGGTAAGGCCTCGTTAGTCCATTGCTCGCACAAGTTTCGACTTCTGAGGGTTAACGTTCATCAGCTGGTTAACGGAAACGAACAATTTTAGAACAATTTTTTCAATGGGAGATAATGTGGAGGTCGAATGTCTCGTCATACAACATTGGACAAGTATAAATATTTGAGCCTATATATTTGATTTTTTCCGTATCAGAAAATATGGCTTTATTTTTATCAGAAAGCAAACATGACAATAATTTTAACGTTTCTTGTCATAAGATGTTTATAAATTGTGATGTCGTCGATAAGCTACTCCTCTCCGAGCAAACTCTAAGAAGCATACTAATAAGGTCTAGGTTTCTTTAGCAGCTCTCTGCGCCTCTTTGAGAATTACTGTTAAACACTGATCAAATCACAAAAAAATGAAATATGAATTTTTCAAAAGATAACATGAACTTGAACGATATTGAATTCTCGAAGAAAAAAAATGACTTTTCGCTATACATTACAACATACTACTCATTTATTGTAAATTCTCGATTTCACATTATTATTATTATTATGTTCATAATCTATATGTGTGCATTTCCGATTGGAAATTGAACGGATTCATTTATTCAATTATCGATTCATTGTAATGAACCTATAATCAAACGAAAAGTTTTTCATTGCTTCAATATGTATATTGTAATGCTGAGCATTTTTAAGTGAACTCAATATAAGTATTCGCACCCTGTATATGAAAGCTTCATATACAATGTATCAAAATTCATTTGAGAATTCCTCTCACGAAACACCGAATAAAAGAAGTCTTTGTTTCAGTCTAGACGAGATATGAGATTTCCGACGTGTAAACTTTTTGATAGACAAAACATCACCTTCGCTTGGGATCAGCCGAGTCGACGGCAGGTTCGAAAATGCATTATTGCATAAATTAAGTTGGCTGGAATTGGGGGGGCCGAAAACGTCCAAATGGGTAGTTGATCTAGAGACACGGTCAAGAAACAAACTCGCGAACTCGAGGGGACGGCCTCTTTCAGGTTTGTCCCCTACCAAAATTATAGGGGCGCGTCTCATTACGAGAATCTAATTTCGGTCGGAAAAATTTGGGAAAATAAATAATGTCGAATTGATTTGTGTGCAAAGTGCCATATCTTGGAATACCAAAAAAATCTATGGAATGGAATGGAAATAGCCATGCAAGATGGACAGAAGACTTGGTATGTCAATTTTGATGTGTGTTAACGTAAATAACCATTTTATTCACTTTTGGGAAGAGAAAGCCAACATTAATTTTATATCTGTTGTTTGAATCACAAGTTGAGAAATCTTTCTGACTCTCTCTGACATCGAGTAGTAATTGAGATGGGCCGTAGGGCGACCTATTATATACATTTAGCCAGTAGGGCAAATTTAGAGGCATTTATAGATATAAGTACATCAGGTTTTTGTGTTCTGAGTACACATTTTTCTGTTTGTGGAATTTTCATTTTTCTTATGCATAGAGAAGACCATTGCCGGACTCATTTCATTTTTCAATATTTTGATTAAACTAAATAGTACAGTAAATGTTTCTTTTGTTGTTATAAATTGTTTTCAATGCAATTTCTTCTGTTATATATTTTTTCTAATCTATTTTGTAAGTTCCTATTCTCATCTCGTTGCTAATATATTGCTTAAAGTTATCAGAGGATTTCATTTCCTACAAGCCGCCCTATTTTCAGATTTCAGAGTATACGAGGTAGCAAAAATTAAACCCTAGGTTTCTCACTAAAGACCTTTTCTTCGTGCAAAGGGCCGAATTCATGCCTCCTTTCGGAAATTGCCTTAACATCCAAAATTTGACGGGAGAAATCTACGTCTGGTGACACGCTGCCATTAACAAAAATGATACCCTTTCAGCAATTACCACACTAGTAAAAGAGCGGAGGGATTGTAAATTGTAAAGTTGTCTATTCTGTAAACATAAATTGATACAGATATGTTGAAACAGAGGTACAGTTTAGAAAGAAAATATTGAGGGAGTATGGTGGGTACCTAGAAGAGCAATAAAAAATAATACAACAATTACAAACCCTACCGGTCGTTACAATATATAAATAGTTCAATTTCCAATCTAAAATGCACGATCAGCTTTCATTTCATAATCGGCGCATTTTTTGTCTCGCGGTTACCTTCAACTTTCACTCAGTAGTTATTATTCGGTATTAAAAATAATAGACAGATTGGCTATCTCGGTCGATCTCGGTTCTTTCACATGTATTCTGCAAAACTCTTGTACCGTTGTGTAGAAGGAAGAACAGAACATTTATTCCATTTACAAAAATATCATTTGCTTCTACGAAATAAAGGGGAAACCGAAACCAATTTTGAATTGTGGCCTTCCTGGCGTTTCATTTAAAACTCTTTTATATCCTTTCGTATTATCGATATATCAAGCAAGGAAGAATTTGTAAACCTGAATAATAAAGTAGAGTAAAAGTAGTGGAATATTTCACAGATAATAACAGAATATATTTCTCAATCTAGATAGCTCGCTGAAAATTCTCAATATTTTATTAAACATTTCGCGGTTACCTTCAACTTTCACTCAGTAGTTATTATTCGGTATTAAAAATAATAGACAGATTGGCTATCTCGGTTCTTTCACATGGATTCTGCATATGCTCGTGTTTCAATGTAATTTTTCAATTAACCCAACAATTGAACATTATGTGAACCTTCAGTACGTCCCTGAGCAATATTACCATCCGTATGATGCAATGCTATATGGAGAATCTCGGAGATTGTTTCGGGAGCAGTGAGGAATTTTTCAATTCACAAAATAACTACTTCGAGAAGTCTTACCCAATACATTTTTTTTACATTTCACCTCGTGGAATTCGCTGTGAAAAACGAGTATCCTTGGTAACGATGGTCTTCCATGAGGATTTCTTTTTTATATTGAATATTTTTGTTACAGGCAACTTCTTGTTTGTCCAGTCCACAGTTTTGCAGATGTACCTACTCTTCAAAAGTCTTTATATTCGGAGCTCCAATATCTGCTTGCGGAACTTGAAATCGACTAATGACGAATGTTACCAAATTTTTGACCCTTGGTACTATGTCACATATCATCACAGTGCCCAATATCTAGAGTCATAACAATCAACCAATCATCCACTTCAATGACTCACAAAACTTTGTTGTTTATCTCGGACTGAGAAATATTTCACTTCACAAGAACTGTCATACGGTGCCCGCCAAAACGTACCTAAACACCAATTGTTTCAAGAAAGTGCATTCTTCCTAGAAGTTGGTGCAATAGTCAAATATCTCATTTCTTCTTGTGAATACAAACTAAAATAATTTAATTTGCGACTCGGCTCATCTACATTGATTTTTTTTTAATTTCTTTAGCAATTCTAACATGTAATATGTAGTCTTCCTATTGCACTCCATTCAAATTGTTCAATTTTTCATAATGTATGTATGACCTGGGTATGTGAATGGAAATTTCATATTATACCTAGTAATTTCACATGACATGCTCATTTTGGGTTAACTCTGTGCGAAGGTAATCAATGGTATTGTTATGAAATCTATTGAATTTTCACATTTATGTGAGAATAATAGAATAGGGTAACATAAACTTGGTGGAATTTAATGCTACGAAAACCCAGGCATGTCTCTTCTCAAGAAAAGCCGATCTATCATCATCAAATATTCAGATGTCAGGAGTAACTATTCCTACAAAATCAAGTATCTCGATGCTGGAAATTACGATCAGTGATAATTTCTCATGGGAAAACCATGCAAGATCACGTGCGAATAAATACTTCACTTCTCGTCAGCTTCTAATGATCTACAAGGCTCAGATACGACCTGTCATGGAATACAGATCTCATGTGTGGAGTTCGGCACCAGAACATTCATTGAGGCTTCTCGATTCTTTTCAGAGAAAGGCGATTCGTCTTGTTGGTGATTCTTCGCTCACAGACTCGCTCACTTCATTGGAACATCGTAGAAGGGTCGGAGACTTGTCTCTCTTCTATAGATACTTTCACGGTCGTTGCTCTTCCGAATTGTTATCAATCGTTTCCCCCTTGGCAATATCTACACGGAAGACTCGACTAGTACAGAATTCCCACTCCTTTGTTGTGAATTCGGAAACCTGTCGAACCTCTCTTGCTCAGGGATCTTTGTCCAATAGATCAGCTGAGCTTTGGAACTCCTTGTCCGAAGAGGTTTTTTCTGAGGCTTACAGAATTCAGAAATTCAAAGTGAATGTTAATTCGTATCTCCTGTCCCTTCATTCACGCGGTGTTCTTTGAACACTACAGGGCTTCCCTTTCGTGTGGATCTGCATATTAAAAAAATATCTATACATGCTGTCCCAATTGTAGATATTTGCTCGATATATCGATAATGCGAAAAGATATAAAAAACTCTTTCAAATGAAACTTATTGATATATTATATAGTGGAGTAGGCCAGAACACCCCCTCTCAACATAAAATATCCATTCCCTATTGATAGTCGATTCAACATGGCGGGTGGTCAGAGCGCTCATTGAGTTGCTCCTCACTGTAAACGATGTAAAAAATAGATCAGCTATACAAGCAAATCGATCTGATGGATAAGATAACTGAAAAATCAGACTTGAAGTGTAAGGTACAAAAACACTGTAGTATGAATTCAAGGACGGAGACATCGACACATCCGAGCGAAAACACCAAACGACTTCGAAGCAGGCCTTGCCAGCAAAAAATGAGGATAACAATAAACAAACTGGAGCTCCCAAATGAATGACAAACAGTTATCAGCTGATCTTTTGAAAGTACAGACGCAGATGAAATTTTCTGAGGTGATTCACTCGACTAGCGAAGGTGATATATGTCCGCAAACCTCTCGAAGAACTTCTCAAGGGACTTCACAACAATCAAAACTCGTCCAGAAAACGGATGAGAAAAACGAGAAATGGAAAACCGTTGCTAAATAATTGTTTTTTACTCGTTTTTTACCCGTACCTACATTGTGTTTCTGTTGTAGCTACAAGACTTGTACTTTCATGGAACAGCCCCCTGATGGTGCATGCGTGAGCAAGCTTTTTCGTCGAAAAGGATAGCCATAGTGACAATCAGACCTTTCAAACCGGTTTTCGAGAAACGAAATCTGACACTATTGACATTTTCCATTCGAATATTCGTGCTTTGGCTAATAAACTTGAACGTCTACAAATATTTCTTGAAGAATTCAAATATAATATTGTTTGCTCAGCTGAACATTGGGTAGATGCAAATTGTTTGCAATTATGCAAAGTCCCGGGTTATTATCTGGTAACAAATTTTAGTAGGACCAAGTATAATCACGGTGGCGCAGCCATGTATATCAACATGGATAAAAACTTGAAGGTAAGCTCCTTGAATATCAATATTTTCTGTATAGAAAGCGATGTAGAGGCATGTGGCATAATCTTAACAAAAACACGTACAAACACGTACTGCTGTGGTAACTTTTTAGAGATCATCTTGGGTTAGTGATTGTACTCTATTTTCAACAAAACTCGAGGAGTTGTTGATATATTTATCGGGAGTAATTACACAAGTGCTTCAAAATTACCGATAATTTTCCATGAAAGCATGTTGTCTAAACAACAAAATTTGTATTTTTTCAACGCGCATTGTGGCAAGAAAAAACTCAACGCTGAGTAGCAAACTCTTGTACCGTTCTGTAGATGGAATAACAGAACAGTTATTCCATTTACAAAAATATCATTTGCCTCTACGGAATAAAGGGGAAACCGAAACCAATTTTGAATTGTGGCCTTCCTGGCGTTCTATAACTTTCATTCAAAACTTTTTTTATATCCTATCGTATTATCGATATATAAAGCATGGAAGAATTTGAAAATCTGAATAATAAAGTGGAGTAAAAGTAGTGGAATATTTCACAGATAATAACAGAATATATTTCTTAATCTAGATGGCTCGCTGAAAATTCTTAATATTTTATAAAACAGGTATTTCACTCTTGAATAGAGGATAACATCGATATATTTTTACATAAAAAGTTTCCTGTATCATAATTTTTGTTCTAAAATTGTTCGTTTCCGTTAACCAGCTGACGAAACGTCAACCCTCAGAAGTCGAAACTTGTGCAAGCAATGGATCAACGAGGCCTTACCTTTTAACGTGCGATTACTCAGTACGGTGACCCGGCAGGGAATCGAACCCCGGTCTTCCGCTTGAAAGGCGAATATGCTAACCTCTACAAAACATATTTCAACTTGTACTCCAGCTACCAAAATATCAGATGTTTGACCTCTTCTTCGATTTTTCACATAAATAATTTGCTCTCTCTAATTTAATATCACGATACTTCACATTTCCCATTGGTTATCACAAACAATCATTTTCATCATTTGACTGACTATTTGATCATCAGTACTCCACTGTGTATGCATACGCCCTTCCGTAATTTTTTACAAGCTTATGAAGTAGTCAGAATACCCTCTGGAGCATTAGCATTCTCTTCAAAATTCTTCCTCGAGTGTTTCTGGATTGTTGGGTTCCATACCTACGAGGTTTTTCGGCCTAAAAACTTTTTTACGCATGTGTCACCAACCAGATGTAAATCAACCTCCCAGTCTATTCATCTAATATGTTGACAATTGAATTTCAAATTTTACTCTCGGTTTTACTAAAATTCTGTACCACTCGATGATCCACATTTTGGGCGTGATCCATGCGATTGGTCGTGAATTATCTCTTGATGGAATGTCTGAATGTCAGTTGTTTACTTACATAATAAATATGCACTCCAACTAATGATAAAGTTATTTGCTTATAATTCATACAAAAATATTGACGATCACTAATCTATAGATGGTTATCTCGACGTTAATAATTATGGCGTTTGCACAAAAAATATCTAATGATAGTGGACGGTGTTTTAGAAAGTCGACTTGATATTGACCCATCGTAAATATTATATACGCGTGAAAACTTCTACAGTGCTATGCTAATGAACAGCTATTTGATTCAGTTCGACCGTTCATTTCACGTTTGCAAGTACTGAAAAAATAACAGTTTCTCAGCCTTGTTATTTATTAAACGTCATGTTCAAATACGTTGCCTATATTTATTTACGACTAATACATAATGTAAGTATCATACTTATGGTTTCTGCAGTTTAATGCCATATATTATTCTCTTAGGGAATAATGGCGAGGGATCACTAATAATAATTTTTATTCCCTCTTGTGTCCTATCACGAAGTTTCTCGAATTGAATGTTACCTTGGAAACGATATAACCAAATTCCAAAGTGTCAGTGTCAAACGCGTAGGTAGTGTGTATTTTCATTGAGTTGAAAGCAGAAACTGAAGAATCATTTATTTATGTTCAAATAAATTCTTCGTAAATAATGTAGAGTATACTACTCGCAATAATGACTATTATTCTCTCGAAATATTGAATTTCTCTAGAATAATAATTATTTTCATCATTATTGATCACTATTAATGCATCATATTATACTTCAAATTCAAACACCTAAAACACCTTGTGCAGATGGACCCGCATTTATCTGTCCTTCAAGATAATCATTGGAGTGAGTGAACAATTACTGGAAATAATATGCCTTTTTCGGGATGCGACAGTATTTTCCATATTTTTTCCCTTTCAAATTGTGATCATGGTTAAACTCATCTCGTCACGACCTCAACGACGTTCCAAATATTGATCCTGAATTGTTCGAATAGTGGTAACAGGGGCAGATAGACAGAATAATGCGTTAACAAACGAAACACAAGTAGATAAAGAGTAGTCCAACGAAAATTATGCACCTAGTTTGTCTCCTTTGTTTAGAATTCGTTGCATAAAGGCTTGAACACCCTTATAAAATATGTTTGCTTTCGAAGAGGACAATCTCAAAAAATATCGTGAAGTTTCAGGCTTTATGGATCAGGATAACTACAAACATTTCTGAATTACTTTATTCATTTTTAACGAAAGCAAGATCAGAATCTCGAAATTTTCAATTACAATTCAATTACAATCAACGTCTCCATTTATCGTTTGCTTTTTTTGGTGAAAAAAACTTTCTTCGTATTTTTTTTTGGTTTCTTTACCACACCGAAAAATGAGAATTAATGTTGGAATCTATTCTGTATCTACCCCGATATGAATATGAATGTTGAGAGCAAAATAAGATAGTTAACTAATGGCTGTGTAAAAAGCATCTGGAATTTGTGACATCAACTAGAATATCACCTTCACTGAATCGCAATTTGAAGGTGTTCCTTCGATTTTTTGCAGTCGACTTTTTGTGACCTCAATTCAAAACTCGACTTGAAAAATGTCATTTCTGGGTGGTAAATTCAAACTGTTGGTTGTTATACAGTTCAAGTGATCCGCCTAGACTGAGCAGTAATGATCCTGAAAAACAGTTTGAAGATACAAAGCACTGCATTCACAAATTCCAAATAAAAACAAGATTACGCTAATCAACGATTAGATATTGGATGTTGATAAAAACAATATCATATAAAAAACAAAACTGTTTACCTTTCTCTGTATTCCATCGGAAGACAAATGAAATATCGAAATATTTCTTTATTCATATCCCCAAAGAGTTATTCGTTTGAACATGATAGTGTTTACTTGTAGGAACGTACGTTTCCGAACACAAGACGTTTTAGTGTAATCGTGTTTACTATAAATTCCTTGAAAAATTCTCGTGCTTGGAATACCTAATCATTTGATGGTCGGAAACTAACATGAGATATAATTAAAAAGTCGTTAGGATTTTAATTGCTGTCAATATTCAGCTGCGTGAATATTTACACCCCATTATGTGGTTTTCATATTTTCGTTTTCTTTTGATTATAGTTTCGCTTGTAATTCGATATAGATAGATTTTCTAACATTTGCTTGAAAGTGGTCGATAATGTTCTTTGCTGAATGGTAATGGTTCGGACTTCCATTGTCTATATCATTAACTCTATTGAAACCTGTTGCTAAGAACGGAAGGATTGAAATACAAATCAAGTGAGAAAATCAAATCAAAAACAAAGTTTTGGTCAATAATGGAATTAGGGATTGATTGATCAAAGAAAATACTGTTGTTACAAAAAGTCGAGATATCGAATGTGGAATATGATTTAAAAATATATTTTAAATAACGAAATGAATGAAATAATATTGTGACAAGAAAATTGAGTTATCAAATATGAAATACTTGTTAAAAATGTGAATGAAAAAATTGAATGAAATATCATGAAACCAAGTTTCAAGTTGAGTGTACTCACGACGTTTCGATTACTGGTATCCGCAGTCTCCTTCACCCGAAGACGATTGCGAATATATACAGGCATATAATAATAATAGTCTTTGAATACAGTGTGAAATTATCAAAATAAATATTTGCATTGTCTACTATCCTCCACTTGATGATATACAAGTCGATACTGAAGATCTCGAAGAATGTTTGTCGTCATTTGAGGTCCAATTTTTTGAATTTCATCACTCATTCTATCCTTCATTCATACAATATTGGCCGGTCTGTTGATCTAAACTTTGAACCATGAGTATTAAAGTCCGGAGATCTATGGTTCTGCGTCTACCAATCCACCTATTTGAGAATATTTCGTCCAATTGATCACGCAGTGGCCTAATTGATATGTCGTTGTAGGAACTCCAAATATTTTTCCGGAGTCAATGAACCTTACATTCAAATCATTCAGAAATGAGTTCAAAGAGCTTCTCATTCTGAACCCCTTCTACAAATTGTCTGAATATTTTAACTGTAAATTCGAGTAAACAACATACATCAATTATTTTGTTAATTTTTGTTTTGTGATGTTATTTTACAAACTGTACCCATGTATCTGAAATGTTTTTATCTTCTACCCAATGGCGTAGTACTAAACTTGTGACTTATCCTATGTTAGTATCTGACTTTATTAGATTAATAAATATTATTATTATAATTATTACCTTGGATGAAAAATAGTTCCAAACCTTCGGTCATAACTACTCCAGCTAACACGTCAAGTGATTTCCATTTTCCAGTGTGGATTCTTATGAGCCCAATTTCTACAATTTCCCGTTCTAAAATAAACTATCTTTATCAGAAAAATCTACTCGGTTCAGAGAAAACCATTTGTTTTTTTGCTTCCTTCCATCATAATCTCGCAAAATTTTAATCTGCTACTATTCATCATCTACTTTTTGTTCGTGAACTGAATGCACTCTGTTCAAGTTCCAGGATGAACCTTTGTGAAGTTATCCCTTCACAAGGCATAAATCGCGGAATCTCTTCTCCCCTTTGATCACAGATTATCGGTGATTTGCCAAACAACTGATTGTTCAGTGATGAAATGACAACACTTACTCTAAAATGTTTGAGAAACGTGAACTTATGTCCGGGAACTCTCACCACAACCAATCCACCCAATTGAGTGTCACTCAAACGCACCATTATATTCCATTTTAAGACACTTCGACAATGAAATGGCCAAATCCACCTTGCTAAGGAAATGAAAGACAAACGAAAAGAAACAAAAGACCAACGTAACTATCTCGAAGTTCTTCAAATGAATATCAGAGTCAGATCATAAGTTTTTTTGATATTGAATTGATTTTGTCTACCCAATTTTCATTTGTATAAATGAAAAAATAATTTGTAAGAAAAAGTGCTATTGAATGGGTTCAACAATTGAATTGAAACTTGGTTAACCAGCTGACTTTCCCCTAACCAACGTTACTCCTCACTTGTTCGAGCTGAGGCTTAAAGAGGTTTCACCTTTGAACGTGTGACTTTTACGAAGGATGATAAAGATGAAGCTAGGTTGCCCATACAGGTAGCAGCTTGGAGCGTTATTTGAATCAGGAATTCGACGGAATTCTACTGAACCTTCTAGCCATCTCCTTTTTACTATTGTCACGAGCTGTCTTATCTATCCCTGGACTATTTTTTGTAACCGATCAATTAGAGGCGTTATTATCTCACTATTTCGATTTTTTTTCAGCTCACTTTTGTGAACTTATTCCTGAGAAATTCCTCACGTAATTCTATTTTTATATAATTTCAATTGGGCGTGGTTCAGAATCTTTCCGATTTGGTGTTTGTTGTGATTACATAATAACAAATTTGTTCGAAGCCAGGGTGATGAAGAATAAGAGTAGTGGTTTGTGATTCAAAATATAACTTTTATATTGACATTTTCACGAGCCGTTTTAATTTGAAGATACCATGGAGATTAATTATCAACTTAAAAATAGCTTTAGAATGTGTTCTTGATTTCCATCATTCTGCATCGAATTAGCACATTTGTGTAGTTCATAACTGAAACAGTACTAATGGAGGACCGAAAAACCCAATAACATCATGATAGAGACACTTGTGCTCTTTTTACTGACATGAATCACCATGTTCAAAAGTATCATATTGCAAATTGGTTTCAAAAATTGACCTGTCCGAGTATTGTGCATGAAATGAATTCATCTCAACCTTTACATCCGTACTGTATATGTTGAGTTTGATATGTGAGTACTGTTTTCCAACCCTTTTGTTGTAAACCGGAAACTTTTTGAACTCATCTTGACACGACTGGCTGTGGATTCGATCATTATTGAGATATGCAACTGTTTCAAGACATTCTCATTTGCTATCATTGAACTTGCTCAAATTTTCATCAAAGACTTACATTTGGTTCTCGAGGTTTCTCTTCAATTTGATCATGTCTGTTCTGGAATTAGTTTCCTCATTTTATATCGAAAAGCACTCCACAAATTGGATTTTAGATGTTTTCTTGTATAAAAAAGTGCATATGGCTATTTGGACAAAATGTGATTTATCTTTTGTACCCAGATATAGTTGATAAAAGTAATGATACTCAATTACATCAAGATGAACAATCAATCTTCTCCTACTTTGTAAGTATAAAGGAGTAAGAATATATTATAAATTATAATTTCTTTAGGGGAGACTTGAGAGAAGCCAATTCATCATTGTCCATTACCGTGAATGTTATAGTCAAAAAGGTTACCATATTGAAATTATTGAAATAAGAAGAGAATTGATGAATGTGCACAGAGCCAGCACCCCTTCTAGAAAAAAATATGATCCCGGTGATAATTATTCAACTTATTTAAAGAAGTATTTGTTTTCTAAAAAGTAGGTATATAAGACATGAAATTCGACTCTCCTTTCTTTTTTAGTCAATTCGATTTCTCCAACTATTCGGAAAAGTGACATCCTATATTTGGTCCAAATAAAATAAATCTCTTTCAATTTCAGTAGCACAACCGAACATCTTCACAGAAGTGAAACCGATTAAATTTTATTCTTCCATTTTTTTCTTCAAATCAAATATTATCGGTATATTAATTGATCTAAAGATATAAGAACATAACACCTTCATTCAGTATGTTTTGATACTACAACAGGGTGTCCACTAACCTGGAAAACATGGGAAACCTGGAAAAGTCAGGGAATTGATTTATGGGTCCTGGAAGTCAGAAACGTTAAAAAACGACCAAAGTCAGGGAATATAATATAAATCTTGGCATCAATGTCAACTGAATACGTACTTTTAGTGATGACGTCACGCTGTCAATTTTTGTTGGTGTAAATCAATCTTTGGATGCAAACAAACAGACTCTATCCCTAGCCAATAGAGTCGTTCAGTGAAATCAACATTATAACATTTTTATGCATTTTTCTGTAGTGTCTGGACCCCTAAAACGCTCACAAAAATTTCAGACCAATAGCTTCATCCTGTACTGAAATAATTCAAGTTGAAGTTGCGCTGGTGTAAAAGTATCGAGAACAGCGCGTGACGTCACTATACGCACACGGTAGAGGACGCGGCATCGCTTATGTTAGTCGTATATACTGTACTGTATATTATACTGTTAGCGAAGTGTGTTATTCTTTTTGAAATGTACGCGTTGAAAACTGGATTTATGAAAGCTGATTCTGGTAATCTACCAGAAGTGGATATATTTTTGATAATGGACTATTTCAACAAAAATAACGACTTTATTAGCAGTGAAATGAAAGGAGTGAAATTACAGCGGTAAGTTAACACAACTCATGAAAAGACAATATAGTTGTGGTTAAACTGATGGTGATACTTCGGTTGCTATGAGCACCTTTTTACCGTTACCGCCGTGTTATTGTTGAAAACTGAACATATTTATATTGACTTTTGAAAAAAGGTTAATTATTTGAAACAATAATGGTTTCGTCTGCTTAAAAATGTTACAAGTAAATTAGGACTTGTGTGCTGTGTTGATGAGGAGGACAAATTTTGTGTGTTCAAACACCAGAAATTTGATTTGAAAAATTGTGAAGATTCACAAAAAAGGACATGTTTCTTCGAGGATATACCGCTGAAAAGTGTTGAGGATTTTTTGTAGAGGAAACCGAATTACGTGAGTTCTACACAAAAAATTAAAAAAAAGGTGCTTATAGCGACTGAAGTATTCCCAAATTCCATATTTCCATTCATTGAGAAATGAACTGTTACACCTTTCTGGAACATTTTTTTTTCGCAGATCGGCTAGACAAAATTATGGAGACAATGCCATCGGTTATGTACAAGTGAAACAACAACAGACGTTTTGTGAGTTGAGGGCAAAAATAACACCAGAGCATAAAATGAATGGAAAAAACTATGATGTGTCATGTGTAATAAACACGAAAGAAAAATTCATACAGGAATCAAAATGCCATGATTGTCCTGCTTATCCGGTGCATTAATAGATGTGTTCCTACACTCTGGTACCACACAACTTTTGCGAAAACTCCTTTTATCGCTCATTATAAATCAAACGACAGTTACTTCACGATACATACAGTCACACTCAACGAAAACTGACCTGAGTTTACTAATAAACAAATACCTCTTATCTGGCGCCCATCGGCCGTACGTATAGTGACGTCACAATAAGCCACGCCCCGTTTATACGCACACGGATTTTAAATATTAATTTAAGGCTGTAAACATGTGAATAAAAGAAAAATTGTTGGTAATTAGATTATTTGAGTCCAGTACTTTTGAATTATGAAATAAAAAAAAATGCTGAATGAGCCCATTGCTGCTACATAATTGGGACTGGTATCTGCTTGGACAGTGGAAGTTTTTTTACCACATCCGTTACTGGACACGAAAAACTTGAAAATCAGACCTGGTATACCTCGAAAAGTCAGGGAAGTTGATTTGGCGAAATTGGTGGGCACACTTTATAACATCAACGCGTGCATTTTGAAAGATGTATTCAGCTTTCGGTGAACAGATGCCAACAAGAGGGCAGAGATTCATTATCGGGTGCAGGATAGCTCGTTGAAAAACAATATAGGTATATCGATAATATTGTTTTTCAACGAGCTATCCTTCACCATATGGTAATTTATTTCGATGTTGATAAATATGTTATGAGTCTAAATTTTTTAACTGGTTTCGGAAGAAATGAACTGTTTGATTTCAACAATCTGATTTGGATATTCATGTTGTCTCAATATCTGTCAAATCCAATACGAATTATGTCCAGTCAACTGAAATAGCTCAAAATAATCGTTTCGGTAACTTTCACAAGTCGAACAAATACTGAGAGTGGTATAGCAGTGTAGAAAATGTCTTGAATTGAATGCGATTACTGCATTAACAACAAATGTGATTTGACGAAAAAATATTTGGTAGGTATGCCTTTTCACAAATATTGGTAGATATTTAGGTTAGGTTGGCTTCAAACTGTTGGATGGGATTTCATTTTATTCTTTAATACTTCTTTCAATAATTAGAATGCACAATGCACTTATTTTATTTTCCCTATTATATTATGGGCAACACTAGAGGTGTACAGTAGATTATTCCATGTTTTCAAGTTAAGGGTTGAAGATATTTGCGTTTTATCAATTGCATCCCGACTTCGACTACCTAGTTGATCTTTTCACTGAAAACAGTGGATTTATTATTTTAATATCCAGACCAGTGAAAAAAAATTATGATTAACGAACATGTATGGTTCATTAACGATTACAACTTCATATGAAGTGGATATTGAAAAAATGTTTCTCCGTTAACCAGATGATGTCCCCCTACAACTCTTAGAAGTCGAAACTTGTGCAAGCTGAGTATGAACGAGTTCACATCTTTCAAAGTATTATTCCTAACAGGCTAAAGAGGCTTACAGCCGATTGCACCGACTTTTTGTTATGTGACCATTAACAAAGGGACTCTTAAAGTTAGGTGAGAGTTCATTAATGGGTGTTGAATAAAACATCTCCTTTAACTATGGTGCAATCGGTGCAGTGCGTTAACTGACCTATTAATGGTCCATTAGCTTAATGCTCCCACAAGAACAAGTCTGTGAAATCGGGACGTGTCACTACGTCGAATTCCCATTACGTCGAATTCCCACTATGTCGAATTCCCATTACGCCGAATTCCCACTACGTCGAAAAGCATCCCCACCACTTACGTCACCAAAACACGATCGTTATCGAAGCTGGATCCCATTCGACGTAATGGGAATTCGACGTAATGGGAATTCGGCGTAGTGCCACACCATGCACTTTCAATATCAACAGCACAGCGAAATTCATCCTTCTTTTAGGTTAGGTTAGTTAGGTTAAGTCAGATTGGGTTAACAGGAAATTGCAGAATATCCGGTAAATTTTCAACAGCACAGCGAAATTCATCCTTCTTTTAGGTTAGGTTAGTTAGGTTAAGTCAGATTGGGTTAACAGGAAATTGCAGAATATCCGGTAAATCGAGTGCGTATCACTACGTCGAATTCCCATTACGCCGAATTCCCATTACGTCGAATTCCCATTACGTCGAATGGGATCCAGCTTCGATAACGATCGTGTTTTGGTGACGTAAGTGGTGGGGATGCTTTTCGACGTAGTGGGAATTCGGCGTAATGGGAATTCGACGAAGTGGGAATTCGGCGTAATGGGAATTCGACGTAGTGATACGTACCCTGTGAAATCGGCTGTTAATCTCATTCGAAATGTGAGTACCACAGTAATTTTTGTTGTTTTTCCAGTTATTTTTTGTATCAGCGTGAAAATCTTCATGACAGCTTATCTCTGTAAGCTGAAATGCATTTTTCAAAGATTTGAAAAGTGATTGATTGATATTGTTGTACGAAAGATTACCTATAAGTATCATTTACCATTGCCGATTCTACAATATGTGGTAATGAACTAATTCCGTTATCTATTCTGATACATTTCAAATACATCATTATTATGTGCCAAAAAATCAAATAACAACATGCGAAACGAAAATTATTGCGTAGTAGGTACTCTGAATGTCATTATTTTGTGGTGAATGAATTCTTTCCTCAAAACTCAAATGTCTGTAGGAGAGCCCAAAATGCTAAATCGGGATTTCCTCGTGCGTCATAGGGACCCTATTGGGTTGCGAAGCTTAGATGATAAAAATGTTATATAATGTATACCTTTTCATCGGGGGGGGGGCGGGGCTATAGACTTTATGTCTTTATATCATTTATGTCCTACATATTTTTAAAAATGTACATATGTTAATCTGATTGTTTCCATGGTGGGGGTGGTCGTACGTAAGGGTTGAAAATGAAAAAAAAAATCTCGAGTGTGTCAGATTTTCTGAGGGTATGTTAAGTGAAAATTTGAATTTTTTTTTAATTTTTATAAATCATTTAACTTAAGTAATTGAAAATCTCAGGAAAAAACATGGAAATAAAAAAGTGTATGTTTTTTTTAGTAGAATACTTGTATTCATAAGAAAATAATTATAAGCAATTAAATTTTGAAAATTTTAAAACGTTGGATATTCATTGTTTATTTTATTTATTTTATTTTATTTTATTTTTATGTAATCAACAGAATTTACATTCCATTAAAAGATTACAATCATATAATGTAACTTATATAGTAAGCAGATACCCTCATTGAACATATCGAGAACATATACATAATTAATGGATGAATATAATATACACATATATGCGCATATAGACACATATACCCGTATATACACACATTCGGTAACGAAATAGGAATTCGTAAAGAAATTCAGAAATAACCCTGAAAGCAGAGAATAAGTTTTGTTTTTCCTTCGGTTTACAGGTTGTGAAGAAGAGATAATACTTTTTTCTTGAAGAAATCAAGTGGTTTTTCTATTATGTCTGGATCAAGTTTATTCATCACTTGGCAACATCACTTGTAAACAATATCATGCCAACGAGTCTGTATGATCAACTGTCATGGCATCATGGCAACAGAAACCAGAGTGGGGACGGAGTGAGTGAGTGAGCAATAGATAGGAAAAGAGTGAGAGGGGGGAAAGAGTGAGAGGGAAATAGAAACGTGGAGAGTGGAATATAGGCTCCACGTAATTGCACGCATTGAACTTTATCGATGAATTTTTATTATTTCGGCTTGTGTAAAACGTCAGATTATATATTTTTTGCAATTCTTGAATTATTCCCTTCAAAATGAAAATAAAATTAGCCACGCTCGATAATGTCGAGATGACGTTCTTTTACAACTTTGTAGCCCTCCCCCTTCTTTAGGTCACTCTCGAATTGTCAGATTAGTGGAATATACACGTTTCAGGATGTAACTACCTCACCCTACCTTAATCTGACGCGCTCGAGAATTTCAGATGATCGATTTTTTTTTAAACGCGGCCATATATATATAGGGCTAATGGTGGAAGTACTTAACCGGGTGCAAGGTATTCCCCTGTATATATCTGCCGCGCTTTAGTAAACCCGAAATCCCCGTTTGGGCTCCCCACCACACTTTCCATTTATATCCGTCTCTATTTCGGTTCTGGCTTCATCTCGAGACCTATCTGCCTGAACTATCTTCATATATCATCACTTGCATTCGATATGGCTTTGCTGTGATCTCAATTGCGATAAGAGCAAAGCTGAAACAGAATAATCAATCTAACTTTGTCATTTTCGATTGTCTGTCTTTTATATTGAAGTCAGATATGACTTCGGTGTTTGAAGGGTCATAAGATCTCTTTCTACCACGATACCGTCGTTCAGTTCCTCTCTGAAGCTCGAGTAGAAGGCTTTGGGGATCCCTTCACCACACTTTCCGTTTATATCCGTCTCTAATTCGGTTCTGGCTTCATCTCGAGACCTATCTGCCTGAACTATCATCATATATCATCACTTGCATTCGATATGGCTTTGCTGTGATCTCAATGGCGATAAGAGCAAAGCTGAAACAGAATAATCAATCTAACTTTGTCATTTTCGATTGTCTGTCTTTTATATTTAAGTCAGATATGACTTCAGTGTTTGAAGGGTCATAAGATCTCTTTCTACCACGATATCGTCGTTCAGTTCCTCTCCCCTATTATCTGACATTTACAAAGATAAAAACGACACTAGAAGAGAATATTCGTGAGAGTTTTGAAAACGGAAGCGGATTTGGTTGATACGTCAATAAGTATTTTGATAAATATTAGTTCTTGTATTTTCTTGATAGGCAAATTTGAGATATACGAAAAGTTACTGACCAATCGAACGTGTTCCATTCAGAAGGAGCTGTTTTTGAATTTTCTCAGCAACTTATCGGGGTAGATTGAAAATCTGCCCTTCTTCAATGGTATATGATTCCAGTATTATTTCTATTTCTTTTAGATTTTGATAGTGTGAGAACCCTAAAACACTAGAAGAAAGAAACTAATTGAATTCCAAAGTGCAATTTCTGTTTTGTACAATTCTATGTCAAAAGTTCAGCAAGTTTTCAAGAAATTCATGTTCCGTTCTACTCGCATTTCGTATCATCAGTCCAATCACATTAATGAACTATTTGCCCTTATGAATTAGGTCCTAGTTGCATCTACTTGTATATGGTGAATGAGATTATACATTTTTAATATTCAGGTATTCAGAAATTTGGTTTTGATAAACTTGCAATATCAAAAATATTATATCAGTAACTTTTTCCTAGTTAGTCCAGTCTATGACCATTTTCCCGTGTATTTATCCCATACAACACCGATTCGCATGAAAATTTGAATTCAGGATCTACATACACTCTTTTTCAAAATCTACCCTCTGCCGAGGGTTGCTTTCTCCCTGGGGGTGGATGCCACCCCTTCATGGGGTGAAATTTTTTTTATCGAAAATAAGTGCGGAAATCAATAGATTGACTAATTCTTAGAACTTTTTGTTCAAGGAAGTTTTTTCTGAAAAGCAATACTTTTCGACTTATTCGCCAGTGAAATTGTCGGTTTTCAGTCAAAAAAAAAAACACGTTTTCCGATCCTTTTTCGCGATTGTTCATTTGTGATGTATGCAAACCCACTACAAACTGAATAATTGCTTGTTGAAAGTTGATTGGTATTTTCGAACGCCAAAATGGAAAGTTTCTACGTACAATAACCAAAAACCAATGCATTTTTCGGGAAAAACTATTTGGACCTTTTTTGAAGTCCTTCAAAAACCCTTTATTTTTGTTATTTATAAAAGTTTCTAGCATCAAAACTGACCAAGGTATGAATGAAATAATGTTGAATCCTATTTTTTCCTTGAAAAAAAATTGTGAATAACTCATCCTCTCTTTCCCCCCCTTTGGAAAAAATGGTTGCCTAGTGGAACTATATGTATATATACATACAGTGTGGTCCAACGAAAACTTAACATCTCGATTTTCCGGCGTTAACATGAAAATGTGGAAAATCGCTCGAACCCGTCAATTTCTGATTCGAGGGGGAACAACTTTTCCGCTGTTTTCATCCCCGTGACTTCAACCCCCTAACGGGGGTGAGCACAACCCCTTGATTTTGAATAGGGATGAGGGGTGTTGAGATACCTCATTTTGAAGATCTTATCGTGTACTATCTGACCGTAAAATTTCGCTCCAAAATATCCATCGATAACGACATGACAGGTAAAATAGTGGAAGAGTACGTACTTTTGTGATTACTTTATTAAATGTTCGAAATGGGCACCATCCACTTCCATGCAGTAATATAAGTTTTGCTGAAAACGTTCACGTACATTACTCAAGATGTCTGGTGTAATTTGACGGCATTCATTAATGATCCGAGTTCGCAAATCATCCAGTGACTCAGGCTGGGTAGCGTAAATCTTGGATTTCAGGTGACCCCATAGAAAAAAGTCCAGTGGAGCCAGATCAGGTGATCTGGGTGGCCACTCAATATGTCCCCTTCTTCCAATCCAGGCGTGAGGAAAATTGTCATCTAAAAACTGACGCACCGGTTGAACAAAGTGATGTGGTGCGCCATCTTGTTGGAAAATGATCGTTTGATGGTCTTCTGCATTCTCCAATACTTGCACGAGGGCTGGATAAATAGCGTTCTCCAATAGATCGAGATACATTTGGCCTGTGAGATTACCGGGTAGAAAAAAAGGGCCGATTATGTGATTTCCATAAATACCCGCCCAAACATTTAATTTTTGGGGGCGCTGTGTATACACCTCACGAAATAATCGTGGATTTTCATCTGACCAATACCGACAGTTATGCCGGTTTACAATGCCGTTAAGGTAAAATGAACACTCGTCCGAAAAACAGATATCGAACATGTAGTTTTGATTGCCGTTAATTATTTCACTGATCACTTCACAGAACTGGAGTCGGCGATCGGGATCATCCTCATTCAGTTCCTGAACCAATCGTATCTTATACGGATGGAATTTATGTTGTTTCAGGATTCTCATGATTGTTGTGCGTGAAACACCAGATACCTCGGACAATTTCCTAGTACTAACGGTCGGATCCATTGCTATATGACCTAAGACAGCCACGTCCCTCGCTTCGTCTCTTTCATGCACCCTCTTTTTGTTTCCAACTGACCCAGTAGCGTCAAATTTGGCAACCAGTTGCACAACGTAAGCAGCGGATACATTTTTTCCAGGATGTCGTTCGTTAAATAAAGCCGCTGTTGTGCGCGCAGAGTCGTTATTTCGGAAAAATAATTTTATCATTTCCACCCTTTCTTCTACGGAATACACCATTTTAATTCCACTACAAATTTACAATCGCTTGGACACACTTGTACCGTTCTTAACAATTCACGATAGACTAAGGTACAAAAACAAGGTCCGTCTACTTTTTTGGACAAAAAATTAACCACTCAATACCTTTGAGATAAATTCCATATTGCCTCTTTCACTATTTTCGCTGTTATTTCATTATCGATGGATATTTTGAAGTGAAATTTTACGGTCATATAGTACACGATAAGATCGTCAAAATGAGGTATCTCAACACCCCTCATCCCTATTCAAAATCAAGGGGTTGTGCTCACCCCCGTTAGGGGGTTGAAGTTACGGGGATGAAAACAGCGGAAAAGTTGTTCCCCCTTGTATTAGAAATTGACGGGTCCGAGCGATTTTCCACATTTTCATGTTAAAGCCGGAACATAGAGGTGTTAAGTTTTCGTTGGACCACACTGTATATGATATACATATAGTTCCACTAGGCCTAAAATATGTCCATACTCTAATTTCAACAAAAATTGTTTTTGGTTTTTTCCCATAACTCGCTTAGTCTTCAAGCAATCAAATTCACCAAAGAAGTATTTTGTAGCTTTTTTCGAGAGCTATAAGCTCATCCACATTATTTTTTGTTTCAGATTATATTTTTGAAAAGGTTCATGCTGAAAGGGCTCAAAAAAGGTATTTTGCGCGAACCCTCACAATATTTATCTGGCCATATCTTACTCTATTTTCATCCTGCAGAAAAAGATGAAACACCGAAATTTTCAGAAAATAATAGCCTTCAATTTTGTACTCTTGAAAATTTTGCATGTGATCAATACTTTTCGAGTTATTTCGAAGAAATTGTGATTGTTTGCTGATTTACGTATATGATTTTTTATCTTCAATCTCAATTTTTTCCAAAACTACGTACTTTCAATTGATCCAAAACTCAGAACTTATCGAAAAAACATGAATGAAGTGAATTATGGAGTAACAACAATTTGTTTCAAAGGGGGAAGAAGAGAGGATGAGTTATTCACAATTTTTTTTTAACGATAAAATAGCATTCAACATCAATTTCCTTTATACCTCGGTCAGTTTTGATGCTAGTAGCTTTTATAAATAACAAAAATAAAGGATTTTTGAAGGACTTCAGAAAAGGTCCAATTAGTTTTTCCCGAAAAATGCATTGGTTTTTGGTTATTGTACGTAGAAACTTTCCATTGTGTCGTTTGAAAATACCACTCAACCTTCAACAAGCAATTATTCAGTTTGTAGTGGGTTTGCATACATCACAAATAAACAATTGCCTTTGTTTTTTCAAAAGCTATAATTTTGCTCTCTGCAGGTTTTTCGATTAGATGCATTATTTTCCAGTTATTCGCGAAAAAGGATCTGAAAACGTGTTTTTTGACTGAAAACCGACAATTTCACTCGCGAATAAGTCGAAAAGTATTGCTTTTCAGAAAAAACTTCATTGAACAAAAAGTGCTTATTCTAAGCACTTATTTTCAATAAAAAATTTTTCACCCCCATGAAGGGGTGGCATCCACCCCCAGGGAGAAAGCAACCCTCGGCACGGGGTAGATTTTGGAATAGAGGGTAAGTAGAACCTATATCCAAATTTTCATACGAATCGGTGCTGTATGGGATAAATACACAGTTTACACTTTTTTCACAGTCATAGACTGGAGTAAGTGGAACCTCTGCTCGTGTACACCGCTGCTGTGTTATTAACTGGGTAGGTGCGTTTACTCACGCGTTGAAACAAAAACTACTACATAGTAAGTATTTAATTCGTCTTCTGTTCCGATTTGATGACAACAAAGTGAACAACCGAATCGTATGACCTACAAAATGATGATATATAATAGACCAAGAGCCAGTGACACTTTTGCGTGATTATTTAGTTAAGGCCTATATTTTGAGAGAGTGTTGTGGAGGGCCGAACTGAGTGCCATCCGTGAGGACAGGCCCTGGGAGCGGTTCCAAGGGGATGGCGGAACACCCCCAACTTGCAATAAATCGCTCATCTTTTTATTATTTAGTTGGGGCTCATATTTTCTTCAACAGTCCTCTGGTAATCAACAATCATCAAGATAACATTGGCGGATCCATTGGACGGTTCCAAGTGGGTGGCGGAACGCCCCTAACATGTCAAAAAATCGTTGAACTTTTCATTATTTAGTAAAGCTCCATTTGTTAGTATGTTATTGTGCTGACATATTCGGGTGTGGATGACAATTGGCGGAACGAAATGTCGGTTCTAAATACCTGGCGGAACGACTTGAATGTTCCGTATGCGCGCCCTCATTTCATCACTTCTGTCGCACAATAATGTATATTATTAATGCTTTAAATTCAAATAATGTTTTCCTATATTTATTTAGGATGTTTGCAATGAAGTTGGGGGCGTTCCGCCACCCCCTTGGAACCGCTTCCAAGTCTTGTCCCCACGGATGGCACTCAGTTCGGCCCTCCACAACACTTTCTCAAAATATAGGCCTTAACTAAATAATCACGCAAAACTAACACTGGCTCTTAGTCTATAAGTAAAATGATCATAAATAAAATGTCTAGAGCCAACGAGGAATTTATCATTTCGAAAGGTCGTTCGGCGCGAGTGTTTACTGATTTGGTTGCTGTTGGGGTATTGGAACGACCAATGCTTCGAAATTGGATTTGTTCGTTTATAATTGAGCCGCTCTCGTTGTGATCGATATGTTGTATACAAATCCGTTTGAACGGAATGAATTGGAACAATGGAGGCCTTGGGATGAATCGCAGTTTGAGAGAAAATTATCAAGTGACGAGGACTTAGGTAATCCGGCGAATGAAATGAAATCCCCGAGAACGAAAATGAAATCCGACCGCTCGTGTTGATGTCGGGGACAACTGAATTCTGTTGAACAAATTGAATTGTGCCATGTGTTGATATTTTACTCGGCACGTGTTTGAATCTAGTAAGCTGCTGGTCACTCCGAAAGTTGTCAAAAAAACATCATTATGGAGCTTAAGAAATATTTGCAACAATCAGGAATGAAACTTTTCCTAGAAATCAATTACCCTAACACCAAACTGATATTTTTGCACTCGACGGAGTTTCGGTAACAAGGTTGGCATCTTCAGGAGAAGAAAATTGATACTGAATCTAAAGCTAGGGTTAGTTGTTTATATACCCAAAGTATATTTTAAAGAAGTTTCCCATCCTTCCGTATTTTATGTGCGCAAAATGCTCATTGAAACGGGTTTTAATAGCTCGCCGGCTCTGGCCGATGTGCTTGTTGCAATCTTGACAACCGATCTCGTAAATTCCCGACTTCTCTGAGTTTTCTAATGCATCTTTTGGGTTACCAAGAAACTGTTGTAATTTGTAAGAAGTTTCATATGCAACTTCCATATTGTCGTACTCATCTTTTTTCAAAGAAAAAGTTATCAACCTACGCACAAGAAATCGCAGGGTCGCCATTTTATGTTGTGGACAATGATTTGAGTCATTTGGAATGTATCTGAATGTGTTCGTCTTTCCTGTAAATGTCAAATCCTTTTTCATTCTGTTCATTTCCTTATAACCAATAGACTATATAATATAAAGGAACGAACAGAATGAAATAGAATTTGACATTCACAGGAAAGACACGAACACATTCAGATACATTCCAGATGACTCATCATTGTCCACAACATAAAATGGCGGCACTGCAATTTCTTGTCCGTAGGATAATAACTTTTCCTTCGAAAGAAGATGAGTACGACACTGAAAGGAGAGTGGTTAGTTACGTAGCTGAAGTGAACGGTTTTAACCCAGAGATAGTTGATAATTAGAAAATGTAAATTTAGGGAAACACTTCGTGTATCTTCGACTTTTCGAAAAGACGAGAGAAACGAAAAGTTTATAGTAATCCCATATGAACCTCAATACACTAGAGGACTCCAACAGATATTTGACAAAGTAAATATAAAAGTTGCATATAAAACTTCTCACAAATTACAACAGATTCTTGGTAACCCAAAAGATAAACTAGAAAACTCAGAGAAGTCGGGAATTCACGAGATCAGTTGTCGAGATTGCAACAACAAGTACATCGGCCAGAGCCGACGAGCTATCAAAACCCGTCTCAAAGAGCGTTTTGCACACATAAAATACGGAGGGGTAGAAAAATCCAGTGTCGCCCAACACGCTTTACTTATGTATAGGGCGTATATACTGGAAAAATTGTACTTGTAGCAATGCCTTACTGTGTGTAGTTCAGCTCCTGATTGTCATAATAACATAGAAGGTCAGAAGCTGAATTAGGTTTTACGTTTTTTAAAACGGTTAGAATAATACCAGTGAAATATGATGATGACTATTTTAAATCCACATCAATACTCCTGCTGAATATCTTTCATCTCCGTCTATTGTCGAACAACTATTTGGTTTCATGGAGGTGAATCATTAAAAGCCTCCCATATTGAATATGTTCATCTTTGGCAGTTCTGACACGTGCACTTTAGAGCAATATTTCTTTCGATTCAATCAGAACTTTGCATTTTGTCGGCTTTGTTCTCATACAAAGATCAATCTCAACAAAATAGCTTCAAGTTTCGCATATTACTCTCTGCAGCATACTAGGTATGCTATATGTAATATAATATTGTATGTGAAAAGGAGCCTTTCCGAGAGCCGTCAAATGCAATAATAGTTCAGACAAAGAGTTCGAAAGCCACTCTAACTTCACTTACCCTACAAAGTTAGTTACTCCAAGTGGCACCTACGTTTTGCTATTGAATTGTTCTCTTCGCAAAATGAACGTCCTTTGTGTTGTTGGCACTCGACCTACTCACATGTACTGGAAAGGACCAAATAAACCAAAACCGATATCCTGGTCGTCAACCCAGATGTGTGCATTCCTTGCAAACGTTCCACCTGCCAACTATTTTACCCAGAGCTCCGCACTTTCTTCGAGAAAATATAGTATGGAATGCTTTTATGGATTTTACTAATTTTTCGTCGATCTCTGGTCGTCTTGCCCGGCGCTGATTTTTCCATTTTTTACCACTCATTTCCATTGTTTACATGTGAAAGGTAATGGGGAAAAACGCAGTCAGAAAAATGCAATATCAGTATTTTCAAGCCGTCTTTTGGAAAAGAATGCATTTGGTCAGAAGTTAAAGACGTTCAAAGATATACAATATCGGGCAATAACGCGGGATGTCCATGCGATGTTATGCAAGAGGGAGGGATGTCCAATATCGATTATACTTACTCTATTCTGGTTTACCCCAAAAATGAACGAAATGTTGTATTACAAAAATGATAGAGATTGAATTCAAATTGCAGCTGCTGCCAATATACAGGGAATACAGTTACCTTCAAATTCTGAAAAAAATTTGCGAAAATTCTGCAGCTGATGAGTATTACAGAAGTCTGCCGCATACAGATAAGGTGGGAAAGTCACGACCACAGTCAAATAAGCAGAAAGAGCAAGATTCGGCAAGACACCACAACCTTGTTCGAAAAAACAACAGAAGATTAACTGGGAGATTGTAATGATTACTTATAACTCTTTCAACTCCTTGTGAAATATTTCGTTTGTATTCATTATTTCATTTTCATATTCCAGAAAAAAACATTTCGTTACAGTCTCACGAATATATATTATATTGACATACCGCTTCTTGCTTTCTTTATCCCTACAAGAATGTGCAAAATATCTTATTCAAAAGCGAAAAGCGCCTGCGCGCCACCTGGAAAAAAATTAAATGGAAAGGATAGTTTTCTCTGCCATATGACAATCCCAACAACCCGACAAGGTTTGATAGGTTATTTTTTGTTCACAAAAAAGAAAAATGTCACTACGACAACGAAAATCATTGTTCAATTCAAATATTCTCATTTAGTTTTCGATTTTACGAGTAGATACGTACCACGTGAACTATCTCCAAAATGGTCAATTGAAGAAAATTTAACAGGGGAACTGAAGAAATTCCAAAGAACGACGGCCTTCAAGCCCGAAGAAAAGTAGTTATATATACTAAGGGGAACTGTATTTGAATATGTTGGGAGTTACTGTTGATCCTTCAATCACCGAAATCGTCGAAGTGAATCCTAATGAATTCGATATGAATATTATTATTCGAACAAGATGGAGCACCACCACATTACTCCGGACAAGTAAGAAACTATTTGGATAATACTTTCCATGATCGCTGGATTTGCCATCGAGGTCCTACGGAATGGCCAGCCTGCTTGCCAGATTTGACACCTTTAGACTTTTTTAGGGGGCTGTTTGAAGCAGAAGATGAACGAAACTGAACCTGCTTCAATATTTAATGTACGGCAGAGAATAATAAATATTTGTAACTTAACTTTTGTGACACTTGTTTGGTAGTTTGAGTTGTAGTGTAGATATCTGCTGGTATGTGTTTTTCTTCGATATACACTTGTGTCAATTTCTTTACCATTACATCTAGGAAAGGAAGTTCATGGGACACGTTAATGAACAAGAACCAACAAGAAAGTTCACGCTGGAAATAGGAAAGAACGATGAACTTCCATTTCTAGATGTAATGGTAAAGAAATCCATACTTCATGTAGACAATGTGTATATCGAAAAAAAAAAAAACACATACCAACAGATACCTCCACTACACTAATATAAGTTGATCCTCTGAAAAAGAGTTATAAACTTGTAGGTGGTTTTTCAGGATCGACCAACATCTTTTTTCAACGGAAAGCAAGACTCAAAATCAACTCAAAATCGTTCAGCTTGAGACCTTGAGGTATTCAGCGTGAACTGACACATGAATGTGAAATCGTTCGTCTAAACTAAAACAAACGAGCAACGAGAAGCAAAAAAAGTGGGGAAACAGAGGAGCAGCGGGAAATGCTGTGAACACTTCATTATCTTCTGGGAGCATAACTACGCACACCAGATTACAGCTAGTATGTAATTTTGGTACACCACGTTTTCATCCGGTTCTCCCTACATCGGTAAATAATTCGGAATCCTACAATTCGTCATGGAGCTCGAAGTAAAGAAACAGAAATACATCGTGACTTTGCTAGGGATCGCACGTTTGAGCATTCACGCATTGGTGATGTGCTGGCTGAATGAAAGATACTTTTGCTGAACTCGAAGGGAGAGAAATTTATTGCGAAATTGGTATTGGCATATTTGGCGAGTGGAGAAAGATTGGAGAGCTGTCTTATTTGAGAAAGTCTCACCGTACTTTGAGAGGAACTTTCTATTGTATTATAGATGTAATGAGTTGTAATTCGAAAATTAAAATTACGTTTTCCATCATGATTGCATGTCTTGGAGTTTACCGATATTTGGAAAAATTATAAAGTCGCAAAGTTCTTGAGAAAATCTTCCAGTCTTTTATCGCAATCTTGAAACAGGTGAATTATCAAAATCTTCACTTTTTTTGTGTATTTCAAAGGAAACCACCATTCTTGGATTCTTTAATAACATACGTGAAAGGAGCCTTCAACAAAGGCATGTTATTTTCACAGGAACATACTATTCACAATTATTCTGGATTTTAGCACAACAGTGTCAATTCGCAATTCTAAGAATTTTCAATTAACTGATTTTCTTCATTTTTTTTATTTTTTAGAGTTTACATTATTTAACCATTCTATTTCAATAATTCATCTCCTTGACATTTGCTATTAATAACAAATTCATCATCGGCTCTCTCCATGCGGAAATCGTGTAAAAAGCACAAAACTAAAAATAACTCCCACTCTAATTTATGAATTCAGTCATATAGTGGGCATGAACATCGGAACATAAGGTGTCTACTTTCTAATTTATCAAGACAATACCTATTCTGTCTTGGTCATAACGGTATAACTCTCTCAGTAAATATTGAAAATAGGTAGAAATGTAGCACAGTAGGTCTTCTGGGTTTTCCATTTCAGTATTTTTTTATGGAAAAATACATAGCGAGACGTCACTCGCTGCCGTGGGGGCGCTATCCTCCGACTACCGCCTCTGATGTGCTTTCGCAAAAAATAATGAAATTATTTCCTAATTGTCTCAAGCTATCACCACTGCACGAAGCCCTCTGTGTGCCCTTCATCAATAAGAAGAAACGACAGTTTAATTTTCTCCTAAATTAAGTAGCATAACGTGAGTTATTTTCTCTCAGTTCTCGATTGTGCTATCTTCAATTACTCGATTAGTTCACCTTTGAACGACTGCATTAATGCCTCCATGAAATTTGCTTCAGATTGGCTGACGGTCAGTTACCTCTTCTAACATATCCCAGTCTCATTTCATGCAATATCATTAAGATCGCCAATCCCAAGTTAATGTTCATAGAAACTATAACTTTGAGAAGTGTTTTTGAATGACCGATTCATTATCTCACAGGTTCAATCTAGGTATAGTTGATGAAGAGTTACTACCTAAATAAATAGGCTTGAAAGTGTTGCAAGTTTTCGTTTTTCCGCATTTCTATTGTGAGTTCAGCTAGGTAGGAGATCAAATAACAAGCGCTAGTTTGCGAAAGATAACCAAAATTGAATAAAAATCATTTAAGAAAACTTGCATTGATACTGTAATGGATTTCCTGAAGATGTCCCTTCCAAAACTGTCGAGCTCGAGCCGAGTGAAACCATCATTGTTTATATAGGTTATTTTCACTGCTGATAACTACGGAGCAGTCTGTACGATTTTCAATACTGAACCAGGGCTGGATAGAGAATTGAAAGATATATCAACGAGAAATCACAAGACCCCATTTTCATACGACTTTTATGTCCGCACCATATTAAATAAAATATGCTCAACTTTTTTCACACAATAATTTGGTTCGCACCCGAATAGAAAATTGAGGATGATAATCATATGTGTCAAAAATTTATATTCTCATTATTGTTTTGTATTATGGTTCTATATGAATACATTTTTTGTCATTGGGTTATTTTGTTTCAGTTGGAAAATGCAATTTGCGTTGTGGTGAAACCTCTGGAGGATTTTCGAAAAAAATACATGGGAGGCGCCAAAAATGAGAAAAAGAAATTCGAAAAACAGACGGCCAAATTCTGCCAGAACCAGGAGAGATATTTAAATCTGACGACGAAAAAGACGAATTCTCTTCAGGAGGTAAGCGATCACTTTACATTTCTCTCTCGATATTTCTATTTTCATGTTTTTATACTGTTTCCAGTATCTCTGCGAGAGAATTCAACGCATCCGAGCAAGGGTTATCGGATTGTAATCATCATTCCTCCTCTACATCTAAAATCGATATCTGTACCTCCATTCTATCAATTGAAAGTATAAAGTCTCTATCTTCAGCACCCATTAAAACTGTTAATCACTTCGTAAAGTACCAGCCAACGCCAACGTTCTATTCTCAATATAAGATTTATGTAGTGTTGTACTAAGAATCGCACGTTAGAAGGTTAGACCTCCTCAATAAGTGTCACTTACCAAAAAATTCTTTTGGGGGTTGGTGTTCTTAGAGGAAGCGACTGTTAGTTATCAGAAAAACACTTTAACCTTTCTGGTAAGAAGGTTTTATTATTTTTCCAGTCATGTTTGTTTGATTTTTCCCAATGTATTTGTCATTTCGAATGTTGGTGTCATGATATATCGGTTGTCGATTCGTTTCCGTGCGTCTAGAAACACACCATTGAGATGAGCTAGATTGTGGGGCTCCTAGCACCCTGGCAATTGAATCGATTTTGTCACTTATCAGGCAAAACCCCTGTAGAGTTTTCATCATTTTATTAAAAATAAGTATATGTTGAAGTTACATGATATATTAGGGCCTACATATTGACCTACATATGTTTTTCAACAGATTCATTAACAAGGTTCGAAGTGGGTTTTTTTCGAAAGTTAAAACACAGAAAAAAGTCGCCATTAACTTTTTATCAGACGTTTTTATAAGCTTCAGTCGTTACCACGAATATTAACTCGATTATCTGCATATGATTCGGAGTCTTGTATTATCTGTGTAATGTTCGTCTTCAGTTTCAATCTCGTTTTCACTAATTTTATCTTGTTCAAATTAACACTTTTGTTAGTTCGCTTTCGGCACTGTTTCCGAGACACTGGAATGTTTTTTCGGAATGTTATGACTAGATGTTTGTTGAGTCTGAAATGAGTCTCGACAGTTGAATCTCAACTGTCTTTTCTCTGAAATCGCGAGTGCCATGTGATCTGGGGTTTCTACCGATAATAGATATGCAATTGTATTCTTTCACACACTATGAGGTCACATATATTTATGTCCATTTAAGTAGCGAAGAAGTGATTCTTATGACTAGAAGCGGTGTCAAAACAACAAATTAATCTGACAAATTAATCCTTAGTCAGTTATCCGGGATTGTCAGTTAATTACCAGGACTATGGTTCTGGGTCGAATTGAATTTATGTTTGGATTTATACTACTGTGCTAAAATCAATCACCATAGTAGCACCGCCTGTGTCGAATGTGTTTGTAGGTCCCTTTGTTATCGAAAGAATACCGCCTTGCGTGTTTCATACAAACAATGTTTCTGTTTTCATCATGATATTGGTGAGTTTTTCGATGATTCGTATAAATTAAATCTTTAGATTTTTCATGTATTCCTGGAGTACAGTAAATTGCAAATATTGCTTCTATAACTCATCTGCTATAGAAATAAAAAAATGATAACCCACCATAACGGAAATCAAGACATATTCATGAAACCTTGGAACATAAATATCTACAGTTTGTCGAATATAGGAAGAGAATACTAAAACTAGAGACTCCATAAAAATAATAGAATATCCACGTTGCTCCCTATATCATTGACCAATATAATGACCTTCTGGATCAAAATCTGTAACATAAACAGTATGAATGTAATCAGCATTGCTTGTAATGGACGTGTTCCAATTGATAGAAAACAATTATGATGTGCTAGCCATTGTTTACTTTCTGCAAAACGACATTTTTTTGTTTCGTTCTGTTTGGATGCTCGTTGTTGAAAACTGCACAATCGACACATTAGAAATTGCAGTATACAGAACAGCGATTAGTTTCGAATTACATTGACGCGGTTTCTACAATTTCTGTTAGATTCAACTATGTTGATGCACATAGTAATTATAATCACGACTTCCGTTTATAGTGTCTTCTGTTTGTCCTGTCGAAGAGCCATTCCAGTATTCGAATTTGCGAATCAACTTGAGACAGCTACTTTTTTCTGGTTTTTACACTTTCATATTTAGTTCATCATTAGAATGTTTTTTCCGCTTGATTCTATTTGATTAACTGCGCAATTCAATTCTCTTGGTTTAATTTTATTCTTTTTCGAAAAGCTTCAATAGAGACATTCATAAAGACAAATTTATTTTGGACACTATCAAAGGTCATCAACTGATGTCACTGTATTTCCTCCATACATCAATGAGATAGTGTTCTCTCAATATCAAAATTCGTTTGATCTTCAACATTGGAAGTTTTTATCAATGGAAAATCCATGTTGATACCTCCATCCAACTTTGTATTCATACAGACTCGATTGGGTATACCAACGTCGAAGAAGCGCCAATCAAGTCATTATATTTCCTAGGATCAAAAGGATATTGCGTCCTTTGTCTCTGCATATTGTAACGTGCATAATCACATTGAAATTATTGGGAATGAAAATATAACAGAAATCAAAGAAGATATGGGAGTTAACCGAATTATCGTCAGATCTTACAGTTCTCTTGATGTCGAAGTTTCAACAGAGTGGAAAGAAATGGTTACAATATCTCATAACGATCTTAGTATTGCACAGAGTCCTCAAAGGAAACTTCATTCATTGCGCTTAGGTGTAACCATACGTGGAACAGTTATTATATTCGCCTACAAGCAGAGGTTTTCGCCGTTGAGCATTATAATGTGACATATTGCTCTTTTGAAATCAAAATGATTATGATCTTACAAATTTGGGGTTATCTGACTCAGTTTTTTCAAGGTCTCACAATACGTTTTAGAATAAATGATTTCATCACACTCAAAAATCCATAATCAAACTCAAGATCTCACCAGATCCTTTTTCTGAGCAAACCTTGTTCTTCTATAGTCTATATAGTCTCCTTTTAACATCAACTAACATATGCACCTAGGTGACCAGCTTCATGATGATCAGGTCGAAAATGCCGAAACACAGTGATTTTTAGGTTAGACGAAAGACTTGAATGCTAGTTGTACGCCACAATAAGTTCAAATCATATGCAGAACACACGGAAAAAATGATGAAACTCCATTTTTTACCAAATTTATTTGTATACATAATAATTTTGCTCTCAAAAAGCTGCATCTTCTGGTACTCAAAACGAACGTGAATATCGGGAGCAGTCACATAGGAAACGTGAATTTGAAAATACACATATTCGGAAAAACGATGAAAGGTTATCATATTGCATTTCGAGGGATATCTTCTGATAGGCCAATCTGATAGCTGAATCTCATGTTCTCATAAATAAGATAAGATATTAGACGGGAGAAAGCATAGTTTAGGAATAAACTAATTCTACTTTTCCATATCGGATCCAGATTATTATGAAAAAATTGCACATTTCGCAATGTTACGCTTTGAATATTAGATCTCATACGTCAATACTGCTGTAACTGCATTGGTTATTATAAAAAATTATCAGCTGCAATCTCTCAGTAAAGCTCCTGAGATACCCAAATGCAGAAACAGAGAGAAAATACCTGAAAGCTTTGAAGCATGTCATATGCTACGCATATCTACATATTCAAAATTGTTTTGTAATTTTTATTACTGCTCTATCATTTATTCATCTTCCAGAGGGTAAGAGTCAACATTTTTTATTTTTACCATCTTGGAAGCAAAATCACTCTTCTTTAATAGTCACTATCCACCTGGATTGATCTATCGATCAGCCAATTGATCGATAATAATCAATTCATTGTAAATTAATGTTTCGGAGTTAGCAATTCGTACCACATCGAATACAGAGTTGTAGGTTTACTTTTTGAAATCGGGTAGTGAAATAAGTTTGGGACTGTTTAGGTAAATACGCAAGAATATAAATATTCCATGGTATTCAGCATTCTTATTCAATGGCATATCCAATGCCGACTTGAACTCAGATACATAGATCAGCACCTCGAGGAAGTCAGGTTGGGTTGAGTCAACAAGTAAATTGAAATTGTTGAATCGTTATTTATTGATTCGAAAGGAGAGCAAGAAAGGCGAAGCTGCTTGAACATCAGTTCAGTGAGAGATCGGAAGAGGCCAAGAGAAAGACAAGTAGCGATTAGTTCAACTGCTATTTTGAAAGAGATAACTGAAAAAGGTCATCGAACCAAGGGAGGAATCCAAATAGTGACTAGGAAGGTTCAAGCTTTTCATGACACAGGCAAGTACTTAATTGATGGAAAAGTACAGTTCCAGGTAGGGTTCGAAAAGTTGACAAGTAAGACCATCTACTCAAATTCCTACGAATTACACTCGAACAGAAAATTACATGCTCTCCACAATTTGCTGGTTAACCCTAATACCCAGACCTTATGAACATATAACAATAATAATAATAATAACGTTATTCATGAATAGATAATAATAATTACAATTCGAAAATTTTATAAATATACATTTTTATGAATAAACTGAAAAACAAACCTTACGAAGAGAACTTGTTGTAAGGTTAACTGTAGGTAATAACAATTTACAATCAATACATTTGAAATTACATACCTAGATAATCATCAATATAAAGAAATCAATTTAATAAACTATTTAAAAATATGTCAAAATAAATTCGAGAGATGTTGATAATCCATATTTTACTTTTTTGTTTAAATGATGATAATGATTAAATTTTTTTGATTTCATGTGGTATTTTGTCATAAAGATATGGTATCATAAACTTGTAATTTCTTTGTGCAATTTTTTTTTTTATTTTCTTTTTAGATGTTTTATTTCGAGTTTCATATTTATGTTCATTATAATTTATATTTTATTTATTTTTATGAATGTAAATCATCATTCTATAAATATATAATTGATTTATATCCATTTTTTTACTTTCTTTGAATAATAATTCAGTTGAATATTTCCAGTCCTTATTGTAAATTATTTTCAGAAATTTTTGACACCCCGCCCAGCCTGATATTCCATAACTTATATGGGATTGTATTAAGGCAAAATATAGAATTTCAAGTTGTGGTATTGTTGAAAATCCTTTAGATTGTCGAAATTTGGGAAGAAGAATTCGAAGTTTTTTTACTATAAAATATATTTGCTGATTCCATTCCAGATGTCTATCTATCATTATGCCAAGGTATTTGATACAATCACTGTCAATGATTAGTACGGTATTAGTAATTTTAAGAGGGCCCCAATTTGGTAGTGAATTTTCATAAGAATAAAAGGGGAGATATTTTGTTTTATAAAAATTTATTGTTAATAAATTGTTATCGAACCATTTTTTAACATCTTTAAAATCTTGTACTCTTTTTTCAACTCTGTCCAACTTTTAGCAGTGTAAAATATAACAGTATCATCAGCGAACGCATGAATTTTTCCTTTGGATTTGAGTAAAAAAAGATCGTTTAGATAAATATTGAATAACATGGGACCTAAAACTGTACCCTGTGGTACACCATACTTACAAATTTTTGGATCACTAAATGTGTCATCTATATTAACTTGTTGTATTCTTTCGTTTAGGTAATTTGTAAATGAAGCTTGGGTCAACATTTTGAAAGATCTGTTTCAATTTCGAGATCTGTGATATCAAGTCGAAAATTTCAAAATGGAAAATATTGAAGTCACTAGTGTGAAATAAATAGAATAAATGCCATTATATAATAATCACTTGGAATTGCACTTTATTATATTTCGATACCAGCAGAGTTGGTATTATCAACTTTGTTATCCAAACAATTTCTTTCAATCAGTGAAGTAAGTACTTTAGAAATGTTGGGAAATCACATAATATTCATTCAATCTAAGCGTTGCGTACAGAATAAAATCAACGACCAAGATTTATTCTTAGCGTGCAGATGTTCTGTGTCCGAAACATCAATTTTTCGCGAAGACAAACATTCTGGATCTGACCTCGTATTTACGAGTGATAGATAATGATATGACGTCACACGTTCAGGGGTGCGTATCGAACCGCTACGTCATCGTTTCAGAGGGTGCGCACTGATCCTATCCTTCACAAGTTACTATATAAAATGACATTCGTATTTGGAACATTACTCATTTTCCACGTTCTGTCAAGAAACACTTGAGGGATAACATTTTTATCGACGATTGTGAGTTTGTCAGTCCATTTGATAGAAGTGCTTTGTTCAAATTGTCTTCGGACATTCCATTATAATGTGACCCAGTTTTTTGGAGGGAATTGGTGACAATGATCCAGCAGATGAATTTCAAGTATGTGATTGACATTAATTAGTATATACATTCATAATGAATCTATATTTCCAAAACACCGGTTGGTACTTGACATCAGTGGATATTGCCTGCTCTTGTTATCGATTTATGCGATGTTGAGTGTTTTGTTTACATCGACAGTATGCTTAAGTAATATTCCCTAGTGATGCGAAGCAGCCAAGCTCTGGCACTCTCCCAACAATTTCACTTTTCCTCTTCGAAATGTTACATACCTCCACCGTCTCACATTCGACTGAGTTCAAAATGTTGGAAAAACGTTAATAATTATTTCTTGTGATAGAAATTTTCATGTCTGTGCATACCTTTTTTAGCGTCATTTTTGTTTCGCCAGATGAGTATTTGATGATCGTTTCATTGGGTATTGGCATTATATGACTTCCTGAAATTATATGGAATGAAAGAAGGGTACCCGTTGTACTGGATATCTGGAACTAGGGATTTGAACTTCATAATCATATCTCTAGTGAAACTGCACAGGACTTATAAATTCTATGTTTTCTTTCAATGAACAAAACGTTATTGTTCAGCATACAATGTGTCTGAAACAAAAACAGTGTGGAGAAGGAAAACTTATATTTTTATTGTGAGAATTTTTTTTCTTCATACGAAAATGTAATGTTCGAAAATATTACAGAATAACAAAACACGTTTTCTTTAATTTCCACAGGGATATCGAGGTTGCAAAATGAATGTTTTTTTGACGCTTAACCTTACTTCATGCACCAGAAATCAAAACTCCTTTAATTATTTTCAGGTGAAAAGTACGACTGGGCTAATGCATAATCCCTTAATTCCAGAATAAATATTATTATTACATTTTTTTGAAACCAAATGATTTTCCGATATCACTAAAAGAAACGATATCATCGACTTTCAAAAGAAAACTTCTGATGAGAAACTGTTGATCAATATTCGTTCATGAAAGAGCTGAAAAAAAGTTTTTCTTTCACCTGAAATTTATCTGAATAAAATAAATAACAATTGAGGCCGAAGCTTGTACATTAGCTATGTATACTAGTCACAGTATAATCTAATTTTAATAATAATATTTTTTCGAAGTCGATGATCTTGTGATGAGTAACACACAGTTATCAATTAATATATTTTCACCCTAAACGTCAAAAACGTATGCGTCTTGTAGCTACCATTTCTTTACGAATATAAAATACGTTTTTGTACCGTATATTTCAAAATTTCGCTGACACGGAGGTAAAAGTTAATTTTTTCATTTTCGATTTATTTATCCCAACAAACAGCTTGTGCAATTCGAACTGAATGTGGAGAATATTCTATTTATAGTGCCTATATAGTGAATTGTACCCCCAATAATGACATCATAATGCTATGCATTATTTTTTTATATAGCCGAGCCACCGGGATTCACACGTTTTCAGATGATGCCTCGTTAATCCATTGCTCGCAGAAGTTTCGACTTCTAAGGATTGATGTTCGTCAGATTTTTGACGGAAAAAACTATTTAAAAAACAACGATAGCAGCCTCGTTATGAACATGCTTCCTAGTGGGCCTTTTGAATAATTATATTATGGGTTTGAAGTATAGCTAATATTGACCAAGTAACCTGATAGTTATATTATCAAACACCTTGTATTGCGAGAGTTATACATGAGATTTGCCATATTGTACACCGGTCTATTTAAACATTCGAAGCAACAGAAATTCCCATCAAGCTGAAAATCAGTAAGGTTGTTGAAAATATGATTAAAAATAAAATTTGAGAGTTCCCCATCTTTCCCCTGTATGGAAAAAATTTCATTCAAGGTCAAAGGTCGAAAAATGACTTTTTCACGATTTTCAGCGAAACGGTAAGTTTTATCATAAAGATATCTCAGACAAAAATTGTAGATCATAAAATAATCTACAAAAAATGTATCAATACTTCATTTCCTACGAGCCACCGTTTTTGAGATATAACGATTCAAAAAGTTGTACAAGTTGCAATCGTCATAATATGAACACGTTTCCACGCCACCTATGAGGTAGTGTACTTGCGCGTTTTTTATAACGTGGTTTTCCCGTAGGCCTACTCCACCGGTCAGTTGTGATCCTGTTCAATTTGAAGCTATTGCAAAATTACGGAAATTTATCAGCTGCAGCAATAGAAGACTTTCGAGTATAATTTTTACGACAATTTTCATGTATCATCGCCGATTTCTGATTTTGAGAAATTCCAAAAATTCATCTGCTCTTCCGAAAGTTGCATTAATTAATGACTCCATAACACGTTCAACAGATATTTTTGTTATAAAAGTCAAAACAGCACGATATAGGTTAGTATAAACACGTGATTTCACTACGGAGTGTCGCTCGAAACCAACGGTATTTCATTTATTATAGCAGGTATAAGACCCTAGCCACGCATACAATAGAACAAGAGACAGATGTTGTCTCGAAGTTACACTGGCGTATGAAGTAAGGGACTGGGTTTCTTATTCTCATACTTATAACTTATGTATATTTTATATCTTAAGTATAAATTACAATCACCGATAGAAAAATATTTCAACATATATAAAAACTCTAGATAAGAGATGTATATACGTGGCGCACTCATGCATATTATGACGATAATAACTTGAACAACTTTTTAAATACTTTATATCTCAAAAACGGTGGCTCGTAGGAAAAAAAGTATTGATACATTTTTTGTAGATTATTTCATGACCTACAATTTTCGTGTGAGATATTTTTATGATAAAACTTACCGTTTCGCTCAAAATCGCGAAAATCTCATTTTTTTGACCTTCGACCTTGAATAAATTTTTTTCCATACAGGGGAAAGATGGGGAACTTTCAAATTTTATTTTTGATCATATTTTTAAGAGTCTTACTGATTTTCAGCTTGATGGGAATTTATGTACCTTCGCTCTCATTTTTATGTCTAGATTGACCGGATTATTGGACTTGAAATCAGGAGGCTAAGTTCAACAATATACAAAAATCGCAGGCAATATTTTTTATATGAAATGTGCATTGAGCTTAATATCGTTCTAGGTCTTTCTGCAACTGTTTTTAAACTATACGTGATTTCATATATATTCTCACAGTTTGATATCAATAGAATACCGTCTGTACTACACTTAAGCCGATTGGAACGAGTACGTGAATTTCCATCGTCACCAAAACCTATTTTTATAGTGGCCGCGTCTACTGATAGGGTCGCTATAAATTCTCATCATTTATTCCGAGGTCTATTTCAAGAACAAATATAACTAGCTGATAAGGTAATATGCAATAAAACGTACTAAAACCTTTCCGACATTATCGATGGTAATATATCGTATTTTTGTCGTGACAGCAGTTCCAGAACTTTTAGGAGTTTAATAACGGATCATTTCATAAGATTATATGCATTATGTAGTCGAAACATCCCACAAATATTTATAAAACCATTATAGTCTCCAAATGACGTTCCTATATTTATGGTAGATGATATAATATATTCAGTCTGCCGATAGAGTGCTCAATGGGATAGAAGATCGTTTTACAAATTCCACCGAAAGCGAAAGTTTGAATTTCAATCGGTGATCTTGTGGCACGTAAAACAGAAGTTGGTACAGATTGAAAACGCATCGTTGAATATTTCATGAACCCCATTAACTCGTATCACTTCGAATTCATCAGCTGTTCATGTCTCAGAAAATCTTTTTACTAATAATGCCTATGTTCGGGTACTTTACAACAATTTGAAAACGTTTTATGCCGATTATGCAAATATGAACCACGATGTTCAAAGTCAAGGCAGGGACGAACTTTTGAACTATACTGAAAACATGAATATTTATAGGTTTTACGGTGTACGGATCAGCTGTATTAAATTCTCTCGGCAGACAAAAAATAAACAAACAGAAGTATACCCTAGAATGTCAATAAAATGAAAAAAACTCGACGACTGCGAAACCTTCCCAGCCTTGGGAGTCTGCAAGGCGTTCAAAATAACTCGACGTTCAGGTGAACTTTTATTAACCGATTTCAGAGATTTTCCTCAATGCCGAAAATATTTTGGTTGACCTTCCAAAGAAATTTAAAGCCGCTTGATCTAATAGTGTTTGCACAAGGCAATTGTCGAATACCACCATTGTGAAAAACTGGAGTTAAAATTGTGCTCATTATTTGGCGTTGATTTTTTCATACGTTCTGTGTACCTATACTATCTTATTGAACCGATACAATTTTCAATCTGCTATTTTGAACAACTTCCACTGTAACTTCAAGATTAAAAAAAGATCAAAGAAATACGCTTCATTTTGTGGAAAAAACTTATTTTGATCAAATTGTTTCTCAGATATCAACGGTCAAAGATATGAAATGTTCACAGTATAACTTTTAATCGTGAAACAATGAATCAGAATCCATATGAAGGGAATTTTCAAGTATTGTATTCGTTGATATAGTCGCACCAGTGAATTCACTAGAAATTCGTTGAATACGTCATTTGGAAAGCTATCTTTCAAGTGCGACGCGCGGTGAAATTGGGAGAAGGGAACTGAAGTACTTCAGATTCACTGGTAATTGATCATTGTGGGGAAGAGGGAAAAATGATTCTTGAAGAGATTCATCAATCAATCATGAACAGGTAAAAAAATACGATTTTTGTGTTTTTCTTCTTCTATGGTGCATGTAACGTCTATTTCATTCAATTTTCCTGGAAATGTTAAGCTATCGGATTTTCTTATGAGTCTGTTAACACAGATGACCCTCGGTGACCTTGGCCTCGCAGATGATTGCGAACTTGGCGGCGTCCTGGCAGGTAAGTTGGATTTTGGTGGCATTATCTCCCTGCAGACTTCCTGGCCTTCTACATCTATAGCAAATCCTCTGCGACATATTCACCCAACAGTCTTTCATAAGGTGTCCCAGTTTTCCACATCTGTAGCATGTTCTTTTCTTCTGGGTGCTCATTCCACTTATCAATAATTTTATTTCCTCCAGATACTTCTCGATTAAACCAGTCGCTGCGCCTGAGCGTTGTTCGGGATCTTCTATTGATACTGCTCGCACTTTCGGCCTTGAGGTGTTGAAGGCCGCCTCCACTTCCAAAGAGCGAACCAAAGCATCGCTACTTCTCTTGAAGTCGCAGAGTTTTTTGGATTTCTGGGTCTCTCAGTCTGTCTATAAATATCTGCACAGCCAACTGCTCTTTGAAATCTCTGGGCGCTTCTGGGTACGCCAGCTGGATCAGAAGTCTAACATCTGCCTCAAATTCCTGAAAACTCTCACCTGATTTTTGTGTGCGAGTCTTCATTTGTGCCTGGTACAGCTGTTCGCGATGTTGATCGCCATACCGCAACTGTAATGCAAAAATCAGAATATAGCTATTGGCAATTACAGCCGTAGATGACATTGGTAGCCTTTTCGAAAACTGCATGTTTTGTCCGCATGCTCGATCAACCTCTGAGCGTTTGAATTTCTCACTCTTTGACCGTGCTCAAAATGCAATTTTATCCTTTGGTGCGAACCAGAAATAAAGGTGAATACTTGCAGTTCCATATACCAAAATCTTTTCTTGTAATTCCTATTGTGCTTTAGAATTCTCAAACATCTTTTGGATTATCAAGTAAGGACAAAAATAAGGTAATGAAACTGTAATTGAAGAATTTTTTTTCGTAATTTTCAAAAATCGTCGGATCTCAGAGGGGAAACATTTTCGAACCTAATTTCATTAGTATATCAAATGCGATTGAGTATTGAATCAATTATCAACATATATTTTGTCTCCAGCAGGCTTTGCAAATGAACGAACTACATGAAGCTCCCAACTAAATAGAACGTTGTCATTCATTTACTCAGAGTTTACATTTTTTCATAGATCAGCGGAAATATAAACACTTGAAATCCATCGAGCAGGATGATGTTTCAGATATGAAAAACAAGCCAAACAGTGGTCGACAAAGTTTCTCAGTACAATAATTCGAAATGAGTTTATTTCTAAACTACTTTCAGGTTGGAAAGTAATCGATTGTTCAACAAGAAGAAGCGAGGTTGGAAAATTACTTCACTGACATATGAGTAGCACTTCCCCGGCCTGATCTGTACTCTTATTCCAAACATCATTCTGTTCATCGGAATTTTGGAAGTGTTGAGATTCCTGGTCACGTGTATCTACATACTAGTTATGGGAAAGAAGCTGGTTCGAACACGATATTACTCACTCCCTTAGTACTGAACAATACTGAGTTCCTTGAATGTCTCAATAAGAACTAGTATCTCACACCAGGTTCCAGAAATGAAATGTTACCTGATCATCAGTCATTTTGTGAAACATAGCAATGCCGCAATTCCCTTTTTTGAGTCGGTCTCTTTCGCTCAAGACTAGTCCATTTAAATTCACTTATATGGTCAGTTGTGGACAAATGTATTCACTTTTATTGTCGAAACTAACCAATATATCAATAAGTAATCGCAATATTATTCATTTGTAGCAATATCCTGTGAACTCAACTCAAAATTTCACATCTTTTTCAAGGCGCCATAATATTTTGAGTGAAAATTTCTGGATAGTTCGAAAAAAAAACTTTTACTTGTAAAAATATATTTCTACCACTTTTAGTTAACTAAAATTACCAAATAGCGATAGAGTGGGCTGTGAGTTTTAGCATTTGGTGTAACTATAGTTGGTTATTTTTTTTGATTTAACGAATTATGGTAGATACACCTACGAAGGAATTTCTTCGAAATTGCGTCATGTTACCTGTGAAAATATATTTTTACCACCTTCAGTCAACTAGAATTACCAAAGGGCGATAGACTGGGCTGGTACCTATCTGAGTAGCATTTGCTTTAATTGAATTTGGTAATTTTGTTTTTTTCATTCAACGAAATATTGCGGATATACCTGTATGATTCTTTTTTAGTAATTATCAAGCTTTCGGGCAGAACCGGTTAAACAAAAATGACAATTAATTTGAAATCTCAGGATGGATTGATAATATTTTTTTTCCAAATTATGGTGTTAATTTTTCTTATCGCATACCACGCAAGCTCAAATTATGCCAGGAAATTTTCTTTCGGGAACGAATTCAAAAAAAAAATATCAAAATTTTCAAAATATTCGTGCCCTTCAGAAAATTTACGAAAAAAATTGAGCGCTTGTGATATTATAAGTGAAAATCATCAGATGTTATTGCCATGTCAAACGCATTAATTAAAACCAAGCCAAATGTAAACAAATTTTGACTACTACGTAGACTGATACATTTAATAAATGAATATGTGGTTCGTCTATTTGCAATGCCTACTTGGACCACATAATTGATTGTTTTCTCCTGCAAATATTTATTTTTTTGCTAACTATATAATATTTTTTATGATTGTGAATAGAATAGAAAATCAAACTTCGGTAAGAGTTGACATTTCTTTCTCTCTAGAAATTGTTTACTTCGGCTTGCGGCTTCGGTAAACAATATTTCTTCACTCCAGATTAATGATACACTTTCCGCATCGGTATATTATATACTATTATCGACCTCTTCTCTATATGAACGATCGGTCACTTTGCAACATGAACGTCGGTTAGAAATAAGCACATTTTCAAAAGATTGTGGGTAAACTTTCATTTTCATCTCAGAAACGCGCCCTTACAGATAGTTTTTCTAGTAATTTTTTTTATATATGCAGATTCACACGAAAGGGAAGCCCTGTAATGTTCAAAGAACACCGAGTGAATCGAGGGGCAGGTAATACGAATTAACATTTACTTTGAATTTCTGAAGTTTGTTAGCCTCAGGAAGAACCTCTTTCGGCAGGGAATTCCAAAGCTCAGCTGTTCTATTGACAAAAGATTCCTGAGCAAGAGTGGTTCGACAGGTTACCAAATTCACAACGAAGTGGTGGGAATTCTGTACTCGTCGAGTCATCCGTGTAGATATTGCCAAGCGGGGAACGATTGATAACAATTCGGAAGAGCATCGACCGTGAAAGTATATATAGAAGAGAGACAAGTCTTCGACCCTTCTACGATTTTCCAATGAAGTGAGCGAGTCTGTGAGCGAAGAATCACCAACAAGACGGATTGCCTTCCTCTGAATAGAATCGAGAAGCCTCAATGAATGGTTTGGTGCCGAACTCCACACATGAGAACTGTATTCCATAACAGGTCGTATTTGAGCCTTGTAGATTATTAGAAGCTGACGAGAAGTGAAGTATTTCTCTGTACGAAGTTTCTGGGAAGCACTTTTAGCGATCGATCTTACATGGTTTTTCCATGGGAGATTATCACTGATCGTTATTCCTAGCATCGATATACTTGATTTTCAGGAATAGCTACTCCTGACATCTGAATATTAGATGATGATAGATCGGCTTTTCTTGAGAAGAGACATGCCTGGGTTTTCGTTGCATTAAATTCCATCTGTACTATAGACTTCAAACAGCTCTGCAGTGAACTTCCGCAATCTCCATACCGGTCATCTGCAACGTTTACGAATTCCACGATCGCGTTCCATGCTGTTGATCTGCTGAAATAGATAATAATTGATCCAATTGTTCGTCATTCAGGAGCACTTCAAGTTAATACATTCATTGCAGCGAATTCGACTGCGGAAATATTTAAATGGACCTCATTATTATGTTAACCGCGGTAGCCGTAACAATAACTTTATTCAGAGCTAAAGTGAAAGAAATATGTCTGGAGAAATCGTCAACCGTTTGAATATGTGAATGAACAAAAGGAAGAACGTTTTCGTGGGCAATGAGGATTCGAGTGAGCGTGAAAGTTCATTTGTTGTTCATCTGGTAAAATTGAATAAGGAAACAAAGAATTATCTTCATTCATTACAGCAACGGCATTTCACGTTGAAGATTGTATTAGTAAACTATGGGTTTAATTTTTTGAGAGATTGGGTTCCACTCAGTGACAAAATACAAAAGACGCTCAACTTCAAAGAATAGTTATTTATGTAACAAGTGCAAAACGTGGTGATTGAACACTAAGTGAAATTGTCATTATGTTGTCATTAGGTCGAAACAATAAAATAGTTATGTATGATATAAGTGGTAAAAGTGATATTTTATTTTGTGAGAAGGGAAGTTTTGGGGCACGACGCCGAAGGCGGAGTGTTCCATCCCTCCAAATAAAATAAAATCACTTTTAGCAGGTATAAAATACACTATTTTTTCTACAAATACCATCAAAAGTCCAAATTAACGCATACCTATTTTACATTAATTAATTGATAAAATAATAGCCTCGAGATTATCAGTTTTGAATCCAATTTCATCTGATCTACGAAACAAGTTGCCAAGGTAATCAAAAACAGAATTTGTTGACTAACGTCAATAAATCGCGAATTATTCTTTCTCGTTTCTTCGTTTTTCGATGGAAAGTGATCCAAAAAATGAATTTCTACCGCCGGAAAAGCTGCCAATAAAGCTGCTTTTGAATTATTGCCTAGTAAGTCAAAGCGACAGTACGAGTTTTCGTACGATCGTTTCTTGAAATGGTGTGATCAGAAGAATGTCAGTGGCAAGGAGGCCAGTGAAAAAGTGCTTCTTGCATACTTTGCAAATTTTGCAAATTTGCAAATTTTGTCCAAAACTTCGGCGGATAACATTGTTCTCTGCCCTGCTGCTTCACCAAAATAAATTCTGTGCGATATTTGCGATATTTTTTATACACACATGTGAAACCCAAACGTTATTGAATAACGATAGATGATGAATATGAATTTCTGGATGCAGAAAACTATCAGTTGATTGATGAATGTTCTAAATGACCTGCTCTGGAAACAGCACAACGCTTTATATCACTTATTTTACAGTTTTTCGGAACCGAATGATCCAAAATTGTTCACGGATTAGAGTTTGCGTACTGATATGACACCGTTGCCAACATGACACTCGTCATTATTCTGGCAACAATTGGGTTATTTCCTAGCACAATAACAGGGCTCTGAAAATTGTGAGAATCGCTTCAATTCGTAAATTTTGATTTCAATCGCAAAATTCATTCTTTGATCTAAAACACCCAAATTTTCAATCTTATTTTCGAACAATCACCCAGTATATAACTACTTATTTCTCAAAGGTTAGAACTCGTATCTATTGAGTCAAGGCTTTCTACAATCATTGTCTTTGTGTTCTTCTTCAACACGAATACTGAAATATCGCAGTATGAACACGATTATGCTGAAATGTCAGTGAAATCGTGCTTAACATTGGTAACTTCATTAGAACGCTCCTATAAAAACCGTATGTTTTTATATCGATAAAATGAACACAAAAGCTTTCCATTCCTGTTCACGTAATACTTAGAAATGATAAAAAATAAATGTGTTTCACGATATTGCATAGCATCAATTCTTAAAGGATATTTATTCTTCTGTGTACTACGCGTTGGCAATATTTTTTATTTCAACTCATTCAAGTTTTTTTATTGAGTCATGCGCATCCGATAATCGATTGGGTGCCTATGTATGACGGACATTCCATATTTCCAGCGAGAATAGTTATTTATCTACACCCGTACTCTAATACTACACTAATATCAATGCCCACAACCCGTTTTATAATGAAATTCATTACGATACAGATTTTCAACCAATAGGAACCCATTATTTTTCAATCAAGCATGACGTGCATGCTCTGCATTTGACGTTTGTCAAGTCAAAATCGCTATAGGTATTGAATTTTTGAAGAATATAGCCAAACTTCGATAATCATAACAAAATGTCTGATACCACCGATATGGGAGAATCACCTTCGACACCTCCACCGGCAGAAATACAGTTAGAATGATAAAATTTCTCATTTGACAAATGCATGATTTATTTCTTTATTTTTTCGATCAACTTTTCTGAGCTCTTCGTAGGCGAGCGGTCTAAGGCGCTAACATTATATTAGTTAGTTGGAAGAGACATGGGTTCGATTCCGGCCTAGAGTAATCTTTTTTTTCAATTTTTGATCTTCTTTTGTTGAAATTTTCAAAGAAATTCGTTTTATTGTGTGCAATACAAATATAAATATAATATTTGTTGTCCTTCACTATTTATCGGGTGGAGATAAAATAGCGTATGCAACTCTCATGTAATGGTTATACACTCGCATCAACCATACCTTCGGCTCGTTTCGTATCCCGGTTGATGCTCGTGTATTAATAACCATCATTACATGATCGTTGCATAATATACTAATGTTTTACTATGCAACAAAGTAATAGATTAACTGCCGCGGCTGACAGTTCATAGTCGAGCGTAGCGAGGCTAGGTGTTTAGCTAAGGCAGTTGATCTACTTTGCTGCCGTGTTGAACATATACTTTTTTCCGATTGTTTATAATGATGTGTATATATATATATATATATATATCAATCAGCAAAGTATTACTTTTGCTACCTAGGCAGAAAAGTCCTTACTTTGCTGAAAAGGCAGAAAAAGTAATAATTTGCTGATTGATATGTGCCTGCAAAATTAATATTTGCTGTCAATTGGAGAAAAATATAATTTACGAAAAAGTGCTCCCGCTTAAAACTGCAAATAGGCCTGTCACCCATGTTTATTTTTGTCTAAAAATCTCATGCCTGGAATCACAAAACAAATTCCAGTGAACCTTGGACAGTTGTCACGCATTAAACGATTTGCCTATAACTGGCAACTGAAACGAGTTCAGTTGAACTGGACATAAATCTGATTTATACAACTAGAAGTCACTACACATACACTGACGGTTTGCCTTCCGTTCAATGTTGCCCTTATTGCCACCCACTTCGCTGTGTCAATAGTACCAGAATTTGCATCTTCGGTCGGCAAAAGAGGGATGCTCCCTGCGTAATTATCAATTACTTCCAAACAGTAGGGGTGATAAATCCCTGGGTGGGATACACCAGCCATGTGTAGGAAGTACAATGAGCCTGATGATGCGCTTACCGTCCAACATTTCCACATCCCGAACGAACATCACAAACTCTCGAAACATCAAATACGCATTCTTCCGACCGGAAATTAAAATCCCCGGTTGCCAATAGATTTTCTGGTTTTTTCATTGATTTGAAGATGAAAAAAGCAAAACAGGTGCATCAAACCGTCAACAGTAATGATGAATTTCCGAATTAGTTGGATTCAAACTTTCGGAATCTTTCGTATAATATAGAAAATACCTTGAGTCTCCTCAGATTTTTTCAGTGTTTATGTAAAACGTCATGTATTCAAAATACATAAAGTTTTACTCGCCACACTGGAGTATGAACCTACATCAAGATTCAATAATGTACGTAAGTTCTGTTCGAAAGTCATTATATTGTGGTAGATAAATATTTTCTTCGTAGTTTTCTGAGTTTTTAAAATACCATAATCTGAAAAAAATAAGTAATAATCTTGGAATATATATACAAGTATAGGAGGGGAGACTTCTATCTACTTCGAAAAGTTGCTGCGTAAATTAAAAACAGTTCCTTTTGGATAGAACAAGCCAAATTAGTCAATGTATGAAACTTATGATCTCGCGTTAATCATATTATATTCACTTACCGGATGTTTCGTAAATGACTAATACAATTATGCATAAAATAGTCAATAAAATATATCTATCATCACAGAATCTTTCACTAAGTTAATACCTACGAAATATCGAAAAATAAAAATCTACAGGTGGGAGATCCTTTCAAATATGTAAATGATATACATGAAATCATGTTTTTCATACAGGATGTAACGAGGACTATAACCATATTGGTGGAGGAGATCGTGATTTCATCAAACAGGCATTTAATTCACAAAAGAGAATGGCACTTTCGTTAAAGTCTCTGAATTTTTCTCCTCGTTAGCTGAGATCATCATTGATAGCTTGCCATGAAGCCTACAACTGATTATAGTATCATTGACATCATTCTGGACGTTCTAGCTATAAATAATTTTTTTTTTTTTAAGAAATATTCCCAGTCGTTTCAAAATATCCAGAGTTACTTCTTAGATCTACCAATTACAGACCTATTCCTATAATTTCAATCATGGACTGTCTGTGTTGCTTATTTTTGTAAATGTAGTACACTTCATAGTTTTCAATTCAGTTTGTCTTTTGAAACAATTCTTCCGAAATCAACATTCTCAACACCATTGGAGAGAAAATAGTAGTGGGTCTTGTGTCTGCTGTATTTAACGGGTCTCACGCTTTGTGATTGATATAAAACGTTCAACACATCCTTTAGTGGCAGCAATTGATCACCCTGGTGTGAGAGGAATTCCTTTGGATTTGATTGATCTTACCTTCAAAAATGACAAGTGGTATTAGCCAGTGGTTACACAACTTAATCTTTGGTAGTCTTGTCTTCGGGGTAACACAAGGTTCGGTTCAGGGGCCACTATTATTCAGCTTCTATATGTTTCATTTTCTTCCACGCTATATGGGTATTACTCCTGCTGACGATACATCTCTGATGAATCATCTCTTGAGCTGAATGATGGTTCACAATCAATAGACTCCAATTGAAATTGAAAAAAAAAATTAAACCATTACATTTTCTACGAATTAGAATTATGTGACGTAATATTTTATGTCCATTACCATTACCTTTTCTCGAAACATAATGGTATATGTGATAGGATCTTATGTCAAACTCTTCGGAATAATCATTTATAATGGTCTGAAGTGCATTATCATCTTTTGCAGAAAACTTTCTAGTCAGCTCCTCCGTAGTCAGTTGCTTCGGAGACTGAAAATATTTGTTGATAACCACTCCTTGTATCTTATCACTTCCATTTCAGTACTCTTTGAATGCCATTATTTTGTGGTTGAAGGATTCTTTTTTCAAGCTTTTTTTGGGTTTTCGACCTACCACAATCTGAAAAAAAAGGGAATTAATATTGGAATCTCTACAAGTGTAGAAGGGTCGATTTTCAATCTACCCCGAGAAGTTGCTGCAATAACTCAAAAATAATTCTTTCTGTATGGAACACGTTCAGTTAGTCAGCAATTTCTCATATATCTCAAATTTGCCTATCAAAAAATACAAGAGATAATATGTATCAAAATACCGTTGACGTTATGGAAACCAATTCCGCTTCCGTTTTCAAAACTCACAAATATTCTCTTCTAGTTTAGTTTTTATGTTCGTTTTTTGTGAATGTCAGGATGAGAACATTTTTGAAAGTTTTGAACACGGAAGCGTATTTGGATTCCGAAACGTTAACGATATATATTTTGCTACATATCAGTTCTTGTTTTTTTTTTGATATAGTTCAGAAAATGAAGCTGAAAAAATGGTAAAACCTCGCAATTTTTTCGTCCAGCACCGATTTGTACAAAAATTTGGGAATAGGCTTACTACACACTCTAGTTTATTTTCTATATCGTGCCGTTTACGCTTTTTGTTTTTTAGGGGTAAAAACTACCCCTTATTGTCAAAAATTATAAAATAACATTAAAAACCTAAATATGGGTAAAAATAGTTGAATAATGATTGTTTCATGCTTTAGGATACAATTTCATAATCTTTCAACCTTCCCTTGAAATCATTGAAATTTTTATGTCTTCGAAGTTTAGAATACACTGGTGAGAAATCAACGAAATATACACTCACACACGCGAACAGATGTTTCCTCTTCTCTGTCTTTCAATATGAATGGAAAAAATGGAACATATAACGTATAACTACGCTCCGAAGCGGGTAATTCAAATTAAAAAAAAAATTGAGTCAGTTTTCAAGCATAGCTCCTTCATTTTGGGTGGTAGAAATTTTTTTTCGAAAACGATTTTGTAGACCTTTTCAAGAGCTATGAGACTATGTGAATAAAATAAACTTAAGATCTCTTAATTTTTAAATGGGGAGAGTTTAAAGCGCTTGACTAAGGTGATGTTCGATCGTAAATGTAGCTAGGTGTTAAACGGCTATATCCCGCCGAATATTCACTTAACACAAAATCTACACAAAGGAAAATTTTTGTCATTAAAAAATCTACAATTTAGTACTTTATCGTTTTTTTCGTATCTTCAGTATTTTGACAGATATTTTTGAGAAAAGGGTTAAAAACACTTAAAACACACAGTTCAAAAAAATCGTTTTCTCTTTAAACTTCGATTTTTTCAAAATCAGGCTTATTAAATTGATTCAACTTCGTGGATGTATTAATGGTACATATATAAAGAGAACCACAGAAGGGTGGCGATCAATTTTAGTTACGGGGTACTTTAGGGGTTGTTTTCACAGATTTTTTTCGTAGAAAAATGCGGGTTTTTCGTTATTTCGCTTTAAATCTTCCAATTTATACATTTGACGAAAAAATCTAAGCATTAATTTGCTGTATCTCGGTTCGTATCTGTTGTAGGAAAATTCTAGAGAAAGAAGCATTGTTTTTGTTTTTTCAGAAGCTTCAATTTGCCTCTCTACACTTTCTTTGATAAAATGCATAGTTTTAGAGTTATTCGCCAAAAAAACATTTAAAAAAGTCGATTTTTTCGTCAAAAAAACTGTTACTTTCAAGTTCGAATAACTCAAAAAATATTACTTTCACGAAATAAACATGGAACCTTTTTTTCCTTAAAATTGCTTCTTCCGTCAATTCCTACAGTTGAAATGTAATAGAAAATTTCCACCCCCGTGATGGGATGGCAACAACCCCAAGGCTCTAGCGTACAGCGACATGATATAGAAAATGATCCTTGAGCTATTCCCTACCTTTTGTGAAAATTTCAGGTATATCCATGGTGGACGAAAAAATTACGAGCCAAAATGCTTCATTTCCTAACTAATATGCAAATTTGAGATATAATACGATAAGTTTCTGACTGATTGAAAGTGTTCCATTCAGGAGGAACTATTTTTGAATTATCGCAGCAACTTCTCGGCGTAGATTGAAAATTTACCCTTCTACACATGTATAGATTCCGATATCGATTCCTATTTTTTCCGTTGTGGTAGGTTAAGAACCCAAAAAAATCTAGAAGAAAGACTCCCTTTTCTAGAAATATCGAATTATTGTTGAGATTGAATTTTTTTTTTTAATTCTCTTGGTGAGAGAATTCATTATAATTTCAATGGCGATTAGAAGAATATCTGTATGTATCCGTTTAATATTAAAATAAGGAAAATTGTTATCAATTCAAGATTCTAATCCATGCAAGAATTGTATAACATAACATTCATTTTTCCATTTAAATTGTACTATACATAAAACTTTTCTTAGAGATCAATTACCCTAACACCAAACTGATATTTTTACACTCGACGCGCGTTTCGCTAACAAGGTTAGCATCTTCAGAAGAAAATTGATTGAGTATCAATCGATTGATTAAGTCAATTTTCTTTTCCTGAAGATGCTAACCTTCTTAAACACCAAAGGTTTCAATCTCATCGTTTATTTGTACTGTACCTACCTATTTAGCCAAGAAAATATATTTAGTAATCAATTAGCAATTCCCTAAGTGAACGCACTGTGTGTGCATTCACCTGAAAACTCCATATTGCATTACTAATAAGCTTTTTTTCCAGGCAGATGCATCGGTTGATATGGCCGAACGGCATTTCTATGCAGCAAGTATGGATTATGTGTTTCTAATCCAGGAAGTTCACGAGAGAAAGAAATTCGAGTTCGTCGAAACGTTGTTGACGTTTGTGTATTCATGGTTTACATTCTACCACCAGGTAATGACCGTTTATCGATAGAATTAATTTTTGAGGTTTCGAGAATTACCGACAAAGCGAGTACATACCTGTTTTGATATGTTGGATTTGTATCATATGAATGAGATCAAACTTTGAGGTGTGTGTATTCGGTAATTGAAGATATGAATCATTAATACATTCGTACTGAAACAATCGAGTGACGTAAGAGTTTTCTATGGCGCTGGCTTATAGTGATTCAGATTTCTCACGTTAGAAATTATCTGGCTGATTCGGTGCGTTTTGCAATTGTCAATTGTATGCTATCGGATTAGGGGATGAACCATACAGCTCTGTGAATCTCAACAAACTCAATAATCCAAAATAAAATGTTCGTAACAATTTGTTTCCCTACATTTTGTTAGATTCGAAAGAGAAATATTGGAATAAGATGGTGACTAACTGTCAAACCATTGATCAGTGGATAAGCAAATACAAAAGTATTTCAATGCAGGGAAATCCACCATAAAACCAACAAAGACTAGGTGGCAGTGACAAATTCATTGAACCAAATTTTCACAGTCTGCCTTTTGAAAAGTTGATGGAGCTTGAACAAATCGTTATCTGCAAAAAAATGTAGGCGCTGCGGGGTACTCAATGTAAAACCCAGAGTGTGCGTTTGTGGAATATATCAAAATCATTGCTGACCTTATCACAAGCAACTTCTGGGTTCAACATAAAGTACCAAGCAGCGACTAATTTTTTGCAGATCACGATCAGTTTCAGCTTCAAGTAACGCAGACTGTGAAAAATGGGTCAGAAATATCTTGTCACTGCCGGTCTATATATTTCAACATGCAACTCTTAGCACGATCCGGGAATCGTTGTAGGAAAGGAGACAGACTGGATATCCATCTGAGGTATATTAATTACAAAGTAAATAACGTTCGTATCAAATCAATAGAAAACTTGGCCGAATGACGGCTTACATAATACCTCCATCCTATCTGGGGATATCTACTTTGAGCATTCCAGAACACATGCCACTGCCCTGATTCCAATCGTGGTAGGTGGAATCTCTTGATCGAATACACCAACCGATCAGGTAGCACCTTAAATCCGGCGCCAGTGACAGATTTATCAGACCATTCTTCTACAATCTGCATTTCGAAGAGAAAATACTATTTGTTTCGACCCATAGAACTGATAGAATTCACAGAGTTCCGCGCTTTAACCCCAAATTTCACTAGCGTCGCCTAACGAGAGTAAATTCGTCTATTTGCGCTGCCCAGTTCATACAAAAAACTTATTGAAATCAACTTTTTCAATAACTTCAATTCAATATTCCTTTTTCATTGTATAAGATTTTTGAGATCGAGTAGGAATAAAAAAGAATACGATCATCGGCAAAACTTACATATCTATCTCGAGAAATTGGTTACCTCGGACTAAGTGTGTTTTTCTCCCAAGACGAATGATGCACTTTCCCATGTAATATATCTGTAACGTGACTATAATGAAGGAAGACAGCTCGAACAGTAGAGCACGTCGCCAATATCTGGAGTCGAGCATCGAACTGAGCGCTCATACCTTGGATGGATATCCAGTTTGTCTCTTTCGAGAACGATTCCCGGTTCGTGCTAGGAGTTGCATGTTGAAATATATAGACCGGGCAGAGGCAATATATTTTTTGAGCCAATTTTCACAGTCTGCGTTACTTGAAACTGAAACTAATCGTAATCTGAAAAAAAAACATTAGACGCTGCTTGGTGCTTTATGTTGAACCCAGAAGTTGCATTTGGTGAGGTCAGCAATGATTTTGATGAAAGCATTTTTAAAAATAACGAAAATGATGAAAGTGTAAGTACTGTTTGGAATGATTTTAACAACTTGACTCAAAACTCGACCATAATATGTATTACGAAAAATTGTATCGATAAACGAGTTTTTACAGTAACCACAGTAACACTTGAAATAGTTTTCTAGCGAGATTGACGGATATTAAAGAAGCATACTGTTGAAAAGTAGGCAGTGTATCCCACAAACGCAAATTCTGGGTTTCACATTGAGTACCACGCAGCGCATAAATTTTTTGCAAATTACGATTTGTTTAAGCTTCAAGCATTCACTCTTTCCAAGGCAGACTGTAAAAATTTGGTTCAATGAATTTGTCACTGCCCCATTTAGTCTTTATGGGTTTTATGGTGGATTTCCCTACAGTTGAAATAGCAAAAGCGCTACTGTGACATGACTAAGACGCCCCTGAGCTCTAAGGCACCCAAGAAAATTATAAGTCAGTTCGCGTTTTCACTGAACTTGGTTCAGGATATGTTGAAAAAAGTTGGACAGTTGTTCTGTGACAAGTCTCACTCGATGCTAATTTCAGTAGTTAGTTGTTATTGCAGTTTCAAAATGCCAGGGGTAGTTGTCCGTCGTAATCATATACAGGGTGATTCACGGTGGATGGCACATTAGACGTTTCTGGTGAACCATACAACGGATTACTTTGGAAATTCGATAGGGGGGGCATATTCGGAAGTTTTCAACCCAACTATAATATTTTCGACAATGCGGTGTTGCCACGTCTATTATAAATTAGTAGAAACTTTGAATTTTCAAATGAAACACCCTGTATTACCGTTTTCGAAATATGAATTAATTTCACTTTTTGTCTTCAGAATTCATGACTTCTAAAAATGATAAGTTAGGTGGCAAAATCTGTTTTGGAGATAGGTGATAGGTACTTGGAGGCTTCCCACACTCCAGCCTATCTCCGTTACTTCAATGCAGGTTGATATAAAAATATAGGTTTTTCGTTTGCTTGAAAAAGTGACTGAAAGTTGATTATTCCTAATGGAACACCCTGTGTATTATTGAAAATGCAGGAAACTGTTGAAATTTGCTTTATTTCCATGCATATCATGCGTATACCTAACTAGTAAAGTTTTGGACTTTTTATTTGTGGAAATGTACCTTCGGAATTTTGTAAGCAGTCCAGGAATATTCAAAAAATTTGCATGACTGATCCAGTGAAAATCCTCACATCACAAAAAAATCACGAATCCAAATTTCAAAAAAGAAATAGTTTTAATGTCTTCTGCATTTTAATGGACAACAAATTGGAGAAGCTACCTGAATATTTTGGAGAATACTGTAGAGAGCTTCTTCGATAATCTGACACTAGACGGAGCTTCTGCACACAGTACAAGAAAAGTTGCTCAGAACTGGACATACTTTTTGATGATCGGTGAATAAGGTGTTTGGCACCATGGAATTGGCCAGCAAGATCACCCGATCTTGATCCAGTAGATTTTCATCTGTGAGGAATGTTTGAAGAAAAAGTTCACAGAACATCCGTGCGTTCGAGAGATGAATTGTTTGAAAGGATTACCCAAACTATTGAAGATTTGGATCCCAATGAAATAAGATCTGCCACCACGAAACCAGTCAAAACCAACATTTAAAAGTGCTTGGAAGTGAACGGTCAGCGATTCGAACATATTTTGGTATATTCCCCGTGATTGTTTAACTTTTTCATAACTTCATATAATATTTCCACTTTCAAATTTTTGGAGTTTTATTTTTTAAATTCACCCAAAAATATTAAAATTGTTCTGAACTTGCCTAAATTTCTTGAGGATAATTAGCGGTAGATTCGAATACATTTCATTGAACTCTTTATACATGTCCTGCTGATAATTTTATCACGATGGGCAACCAAAATTATTGGACAAATCCACAATAATTTTATTTCAATAGTTTTGAGCCATCGTTTTGAAGCTAATCGAAACTTCTCAATTGACGAAAATGTCGGTATTATTAGGAGAATGTCACAACGTTATTGTCAAATAATAATCATGGCCTGCTTACAAAATTCCGAATTGGAATACCATTCTGAAGAGAAATTTCACACATAAATGCTGATAAGTCCTAAACTTCACTAATTCTATGGAAAAAAATTAACAGCTTCCCGAATTTTCAATAATATACGGGATGTTCCATTTGAAAACCTGTATTTTTCTACTACTGCCGTGTGGATATTAGGCTACAGTGTGATAATCCACCAAGTATCACCTAACTCCAAACCAAATTTGGCTAACACAGTACTTCTTAACATAAAGATATCGGCATTTAAATGAGTCATGATTTCCGAAGAAGAAAAATTCAATCAATTCATATTTCGAAAACGGTAACATATCGTTATAGGGAAATATCAAGAAAAGTGGACGGGTTATGGCTGTAGATTCCAGAAATAATATTATATACAGGGTGTTCCATTTGAAAAATCAAAGTTGCTACTACTTTTCAATAGAAGTGGCAACAACGCATTGTTAAAAATATTTCAGTTAGGTAGTGATCCTTTGTCTGGTTCACAACGTCTATTGTGCCATCCACCGTGAATCACCTTGTATTTTGATAGTCGTAGTTAATGTCAATAATACTCTCTTATCGACAAGTACTGTCACGTCGGCCAGTCCCGAAACTTCAAGCCTGCCCACTTGCTATGGCGGCAAAAAAATCTAGACGCCCTGGAAACTTTAGAAGAGGCGGGTTTGTTCATATAGGTGACACGATGATCAAAATAATTCGTATTGAATTACCGAAGTATTTTACTATGAATAATGTCAATTGATTGCATCAAATATAATAATCGAATAAATTAATAAATAGTTACTGATATTAGTAGTTTATATTAGTAGGTTTATATTTTTGGTTTAGACTCAGCAGATCCCTCGACGAAAAAGAATTTGACATTCAATTTGGTACTCTTAATTCCCGCCTGCATTCAAATAAAATTTACGCTTATCGTCTGGTACAATTACTACCCAATCGAAGGGAAAAATGTAATCTTTCATTACGTGGACTTTTTCACTTTGCTGCTCGTAAACTAACAATGTTTATTACTTTTTAACGAGTATTGGCCTGGGTTGTTTACCAAATAAGTAATCAAAGTGCTAACAAAATATAACATCACAGCTGTGTTACACTGTAGGTCACTAGGGTAGGTATTTCTCACTTCCGAACCTGTTGAGTTATCGGAACATTAGAATTTGTTAATTGGTTAAGATATTGGGATTCCAAAAGAGGAGCGATACGACCTCTGGATGAAAATTTCAATCGGTCTCAAAGTGGAGAGTGAAATTTCGTTGAAGTCTTAATAGTGGCACTGCGATGTTATTTTGAAATTTCGGAATATGACTGTAATGATAACTAATATGTTTTTCGAGCTCAAAAACATTTGGAAGATAATAATCGCACACCAAATTCTTGCATTTTAATTTTCGAGCAATGTCAAAATCTCAACCTTGATGAATAGTTGTCAAAGTGACATTCCAAATCACGCGATGTCTGGGGTAAAAGCCAGTTTTTCCATGGAAATCACACCCTTTTGGAAAACGAACGAATGTTTCTGGGGAGCAGATGCCCCCAAGAAACATTTACAGTTTATAAATAGGGATATTAAATATATAAATAGAGAAATAGAACAAAATATGATTATGTAGCATGATTATAATATGCCTATATTTGGCATTTCAGATACTTGTCAAATCTAAACTAATTAATATGTCGGATGTTGGCATATATTGGATTTTCTTATAAGAGACCTCAGTGATGAAACTGTTTTCTTGAGTTATTTTCTGTGCTCTTTCGAGTATTTCAATTGATTATGGGTTATTATTTGTGCTTCAGCTGAAGAAAAATGCCTCTTACGTGCATTGTTGTTAGCTATAGATCCCGCCATGACAGGGATAAAGTCGGATTTTACTCTGTTCCTAATGTTGTAAAATACATCCAAGTTAATTCATTGATTGTATTCTATAACATGACATTGAAAGTACAGCTTATAATCATTATTGCACGGCCGCACTGTGTGCTCATTATTTTGTAGTGGAGGGTTCATCCATACCCGGTTTATGATCTATTATTTTTAGAAAGCACAAGGATCATCAAGTGTTACTTCAAGTTTATTAACAGTTTAAGTTTTCATAAAAACAATAACTTCAATACATTCAAAATATTTATAACGCCTCAAACTTTTATAAGCCTTCATCTTCTGGGAATAAAAGCTATGATTTAATGCCAAAAATTTCAAAATGATATACCTATTTCTATGCTAGATTGTGTACCAACAACCTCCAGTTTTTGTCACGTGATATGGATTGCCTAATTAATTTAAGTTTTCCTCAAAGTGGGGCTGTGATCTTGATTCGAAATCCCATTACTGTAGTTTGATTTTTCACTCGGATAGATTTGAAGTTATTTATATATATATATATATATATATATATATATATATATATATATATATATATATATATATATATATATATATATATATATTATAGATTTTTTGAGATGGTGAATGTACGAACTATATTCGAAACTAATTGGAGAACTCGAGACGTGCCGTAATCTTTGGTGCAGGCTCAGTCAATAAAAAACTGTGAAGTCCTGCGAAAGAAGTTTCAGAATTGACAACGTTTTTCTCAAATACCCCTTTATTTTTATTTAAATGTGGTTAATTATTCAACAATATTGTGAAACCTAACTAGAATTCCATCAAGAGTGTGATCGTTTTAAAATACACTGTCTGAAACAAGGCATGTGGCAAGTTTTTTCGAATTTGGAGTTTTTTGTTTTGTCAATCAATAGGCAAATAGATGTCACAAATAGATGTCACAAAACATTGGGTACGGTGCACATAATTGGGAGAAAAAACAATCATTTACAGCTTGTCCAATCCATCTTGGCACAGAAATAATAACATATATGCCCAGCAATATCTATGGAGTATACTCAGATTAAAAAACACCTTTTATATGTGTACACTGTGTTGAAACTTATACCTAGAAGGTGTTTTTTCTTTCGTCATGGTTAACACTACCATTATGCAACTGGAATAGTATCTGAGTTTGTGCCAAGATGGATTGGATGAGCTGTACTTGAGAAACTTTGTCAACCACATTGAAACAAACTTGGGATTAACGTATCCCGTCATATCGTGCAGGCTACATTATTCAACCAACCAATATTATTAGAATCGGAATTTCATTCGAAAAACATCTACCAAACATAACAGATGACTCGGGAGAATTTGAAGAAAAATATTGTTGCCATCTAACGGAAGAATAGAAGTAGAAATAATAGAAATTAAATTCGCACTTCAACTTCATCATCCGTGTTTAACAGCATGTCGAAATATGAGTGACAACAGGATCAAATTACTTTTTCTCCATTGATAAACCAAGTGATTCTTTTGGAATGTGCTTTCAGATATCAGTTTCTCACGTGCAATTATATTTTCAGGGATATGAATTGAAGAAAGAATGTGACCCCTATTGGAAAGAATTACAAGCAAAACTTCAGAAAACCCGAAATAATTTTGATGACTTCATTAAAATACTAAAGAAACGAATGTCTGAAGTACAGAAACAGGATGAGCCAGTGAGAAATGCTAAAGGTTGCAGAGAAGGATATTTGTTTCTCTTAGAAAAAAGTAAGTTTGTTTCATATGGAACAAATTAGTGAAAATATTTCAATCACAATCATTTAAAGATGTGCTCCAACTACTCTAATAACTGCAAACTCCACCAGGTTCAAGAAATGAAACGTTAATAGATTATCAGCCATTTTGTACAGCATCTACCTACTTATTCCTTTCGTTGGCCATATTTGCTACAAATCCTAACATTGCTTTTCTGTAGCAATTCTTCTGTAACATTACTGATATTTTGATTTTTGAGATCGGATCAGCGTGCCGAACACAGTAACTGAAACAAATCTAGATTTACACAATGTTTAACCTCTATGTTGGTGAATGACTTTTATGAAGATTGGCAATATTGACGTTTTCTGTATTTTGGAAATTTCGAGCAGAGAGCGCTGAATAAGATGGAGGTTATGCCAGCCGTCATATAGCAAATTTTGTTTTTAATTCAAGTAAATAACATTTTTTAAATTATTTCATTTACAAATTCCTTGACGGTTCAACCACCATCATTTTTCACTATTTTTCTCTCGAATCCATATTTTTTCACCCATTTTTCACAGTCTGCCTTCGAAAGAGAATTTACTGAGCGTGATCTGCAAAATAAATGTGTGCGCTGCGGCCTGCAGGGTAGTTGAAACCGTTCATTGGAACATCCTGTAGACTTACAATCAGTATGCCGTATAAATGACCTGGTTTGAGGTAGTCGGAATACCCTTGATCACAATATTTTGATTTGACCTGTGAATAATGTTACCCAGGACTCAAAAACATTTACCATCATTGTTTTCTTCGATCTTCCACCGTCTTGGGATAAAAATTGATATATTTCACGTTTTATTTTTTCTCGAAATCTATCGTTCGAAAAATATTAAAAAACACGTATATAAAAAGACAGTAAGGTCTTCAAAATTATTATTTTTTTGTCCCCCGGCCATTGAAAAAAAAATCAAATTCGAATAAAAAAGGCAGAAAAGTGTCCTGGGTGATATTATTTCATCATTTCAATGGTGTTATTACGAGAGCCGGCATGCAATATTTTGTTTTGCTTTCGAAAGACATACGCACAGTATTACACTGTGTAACGCTCGTTATACATTCAGTGTTGGCTCTTGACGAAAAGGCATTTGTTGTGATTTTTTGAAAACAATCGCCTACAAATCGCCTTGTTATCGATTTTAACATAAAACTTCAAGGTACAAAAATGTTCTAATGTTCTAATCATGTACCAAAAACAGTATGAACTACTGCGCAAATATGAGCTACTGAAGGTCAACGAAGAACCGAGGAAAGAAATTGTTGAACTGAAAAAATAAATAGCGGAGGAGGAAAAGAACAATAATGAACAACGTGAACTTGAGAAAAATGTCGTAATAAGCGGCATACCACAATAATATTGTTATACAGTTGAACTTAACAGCTTCAAGATCTATAATGTGATTGATGACCATCATGCAACCCGACAAACTGCAAACTCCAAATCAATATCAGATCATGTTCTCACGAATGCACAAATAATTTCGAAATCTTCCATGAATTTCGAGTCAGAACTTGATGGTGAGTGATACAGACAACCAACCACGCAGAATTTCGTTTTGAAATCAATTTTCAGTAGCCCACAGCAATAGTTGTCTTGAAATTTGAAGGTTTTGAATAGAGAAAAATTATATTGAATCGCATTTTACATGATTATATTTTTCAATTTCAGTATCTTCAATATCTGCTGTTGTTCTGGTTTCACTGAGAAAAATGAGCTATGGATTGTAACAAGTAATGCTTTCTTGAATTTGATCTCGGTTTTTTACCATACTCTGAGCATTGAGATAAATTATATCTATATTATACGGTATATTAGGGCCCACTTTTCATTTTTTTTTGTTCTTGTTTGTCCACAATTGTAGGCTTATTGTTAAAAAATGTAATTGTTTTATTACTACATCCATTATCAATTAGATTTTTCTGTTTATCTTTAACGAGTGGAAAATAGTCACGCTGAGCCTTGGTTTGATCACTGAATATTCTGATGCCAGGTATATCACAAATATGTTCGTTTCTTGAAAAAAAAATTGCATCATCAGATTCAAGAACAACCTTAATACGTCGAATCTTATTTGGAACATACCTTCCTAATCTAAACATATTAATATCACTTTTATCGATATCATTGAAGTTTTTTAGTACAGTTTTCACAGCTTTGTTGTCCTCGTAGACTCTTTCTTGTTGGCATTTCAGATTTGATTCATTCACATTAAAAATGATAATATTTGAAGCTCGAGTCTGTCTCTCCACCATTTCACCCATCCAGTCTTCCCTATCTTCAATCATACGAGAGCTGATGTTTTTCGATTCTACTGCACTTTTTATCTTATCAAGTTCAGCTTCCAATTTATCAATTTTGATCAGGAGTTTGGGAATCAGTCGAACTCCATTTTGACAATCCTCGCAATGGAATTTGAGGACCCTTTTTCCTTTCAGATCCATCACTTTTATTCACTAGCATTAAGACCTGAGCATTCTCTATGGGTTGATCTTTGGCAGCTGTCGCATAATAGTGTAGGCTCCCCAGATTTGAGCTCACAGCTTACACATTCCATGATTTGTATTTAAGAATGCACAACACCGGCACAAAAACTTCACACTTTTTTTCGAAATTCCTCGGCTATCTCGCTGATAAGCTCGTCTGAACTGTTCGGCAGATCGATTTAAACTAACAAGGTTTGCATCTTCTGGAGAAGAAAATTGATAGTGTCTCCTGATTCCTGATGATGTATTTCTGAAACCAGTCCGTACAAATATAGGTATAAATAACCCAATCATTCATTGCATGAACACTTACAAATACCCTTCCTAATGAGATAGTAGACTGTCCAAATATAACCATATTCAAAAGGCAAATAATGAAACACTACTGTAACGAGCGATTTGTCGAATAACTCTAAACTGTAAAACCTTTTATCATATTTCAACTGTATATCACACACTCAGAATTACCTTGAATGCCATATAATTATTAGGTAGGGCATGGCCCAGCTCTTCAGGTTGACTGACAGTCATTCGATATCTGAAGTTAGGCAATGGGTGACCATGCAGGAAAATGCCGTGTCGAAAGCCCGTACAGTTGCAGCAAAATAGCATATCATAGCTCGCAGGCAATATATCAATGAGCACAAGATATATTGAGGATATGCCGTCCTTCGGAGGGGACGTAAATCCGTCGGTCCCTAGTCCATGGATGTTGGGCTCGTTAAAGATCCCTGCCTCTGGTTGGAATACCAGAGGGTTCGGCAAAATTTCTGGTTGGGGGAAGTGCCGCCGTCGGTGATTGGCCTCGGTAGCGGAAATAGGCCGACGTTAAATAAAGAAATAAAAAAAACTAATAGGTACATATTCGTGATGTAATATGTTTATTTGCAAATGTATATTGTTAGTTTCGAGTTTCCGAGGCCAGCACAAAGTACAAAGTGCTGCTTTTTAATATCCTTTGTTGGATAAAGCATTCATTTATATATTTGTAAGTGTACATTGTTTTTTTTGCTGCATTGTTTAAATGAAGTTCTTGAAAATAAAATATTTTGAAATAGAATATTTGAAAAGTTCGACTGAATACAGATGAACTGATGTTCAATTGAACAATTCAAACGTGAACTTCAGTGATCCAGCTGTTTTTCAATAATGTGATTTGTTAATATATTTTCTTCCTCTCTATCCCTTTCGTTAATATCCACGTTCCAATTTTCCTCTCAAAATCGTTGGCTCGAATATTATTTAAAAAATTCATGTGTCTGTATAAGACAGTTTTGCCTCACAGATACTTTTTTTGAATACCAAGCCCCCTATTGTGTAAACCGTTGGAAAAAAGTTTGGAATTTCAAATTTGACAAATAATGGATTCATTTTCAATTGCATAATTTCAAAAATATACAGGTGTACTGATGTTTAATTCAGTATTTTCCGCATTAAACACATCAAGTATAGTAGTCAGTAAATGTTTTTTATTGATTTTCAATGAGATCGGGTGGGCGACAACAAAACTTGTGAATTGGTTTTACACTTTTTCTTCCTCCCCTTTCTGCCCCTTTTGGTAATATTCCTCATATCAGCAAGATATATCGCCAGTCGGTGTAATCGAGCGATCGAGGCGTGGTAATTCTATTCAATTTTGCTTTTCTACTGCTGGTTCAATCTGCGATCAGGTCAGAATTTTTCTGACCGGCTCGGTGCGATAGGCGATTGTTAGTTGCCTTGATACCAACCTGGTAGGTGGGATATCTGAATTGAATCGTTTAGTGGATTGAATACATCAAGCGAACCGGTGGCATTGTGGGTTTTTCTGGGTTCCCTGCAGTTGAAATAGGAAATGCGCTACCGTAAAAAATCAGTAAGCCGCCCCAGATGATAAGTCAACCTTTGCCCGCACAAGGCTCGGCCTTCTGGGTGTACTCGAAAGAGTGATTGATAAAGGGAGAATAAAATGAAAATTGGTAACTATTCTTTTCATTATCAGTATCAGTGGAAGCACTTGACAAAAAGATTACTCATTACAATTTCCTGCAATTTTCCTGTCATTGGTCTAAAAGAAAAAATCAAAATAAAGACATTGTTACCGGTTTTTTGAACTGTTACCTTAATTATTACAAATATTCAGTAAATTATATATTCAATAACTTTTATCGCATGGTCATAAACAAGTTCATATGGAATATTTACTTTATAATGAAATATCCTTCAAGATGTAAAATTCTGGTCATTGCTAGATTCCCCTTGAAGAACTCCTTTTGGAAAAACAAATTGAAATTTTGAAATATATTTCATCATTTTTATAACATGTCTCATACATCACCACATTGAACTACTTTTTCGCACGAATAGTATTTGAGGTGCCATTTTCTACCACTCATTAGCATTTTAGCGTAAATGATTCAGATAGTTTTGTCCTTTTGTTTCTTTCAGTTCTCTGAAGAAATCAAATGAAAACCAGTTATTGGCTACATGTGAAATGCGTGAAATCCCAAAGTGAACATCAGCAACCAGTATAATCGACTAACCTTTTGGATATCATTTGATTTAAAACAACTATATCATATGAAAAACGTCAAATTGAATCTGTAATGTACTTAGATCAAATTTTCTGACTTCTCCGTAAGCGAGCGGTCTAAGACGCTGTGATTATATTGTCTAGTTCACCTTCGGCTCGTTTCGTATCCCGGTTGATGCTCGTGTATTAATAACCATCATTACATGATCGTTGCATAATATACTATTATGACAAGAACGTTACAGACTATGTTTTTTAAATCACAAAACATACCTTTTTAGCAAGTGCTACCAGTGAGAATAAAACAGATGATGGATTGATATAATCTGGGACACCTGGGTTTTCCCCAATGTTTTATCAAATTTTAAATAATGAACCTTTTTCGAAGGCCTTATTCAGTGGGGGCTCAAAGTACCAAAAACATTTATTCCGAGGACAGAACTGTCTCTACACATAGCTTGAGATTTCGAGAAAAAAATTGAAACGTGAATATTATCAGTGTCTGCCAGTTCCTTCGAAAAACCAATAGAAAACAGTTGCTATCGATACTCAACGTGTGAACAGGTGTATATCAGTGCACCTGTGTAAAATGATAAAACTAGGGTTCAGACAGCTTTCAATGTTTTATTGAACCTTTTATAAAAATATTTTCACAATACAATTCAGAAAATTGAATATGGTACTGAAAACTTTTTGTCATTGCAAATATGTTGCATAATCAAAACTTTGTACAAAAGGTGATGAACTTGTATACTTGTCATCGAACTTTTCAAATTATTCGAGTCGTAATAACTATAAGGTATGGAAAATGGCAATTTGAACAAGTTTTGCACCTCAAACTTTTTTGTTATATCGATAACAGAAAAGTTTATGAAAAATCACAAAAAGTATTTTTGTCACAACCACTAAGTGTATAACGAACGTTACTCAGTGTGACTATGTATATCATCATTATTGATTGTCTATATACGTTATTTTTTTCAAAAATTTTTGAATAATTCTCTGAAAAGAAAAAAACTTGACATATATAAATTTTTCACCCTCTGAAGGCTGAAAAGTGAGGGAGGAAGAAGAATAAATTATGGTAAATTTTTGTAGATCTGTGTCATATTATTCGCAGATCTAATCAAAATTTATCATTAAATCTTGACCCAAGATTCCCCTTGCATTATTCTTAAAACTATTCAAAGTTGTAATGGGCATAATGTAGTTGGTTTTTATTACATCTCTGGTATCAAAAAAATGGCAATCAATTTATTCCCAACCTTCTTTCTAAGTAATTCTATGTCTAGGTTCAGTACCATTTATTTCTTCTTGGAACATTGTATTCTGTGAAGGCTAAGTGTAATTTTCGTCTTTGCTTCGCCTCAGTATATCCTTCTTGGGTCTTTGAGTCGTCTGTTGATTATTTCAATGCTGCTTATTATTTCAGTGCTGCTTAGCAGATAGTTACTGACTGTATCTCAAATAATCTTCAGAATGAACATAATTAATACATCAATGTTCAATGTTAGCATTGTGTTACGTGAATATTGGAAATTAAATTCGGACTTCACAAATGAATGTCTGATTTTGTATAAACAATAAAAGGCACTTGAAAATATTTTTTCAGAGGCTTTTGGCACTACCTGGTCGAAACACTACTGCAAGTATGACAAGGACAAAAAAGTTTTCACGATGCTTCCTTATAACCAACAAACAACAAAATCGGTAAGTGAACAATGTTGTGAGAGCGCCTATTGCTAACCGCACTACAATTTCAGGTTCCAAACCCCGAATCGATGGTTCTTAATTCCTGTGTCAGACGAATGTCTGATTCGATTGAAAAAAGATTTTGTTTCGATGTACAATCAGAGGAGAAACCCGGTGTTGTATTTACCTTCCAAGCGTTGTCGGAACAAGATAGGAAAGCGTGGATGGATATCATGGACGGAAAAGAACCTGTAAGAATATCATTAATATTGCCTATTAACAATGAGTTTTTTTATCATATCCAAAATGCATTCAACATTCAATGCATGACGTATTGCAACTTTCAGAGACTGTGACATCACTATAAATATTTATATGTCGCCTCCATTCATCTTTATAAAACTGTACTGAATTCAGTTGAAGTTAAATTATTATTATCGTTATCAAAATCAATTATCAAACTTGGATCATGTCTGTCACCAGAAGCATGTGGATATTTAAATGGAGTAAATTGTATGTAAGGGGTGATAACGAAATAAAATCATAAAATAGTAATTCAAAAGTAGGTGTCTGACAATGACTAGTACTGTATTCCAATATATGGATATTCAGGAGGAATTAAGTACAAAGTGTGCGCGCTTTTGTTGCAAGAGAAATATGTCTTTATCATTCTTGGAAATAACAATGTATTTTCCCATAACTATTAATAGGTACTACTTTCGACACAACACCTTCTAACGTTTTCTTGAAAAAACAATCCTCGTACATACATTATTAATACTACCTAGGCATAACTCGTAAAAGACTTTTGTAAAAATCAGTAAAAAATGTCATTCATATCAGTTAAACATTTTAATTTTTTGTATTCTGTGTAAGATATTTCAAATGACTAATTATTGAAATTTAAAAAGGTTCCTTCTTGACCCCCTAAGTGGCTTTGCAAATGCTGCAGTCAGTAGAATCTCTTAAATACCCTCTGTTATATCGTCAGACTTTCGAAAATAATTTTTTTTCTTCGGGACAACTAAACTAATAATAGAGGTTACAAAATTACAAAAAACAATGTATTTTCCCATAACTGTTATTAGGTACTAGTTTCGACACAACACCTTTTTCTTGAAAAAACAATCCTCATACATGAATTATTAATACTAACTACGCATAACTCGTGAAAGACTATTGTCAAAATCAGTCAAAAATGTCGTTCATATCAGTAAAAAATTTTGATTTTTTGTATTTTGTGTATGATATTTTAAATGAATCATTATTAAAATTCAAAAAGGTTCCTTCTTGACCCCCTAAGTGACTTTCGAAAATAATTTTTTTTCTTCTTTAGGACAACTAAAGTAATAATAGAGTTTACAAAAAACAATTTATTTTCCCATAACTATTAATAGGTACTAGTTTCGTCAGAACACCTTTTTCTTGAAAAAACAATCCTCATACATGAATTATTAATACTTCCTACGCATAACTCGTAAAAGACTATTGTCAAAATCAGTAAAAAATGTCATTCATATCAATTAAACATTTTAATTTTTGTATTCTGTGTATGATATTTCAAACGAATAATTATTGAAATTTAAAAAGGTTCTTTCTTGACCCCCTAAGTGAATTTGCGAATGCTGCAGTCAGTAGAATTTCTTAAATACTCTCTGTTATATCGTTAAACTTTCGAGAATAATTTTTTTTCTTCTTTAGGACAACTAAAGTAATAATAGAGGTTAGACATTTTTCACATCAGCATATTTCTAACCTGACGTTTACTCCGTACTTGATGAATCATATTCGTTTATGTGTTACAACATTATTGTTTTAGTTGTCCTGAAGAAAAAAAATATTTGAAAGCTTGGCAGTATAACAAAGAGCATTCTTTAAGAAATCCTTCTGACTGCAGCCCCAATTATCACAATAATGTATATATTGAACAGTCAAGATAATACAACTTGTATACACATGTATTTGTAAATTTTTCCATCATTACAAATTCATCTTCGTTTATGTTTATTGTTCATCAAAATCCGAAACAAGTGGGACAGCGTCAGAGTAATTTGTTTGTCAGCATTGTCAAAAGAAAAAAAAGTTTCATTGGTCATTTTCAAAAAAAACAAAAAAAGACCAAAATAGGCACACAACAATATCAAGATTAAATTAACTGGCATACCAGTTATCATTCATTGAGAATATATTCCATTTCAGTTTAATGAATATCTTTAGTACTTATCTATTCAGTTTGTAATTTGATGAAAACATATAAGCTCTATGTAATTTGTACAGAACATTCAAATATATTTCTCATACTTCTATATAATGGATACAAAAAGTTTATATAAAATTTCAGAGATTCAGTCTTACATTACCTTATATGCACTATAATTTTAACTGTTGGATGTAATAAACCACCTCCAAATTTCATAAATTTTATTCCTTTGTATAAAATGAATGTCTATGAATGAATATTATGCTTGATGTAAAAAAAAATCACAACCATATTTGTGGTAATATTATATATAATTTAAAAAAATATATTTTATCACTACTGACATTTGTCTTTGTAGGAAAATAATTTTAAATGTGTGTACTGAAAACTATCATTTCATGACCACTAACTTAGTTACTTTATATTGATACAAATCTATCCTAATGCACCCTTGACGTTTGCTGTGTCCCGAGCTGATCGTAATGCAATAAAGTTTATTATTATTATTATAAAAAAATATTTCGTAGACCTACACGACACCAATCAATAATGTAAATAAGATTCCAAATTCTGAAGAGCGAGTCCTAGATGAAACAGGAATGCAATTCATAAAGAAGTGTATAGAAGTTCTCGAAAGCAGAGGATTGGAGGAGCAGGGCATATACAGGTAATACTTAGTCTTGTCTTTAGGAATACCGACTTATAATTGCTTTTTTTAGGGTAGTTGGTGTTAGTTCAAAAGTAAACAAGTTATTAAATATGGGTTTGGACAGGAGAAAAAGTGATAAACTCTCACTCGACGATCCCTTCGAATGGGAAACTAAGACCATTACCAGTGCCCTGAAAATGTATTTGAGAAATTTGCCCGAGCCTCTCATGACTTACCGATATCATAATGGATTCATCGCAGCAGTTAGTAAGTTGAATTTGATGGAGCTATTTTATCTATTTCATCATTGTTTCTGTTCCATCGTAGAAAGTGAATCGAAACAGTCGAGGATACATGACGTACATACACTTCTATATAGATTACCAAAAACTAATTTTGAAGTGTTGAAAATCCTAATGAAGCATTTGACGAAGTGAGTATGATATCGTTTTTTTTGTTCGATTCTTCGCCTCCATTCCTTTTAACCAAGATGAATAAAAACCCTGGTGCGTTGACCGATATGCTTTTGTTTAGCCAATTCCTCTCGACCTGAGAATTCGAAGAGTTAACTTACATTTTTTGACGGTAGGTGGTGTTGAGGTGATGATACAAATGCGATTTTCTAAGGGTACATTTTCATTGAGGCGGCAGCTTACGAGTGATTTTCGATTAAGGCGGTCTCATTGGACAAACTCTTGCGGGATCTTTCGTTCACCAATAGAATTATCAGTATACAAAATACGTAAGGTCAAGTTCGTCTAATGAAAAGTTATTAATTTTTTTGAAATGTTTGACAGTTCGATTTGAATTTGAATGCATTTGAAAGTTCCTTTAATATTCAAAATCTTTTACCTAGTTCTTATTTCTTTTCACGTTTTTCTTGTTTATATTATTTTTAAGTGTTTATCGTTGCTGTTCTTGTATTTGTTTGATTTTATAGTGACAGTTAGATTTATTATGAACCGATTTACAAAGCTCAAAATGAAACGCTCGTGTAACGTGTAGGTATTACTTATTCCTCATATCATCGGCTCGTAATCACATTAGAATTGCATTTTTTTTAACACTATGAAGAAAAAAGTACTTACCCATTTTTGGTTCCTCAGAAAGTAGAAAGTTAAGATATCAATATTTTCCAGTTTCACTCACAACTATTGTTTCGGAAGATTTGAAATCACATCACAATCACCGAGTTTTTGATTTATTTTTCATCAAATTGAAAGCAAAAGGAAAACCTAATAATCAATCAAAATGTGATGACTACATAATTTCTAGCATTACGCAGGAAAGCAAGAAATTGCATGCAAAATATGAGACCATGAAATAAACATAACCTATGAATCTATAAATAATCGAATGGCAGATGGATATCATGGCATCACAGATTGAATTGAAATCACGTAAGGTGCGCCTCTGCTGGCAAACTCTCGAAGGCATCTCTTCAGTTAAAATTGATCAAAATCAAGATAGCGAAAAGTCGAGAAAATTTGCTCACAATCTATTAGGTATAAGTCAACTCACCAGGGTTTTTATTCATCTTGCTTTTAACCTAGTGAATCCTAAACTCACTTATGTCTGTCTGAATGCCTCTCAAATCAGTGATTATGATCTTGTCTAGTCTGACTGTGAGTGTCGAATCAGGCCATTTTTGCAGATTAGTCATTGGTTTTTAATATATATATATATATATGTATAATAATAATAATAATAAATATATATACTCTGTCTATCACAATTTGCATTCAATTCGAAATGCCCACCACAAGACAACTAGCTGTTTCTGGCTTTGGCCTTCATCAGCTGTGGGTTGGCATAGTCCTCGTATCGAAGACAAATTGTGATAGAAGGATAGGGGATTTATCAGTTTCCTGATTTCTTTGCAAATATTACTTTCTACTTAAAAGCACTCGCTTACAATAGTGAGAGAGAAATCACCTAATCTGCCTTATATTTTAAGAGTTGTAGTCCGAGTCACCTTTACAACTCTTTCTAATTCCACTGTTTTCTGCCCTAAATCATTTTTTCTGTCAATAAATTTCATTCTTAATCACATATTCAATGTGACGGTTCTAAGTTTCTTACATTTTTCAGTGTCGTTGCCAAAAGTGACAGGAACCTCATGACTGTTAGCAACTTGGGCGTTTGCTTCGGCCCTACACTACTCCGCCCAGAAGAAGAAACGGTGGCCTCGATAATGGACCTAAAGTTTTACAACATAGTAGTTGAAATTCTCATCGACAATTACCAAAGTTTATTTTTTAATGAACCCGACATATCGTCACCCAAGACGTTCCAATCGACAAACACGAACGGACCTAGCAGTAATAGTCAAAGTATTTATGGATCGCCTAACAATCATCTACCCACCTACGTAACCGCAGACGATGGGCTGAATAGGAGTTATGTTGGAAATGGACAACCGAGGATACCTTCCAGTTACAGGGGATATTCACAACCATATACTTGTGTGAGTTATAATATATTTTTGGCCACTAGAGATTAGCATGTGACAAAACATCTGTTCACACGCCAAAAAGCGTTCACACTTACACGATCTTACCTTATATAAATTTATACTGAAATATTTTTGATTTTTTTCCAAGTGTCTGCTGTGATGTTGCAACCGCCATAACCGCTTACCATTTCGAATTTTTGATCAAAATAATAATATAAACGAAATATACTAACGGCACCGTTTTCCCACACTTACTTACAGTGGTACTCAACCTACCGGGGTCGCGGTTTGTTAGTCAATTTTCATTATCAGCAAGCATAAGAGAGTCATTGGACAAAATTTGGAGTTTGCTGAAATATATCATGCCTGCCGTCCATTGGCTCTTAAACAATCACTCTTACAAGACAGAAAAGTTTATTGGCAACGAGTGAAATTCAATCAGATATTATCAAAAAATCAATATATCATAGTGGTGTCATGATATATAATTCAATTTCGAATGAAATAAAAGAATATCGATCGACAATAAAATTCAAGCAGAGTTTAAAAGAGTTTTTATTCAGCTAATAACTATAAAAAAAAATTATTACACTTGTTTTTTTTTATTTTGGTTTTTCTTTATTAATTCTTCTTTCTTCTTCCCTTAATTAACCTTTGTGTACAACAATTTCATTTTTGACTGTATGTTCGTTTATACATATGTATGTTTTTTTTTCAAAACTCATCATGATTTTGTGCTTATAGTTATTCCCTAATTATAAACATGAAATGTTTCTTGGGATAATAAATAACTTACTTGAATTATCTTCGACGTTTCAGAAACCAATTCCACTTCCGTTTTCCCATCTCTTTTACAAACTAATATCCTAGAAGAGAATCTAATGGAGTGTGTAATAAACATTTTGGACCTCAGCTGGAATAATTTGGATCGATAATCTATTTCTACTCTTCACAGATAAATTGTTCAATTTATTTATTGAATATATTGAAAGATTCCTGTATTTTTGCTTGAATTTCATTGTTGAGCGAAATGCTTTAATTGTTTCTGGAATTGAGTTATATATTATGATGCAATCAAGGTAAATTGACTTTTTTCCAAAATCTGATTGTGTCTTATTTGTTGCTAGTAATTTTGTTTGTCTTGTGGAGTAATTATTGATATCAGCAATTTGAGTGAAAATAATATCTGACTTTTTACTATTATTTCAATAGAATGGATGAAACAGCTAATTTTGAGTTTATGGAGAGAATCTAAGTCCAATAAATCGTGCGGTTTGTATAAATTCATTGTTGATTCTAGATGAGGTAATTTATAAATACATTTGATTGTTTTGTTTTGTGTAGTTTTCATAGGTTTGATAATGGATTTTCTTGCTGTCCCCCAATTGGAAATGAGATAATGCAATTGTGAATAGATTAGGCTGAAGTATATATTTTTCAATAATGTGAGAGATATGTAGTTTCTGATTTTGTAGAAAATTCCAATGAGAGGAGATATTTTCATTCTGATTCTTTCAATATGTTTTCGCCATGACAATCTCTCATCAATACATGAATATTATAGTAGATGATAAAAACCATTGGTATCAGAGGTAATGTCTTCTTGTGGTTCGAATCCTATCTCACTAAGGGAGCAGTATGTTTGTCTAGGAGATAAAAAAATTACTGTGAAAAACATTAATTGTGGAGTTCCACAAGGTTCTGTGCTAGGACCAATTTTATTTCTTATCTATATCAATTCAATTTCAAAAGTGAATCTTTTGGTAACCATCAAACTCTTTGCTGACGATACAACTTTAATTTACAATTCAAACATACCAAATCAATACAATTATCTGTGACACATGACTTGGAACAAATATCATCTTGCTTACAGTACCACTAATTGAGTCTCAATTATAAAAAATCGACTTATATGTTTTTAACAAGTAAATTAATTAAAATTGACCACTGTGACCCACTTGAATTTAAAAATAGTTCGATTAAATTTTCTAATACTACCAAACTTCTAGGACTTCACATAGATCAAAATCTTTCGTAAACAACTCACATCGATAAATTACGCAAGAAAATTTCACCTTTACTTGGAGTCCTATTCAGAATAAAAAACGAAATTTCATTCAATTATGTGTGATTAATATATTTCTGTTTGGTATATACTAATCTAAAATATCTCACATCTGTATGGGCAACGGCAACCGCTTCAACATCGAAACCGCTGAAATATTTACATAATAAAATCATTAGATGTATTTATAAATTGCCTTACAGGAAGCCTACTGTGAATCTTTATAAACCACATAATCTTCTTGAAATTCATTCTATATACCACTTGAAAACATGTACTTTTATTCACTGTGTGAAACATGAGATGAAACACTCTGCAATACTTTTCAATGAAATCAATACTACACATTCTCACAGCACTAGACAGGCTCAACAACTTGTACATTCCATACATACCAGATTCGGGGAAAAATCAATTTTTCATGAGGGAACAAACCTCTACAATAAACTACCAAATTCAATTAAAACTATTAAAAATATCAAAAAGTTCGAACAGAATCTCAAAGAATATATTTTATCATCAAAATGATATATTTTAGAATTTAATTATACTTATTGATCATTTCAACAGTCTTTTTTCCATATATTTCTTCTACATAATCATATTTTATTCTATTTCACTTTTTATATATTCAAAATCACTATTTATGAACTGTTAATGTTTCTTGAGATGAATAAATATTATTATTATTATTAATCATTTGCAAGTTCTGACAATTATTGGCCAAATCCCTTCCAAGACAATGAACTTCTAGGGGTGTTTTTCTTATCCCCATGTGTGTGGATGTTTCGTCTGCTGAATTGTAGCAAATACTTATTTGTGATGTACAGAATTTGAGTTGATGACTAGATTGAAGATCAAAATCATAGCTATAGAGAATGAACTATGGAAATTATGAGTTATTAAAAACTCGTTTCAACAACAATCTTTAATGGACTAGGAATTTGTAAATTGATTGTCAAAATCCCTGAATAGAATGAACAATTTAAACAAAAACACGAGTTTTCCTCTAGAGAAATGCGTGAAAATTGTTGGGCAACCTCAATTTATAGGTTGAGAAGGAGAAAACAAGCCTCGACCCTCGACAGGAATATTCTTGCAAAAAGCACAACAAACGCGTTCGTGTTCGTGCCTCACTCGGCACTGTATCGCGAGTGTATAGGGCAGAATGAAAACAAATCGCGACAAGAATTTTCTTGCAAGAAGCGCGACAAATGCGTTGTCACAGGTTTTTGAGCCGCAAATTGTATTAAAATTTTTAGATCAAAAATTATTTCAAAGAATCAAAATGTTCAAATTTTATATTCAAATTTAAAAAATCGAAAAAATCAAATAAATCGTGATTTTTAAAAAAAATCAATGATTTTTGATTTTGAAATCAGATTCTGCCCCACCCTGACAAATATGCTGATAAATTCCAAAATAATTCGATATTTAAATGACATATTTGTTACAGACGGTTACATCTTTCATAGAACCGCCCATTTCTTCAAGCATGTACAGTGTCCACGAACCAACAAATGGTATATATGGGTTAACCAGGAGCGAACATATTTCGAATAGGCAGCAACCTGCTCAACATAGGTTCAAACCGTTGGTTCCATCAGTAACGTCTCAGTCAGAAACTAATCTCCCTGCTTTGCACAGCAGCAGTCCCTCGAATTTTCGTAATACTTACAGTCGGCTGGGTAACTTACGTCTAAAATAATGTCAGTGTAGTATTTTATTGTCGGAATTTTTAGATCCGAATAGTGCCAGTAGTTCGAACGAATCACTGTCTTCCACTTCCAGAGATGGAAACAACATTGTTGGAGTGACACCAAAGAAAAGCGAGAGGTCTTCTTTTTATTTAGGATATCCAAAGGGTTATAAATCACCTGGCAACGTGTGAGTACTATTCTAGAAGATATTTCCAATGATGAAACGATTTAGTCGTTAACAATCTTAGTCAACATTTTTTGAATGATATACGTACACAGAACATGATTTGATAAAATATTTTTTTCAAAAGGCATTAACAACGTTCCCAAAATTTGCGAATCTCAGGGATCGTGCACCTCCCCTTAGAAATATGAAATTATATCCTTTACATTCTTACAATTGAACTGACCAACAATAAGAGCAACAATGGCCGCTGAAACCAAGTACATGGACAAATATGTTTGCTGATTTGTCTTCAGTCAAGCCCATATTCTGTTTATAATTGATTACTCCTCTGAAATTACAAAACAAATATATATATATATATATATTTATATTTATATGCAAGATGAATTTTTTGGGTTTTTATCCGTTAGGTATCTTTTGATTTGTTCGACGTTTCGAATTCCATTTCGAATTCATTCTCAAGAACTGTGAGACGAATATCTGTCCATACCGTCCTGGTCAATCACTCCCCTTACGAAGTAACCAAGCAAGAGTAAGCAAAGACTTCAATTGTCTGTTCTCCATGGAAACTGGTATTTATAATGATTCTCTCCAGTTATTATCCGACTAGGTCCGATATTATTGATGATTATATCGTCAGCCGCTCTCTAAGGTTGTATCCTGCCCATCCAGGTATTATGTAGAAATTGATGTTTTCACGGATCTTCGATATGCAAGATAAATTTTTTGAGTTTTTATCCGTTAGGTATCTTTTGATTTGTTCGACGTTTCGAATTCCATTTCGAATTCATTCTCAAGAACTGTGAGACGAATATCTGTCCATACCGTCCTGGTCAATCACTCCCCTTACGAAGTAACCAAGCAAGAGTAAGCAAAGACTTCAATTGTCTGTTCTCCATGGAAACTGGTATTTATAATGATTCTCTCCAGTTATTATCCGACTAGGTCCGATATTATTGATGATTATATCGTCAGCCGCTCTGTAAGGTTGTATCCTGCCCATCCAGGTATTATGTAGAAATTGATGTTTTCACGGATCTTCGATATGCAAGATGAATTTTTTGGGTTTTTATCCGTTAGGTATCTTTTGATTTGTTCGACGTTTCGAATTCCATTTCGAATTCATTCTCAAGAACTGTGAGACGAATATCTGTCATTATATTTATATATTTATATTTTTTTTATTCGTAATTTTATACGTAATTCATTCAATGTGCATAAATACAAAATGTATATATATCCTTTTCTTAAATATTCTTGTAGGTAGGTAATAATGTTACAATTTTTTTTTTCAATAACAATTACAAAATCATAATAGGGTATGTTTTAATTATCACTGAGTTTCTATAAAGGAATATCATGAACAGTCAAACAGTTTCAAACTGGTATGAGACTGATATATTAATTACATATTTCATTGAATAATTTTTTTTCAGAATTACAAAGAAACAACAAACTGATAAATAAAACAAAATATAGAAACAAAGAAAGAATCCATCAAATTTAATTTTCCCATTTGGAGAAAATATTTTTTTATTTTGATTTTAAATTCATTGATATTTCTACAAATTTTTATATCTTCGGGTATTTCATTGAATTTTGAGAGTGCTTCATGAGTGAACCTTTTCCGTCCAATTACAGAGTTTGCGGAATCAAGGTGGAACAAGTTATGTTGTCTCGTAAGGTGATTATGAATTTCTGATTAATATAAAATTAGATTTCATCATATTATTAATATTAAGATATATTACTTACAGAGTATCCATTTCATAATGCTCATCCAAAGAAAATGTGTTTGTAATTGAATAAAGTTCATGTGTTGGAGTGTCAAATGGTAGACCATACAGTACTTTCAGAGCTTTCCTGTATAGAGCGGAAATTTTATTAAAATTATTTTTAGATCAAGATCCCCATATATCAATTAAATATTTGATTCTACTGAGAATATGTGAATGTAAAAATATATTTGCTATTTTGGGATTCAATTTGGGACATCTTCTTAGGGCACCAATGATGGAAGATATTTTTTTATTAGATTTTCAATATGTATATCCCACTTCAATTTATCATCTATCCAAATGCCAAGATATTTCTTCAACGTTGTTTGTTTCAATTGCTCATCTTTTATTTTTATATTCAAGTTGATATTTTGTTTATTTTTTTGTTGAAAAATCATATATTCAGTTTTCTTGGGATTAACAGAGAGGAGATTGGAATAATGCCATTTTTCAAATTTTAGTAAGTCCTCGTTTATCGTTTTTTCTAAAATCAAAGGGTTTTTATTTGCAAATAAAAGCACTGTATCATCCGCGTATATGGTATAATGACAAGATAAATTGATTTGGGACAGATTTTGTGTATAATAAGTAAAAAATGGGACCTAAAACCGACCCCTGGGGAACTCCTTTGTTAATATTCAATCTATCAGTTTCCACTAATACCTTTTTATATTACCGAATATTTAATACAATTTTGATACAATTTTTATGATGATTCATGATTTGAGAGATGCGTTCTTCAAAACAAAACTCCAACAAAATCTCCAGATATGCATATTTCCACTCTCTGTAAAATAATGTTTGTACCATTTGAAAGAATCAACAGGTATAGGAATGAATTCAATCAATTCTTTGTCAGCCTCGTGAGCTCAACACTGTAGAAGTTGTGTTTTCATTGCACAAAATCAAGAATTATTTTGATAAAAATGAGAAAATAAAAAACTGGTTTATGATTGTACCTACCGTAATCGTTTCATCATTGAATTATGACCCATCATCTACACTATTAAACACACTCCTTTGGTCATCACAATGCTGTTATCCTATCATGATTTCTTGCACGTTGGTTATGGTATTTCTTTCTCTAGACTTCTAACTTTTCTCTGATCTGTTAGGACGCTGCAATCTCCTTCTTTAATTACTAACACTTCCCCTGGGAGGGCTAGCCCAACATCTAATAGAGTCAGGTGAGGCGTAACATTTCATTCATTAACAATAATTAACACTGATAGCATGCAATGCATGTATTACTTCGGAAGGTCAGAAAATGCTCAACGGCTTTTATTTCTAGGAGAGTAAGGACTTTATATGCCTGCTTGGGTGAACATGATGGTGAACTGTCGTTTGAACCAAATCAAATAATTACGAATGGTGAGTAAAGCCGCATATAATTGATTTAACTGGATTGAAAAGTCAATACCACTATTGATATTAAACTTAGCTTATGAACCTGGTCTGAATCCTTTTAATATGTGGTAGGGTATAATCACGAAAAATAATAAATAAAATTTTCTTTGTTTTTATACCACTTATATTCGTAATTAACTTTCTCTTATAAGAAATGTATCTTACGTTCATAGTATTCGTTCAATAATGTACTTATAGAACGAAACTGCAGTATCATTATAACAAATATAAGGGGTATGAAAAAAGTAAGTTTTGTGATTTCTATTGTTCGTATTATAATTCCATTTGTCCAATAAATTCACAGATTTCGATCACGTATTGAAATAAATGTATGGATTGACTTGGAAAAAAAGACAAAAAGCACTTCCTCCAAACTTTCTTCTCATCCTAAACATGGTTATGTTGCCTAATGAACATTGATGTTCTTTCTCGGAAATAATTGATTTCATTGGTTCCACAAGGTTGAATATTTTTTTAAGAAGTCTTTTTTTGCCATACAATTCATTCACCTCTCAAACGCTGAACATTTTACTGAATACTTCTGTTAATAGGATTGCAGCAAACTTTTCAACTAATAGATGATCACATTTTGTCTTTTCATTTGGTCCATTAGACCTATTTGACTAGATATAAATGATTTTGTTGAACTTTCTCGGAAATTTTTGTGAGTGTGAGATGCGAAATAATTCATGCAGGAAAAAATTTTCTCATTAGGCTTCCATAGAATCGCCCACCCATTTACAGAAATCGTAAATTTCAATTCGATAAATGAAAAATCACAACAATAAGGAAATATTCACTCTAACAGATATAACGCAGTAGTTCAGGAAATGAAGCATTTTGGCTCGCAAGTTTTTCGTCCACCATGGATTTACGTGAAATTTTCACAGAAGGTAGGGAATAGCTCAAGAATCATTTTCTATTACATGCCGCTGTACGCTAGAGCCATGGGGGTGGTTGCCACCCCATCTCGGGGGTGGAAATTTTTTATTACATTATAACTGAAAGAATCGACGCAAGAAATAATTCTAAGAGAATAATGTACTATACGTTTTTTTCGTGAAAGTAAATTTTTTTTGTGTTGTTCGAAGTTGAAAGTAACAGTTTTTTAGCGAAAAAATCGACTTCTTTGAACGTTTTTTTGCGAATTACTCTGCTGAAAATATGCATTTTATCAAAGAAAGTGTGGAGAACCAAATTGTAGCTTTTGAAAAAACAAAAACAATGCTTTTTTATAATTTTTCTACGACAAATACGAACTGAGATACTGCAAATATTAATACTTAGCTTTTTTCGTCAAATGTATAAATTGGAAGATTTATTCAAAGTATTTAATTAGAGCTTTCAAACAAAAAAAATGTCTCCCTAGAATGAAAATTGACCGACTTATGATAAAAATAAGATCTGTACCCGCTTTTTTCTACGAAAAAAATCTGTGAAAACAACCTCCAAAGTACCCTCTAACTAAAATTGATCACCACCCTTCTGTGATTCTCTTCATATATGTACTATTAATACACCGACGGAGTTTGACCAATTCAAAATGCCTAATTTTAGAAAAATTGGAGTTTGAAGAGAAAACGATTTTTCATTAATTTCGTGTTATTAATCATTTTCTTGAAAATATCCCCCAAAATACTAAGGATACGAAGAAACGATATGGTACTAAATTGTAGCTTTTTTAATGACAAAAATTTCCCTGTGTGCAGATTTTTTGTACAGTGAATATTCGGCCAGATATAGCCGTTTAACACCTATATTTATGATCGAACATCACCTTATTCAAGCGCTTTAAACTCTCCCAATTTAAAAATTGAGGGATGTTCAGTAATTCAATTCACATAGTCTTATAGCTCTTGAAAAGCCTTACAAAATCGTTCCTGAAAAATATTTTCTATCAAATGAAGGAGCTATGCTTAAAAAACCGATATATTTTTCTTTTGAAAAATTCGAATTACCCGCTGCTGAACGTAGTAATCTACATAACCGGTATACTCGGCCGTCATACGTTATAAGTCCCACTTTTTCCATTCATATTGGAAGACAGAGAAGAAACATCTACTCGCGTGTGTTAGTGTATATTTCGTTGATTTCTCACCAGTGTATTCTAAAGTTCAAAAACATATTATAAACATTTCAATGTTTTCAAGGATAGTTTCTAACAAGGGTAGGTTGAAAGATCATAAAATTATATTCTAGAGCATGAAACAATCATTATTCAACTATTTTTACCCATATTTAGGTTTTTAATGTTATATTATAATTTTTGACAAGGGGTAGTTTCCACCCCTAAAAAACAAAAAGCGTACGTCGGCACAATATAGAAAATGAACTACACCTTTTCCAATTGTGATTCAGAAAATATCAATTGTAATTCAGATTAGTCAAATGTTATTCAGAATAGTCAACTGTAATTCAGAAGATATCAATTGAAATTCAGAAGATATCAATTGTAATTCAGAATATCTTCCGAATTAGGTACATTTGACTAATCTGAATTACAATTGATATTTTCTGACTAACATCTTATATTATCTGAGTTACAATCGGAAAAGGTGTAGAGGGTGAAATAAGCCTAATCCCAAATTTTTGTACAAATCGGTACTGGACAAAAAAATCTCGAAGTTTTACCATTTTCTCAGCGTCATTTTCTGGACTACCATTGGAAACTCCAAGAGCTATGAAATTGAAGGAAAGAAATTTTATTTTGGGATCATTCACAACAGATATTTCGAGTTTTACCATTTTTTCAGCTTCATTTTCTGGACTACTATTGGAAACTCCAAGAGCTATCAAATTGAAGGAAAGAAATTTTATTTTGGGATCATTTACAACAGATATTTCGAAAAAAGTCGTGTACTTGCAACTGAAATCAGAAATAACTTTTAAAATATTGATTCTACAAAAAAAAAATACTAACCAAAAAGAAAATTTAAGGGTTTCTTATAAACGATTATTTAATATGTAAGAATTTGAATGAGGCGCCAGCCATCCAACCAATCAGAATCGTCTCGTCTATATTGTGTTGCTAGCAGTATTGTCGGTTGCAACTGATTTTCCGAATGCTCCCACATCTTACCTACTGCCAGCTTATAAATCCATAACTCCAATTAGCTATCAAAAAAAGTTTTCACAATTGCGTGTATGCACAGGAATCTATTATGAGAAATTTTATCCCTGCTACAAGATAACTGAACAGAAACAATGGTTATGTTATGTTTACTAGAACTATTCTTCTTTCCATTTAGACCCTGTTTCGACGATGCAATTCGTCGCTGCAACTCTTAAGAATTATATGTATTCATGTATTCCTTGTATGAAATTTTTTTCGGTGCAATGAGTTGCAAAGACTCAGTGATCTCTGGTAAATTTGTTGCCGCAAAATACAAATATATGGTGGTACCATTTTGAAGATTGGTAATTTTGAATAATTCAATTATATATCGAAATTTAGGGAATCAAGTAATAAGGTGAATTTTTTGCACTTGAATAAAATAATATATAAGTTGTTTGACTTTTATCTCGGTAACATTCAGTGCTATTTTTCAATAATGGCATTGCAATTTGCCGCGATAAATTGCATCAACAACATGCATGAAACGGGGATTATTTGGTTCTGTGATTTGAGGTCGGGTTTTCAATCTATGGATAAGAAACTCACATCCTATTTCTACAAAGCAATTTGTCGCTTCAGCTCCAGAAAATCTCAACTATTTAGTTAGCGAGTTAGTTATTTACGTGGTAAATTCGTTGCCACAAACATGTGGTGGCACCATTGTGAAGAATGGTAAGTTTGAAAATTTCAATTATTTTTTGTCACTGAACGAATGAGAAAAAGAAATAAGGTGAATTTAGAACAATTATTGAAAATGAATAATATCATATATCATTTGGTATAATGTGGGCGTTTGTTTTGGTAACATTCAGTGCTATTTTTTCGTATTGGTAATGAAGACTGACATACTGCTGACATTTTTCGCGGCGACATGTTACTGCAGCAAATTGCTTCGTGAAATTAGGGCCTCCTACAGCCTGTTTTGACGATGCAATTTGTCGGTGCAATTTCTCGCGGCAACACTGAAGAGAAAGCACTGAATGTTACTAAGATGAACGCCGAAATTATCACAACAGGTATATGACTATCCATTTCTAATTATTGTATTTTTGATAAATTAATCTCATTACATTACTTGATTTCTTGTGTCGAACTATGATTGAATTATTCAAAATTATCATTCCACTCAATGGTGTCACCACATATCTGTAGTTTCACTTGGTATTGGTATTGGTGAGTTGGATGGTGACAGATGCGCTGCGACCTGCTTAGATCTATTGTGCCCCATCTTCTTCTGCTATCCCAAGGTGTTCTTGTTTATAGCAGCCCCTCAAGCCTCAACTCCTTCAGGAATTTAAGGATTTTGAGGGGATCTATTCGTGGTATTTCTCCCACAGTCAGCTGGAATGGTCCCAGTATATCTTTTGTGAGCTACAGCAAAACACTCCATCAGGATGTGATGGGGTGTTTCTGGATGTTCTCCGCAGAACCTGCAGGTGCTGTCCTCCTCTAAGCCTAGCTTCCTTAGGTGTTCTTTGAGTCTGCAATGCCCCGTTAGAAATCCCGTGATTGCCTTTAGACTAGTTTTGCTGAGGTTGATCAGTGTCTTCGATCTTGCTCGGTTGAAGTTTCCGAGGAGATCTTTGGCCTGCCGCAGCCCTGGAAGTCTTTCCCAGTGTGTTGCTCTCATTGCTTCTTCCTTTTTATTGAGTTCTTCTTGGAAGTAAGAGTTTCCAAGTCCGCAGAATGGTTCTGGCCCGATCAGTGGTGTTGATGCACCTTTTCGTGCCGGATGTCTGCTTGTTCGTTCCCCTCCACTCCGACGTGCCCTGGCACCCAAAGTAGGGTCACCTTGTTGTTCCTGCCTAGGTCGTTAAGTTTGTCTAGGCATTCCCAAACCATCTTCGAATTGATGCAAGAGGAACTCAACGCTTTGATGGCTGCTTGGCCATCGGAGAGGATCACGATTTCCTTGTTCCGATATTTCCTGTCGAGGTTGAGCTGAATGCACGTTTCTATGGCGTGAATTTCCGCTTGAAAAATGCTGGGGAACTGGCCCATGGGCTCGGAGTATTTGGTGCGAGGCCCATAGACTCCTGCTCCAGTTCCCTCGGGAGTTTTGGACCCGTCTGTGTACCATGTTATGATATTCCTTCCTAGTGCTTGAATGGATTCTATGCTCCAATCTCTCTTGGTACTCAGTTCTGTTCGAAAGAGTTCCATAAAACTGAATTTCTTGATGATTTCGTCAGTTGGGAGATCGGCAAGGTGTGCGCTTTCGGGAGAGGCCAAGTTCCCCCCACCGTGTGCTATCCCCTTGAGTCCGACTTTGGCCAACCTGAGGTGTGCTCCCCAAGCAGTTCTCCTCACCATGATATGGAGAGGTGTGAGGTCCAAGATGACCTCTAGTGCTGCCGTTGGAGTCGATCTCATTGCTCCTGTTATGCAGAGACATGCAAGTCTTTGCACCTTCTCTAAAGTTTTCCTTGTTGTGGCCACTTCGGTTCTGCCGTGCCACACTACTGCTCCGTAGGTGATCATAGGTCTCACTATCATGGTGTACATCCATCGCATACCGATGGGTTACAGCCCCACGTTTTTCCCGCAATGTTCCTGCACACCATCAGTGATGATTTTGCCTTGTTGACGATCTTTTCTACGTGTCTGTTCCAGAGTAGTTTTGAGTCTAGGATAAGCCCTAGATACTTCACCTCTTGCTGCCATTCTAAGTCTGCTCCGTCGAGACGAACGGTCCTTAGGTGCTGAAGCTTTGTTCTTCTAGTGAAGGGTACCACTGTGGTGTTCGCTGAGTTGATTCTCAGCCCCACTGAGAGGCACCACCTTCTGGTAGTCTCTAGCTCCCTTTCTATTAGATCGCAGAGGGTTCCTTCGAATTTGCCTTTGGCCATGATGACTATGTCGTCAGCATATCCTAGGCAAGTGACTCCGTTCCCGGTCAGTGTTCCGAGTAGTTCGTCTACTACAAGACTCCACATCAGAGGTGATAGTACCCCTCCTTGTAGGCATCCTCTGTTTGTGCTGATCCGAAAGCTGTTCTCGCCCACTTTCGTTCCCGCAGTTCTTGTAGCCAGCATTTGGCACATCCATCTGAATTGCTTCGTGAGAGGTGTTGTCGAATGCCCCCTCTATGTCTAAAAAGGAGCATATTGCCATTTCTTTAAGCTCAAGTGATCTCTGGATGTTTTCGGTTAGCACGAACAGTAGTTTCACTTAGTCGCTGCAACTTATCGCACCATCAAAGATTCATGCAACCCGAAAAACTTGCTTGAATACATGTAATTTTCTGGAGTTGAGGCGACAAATTGCATCGTCGAAACGGGCTGTTAGTTGTCGGCTAAGAGCTTGACAGGCATTGAAAATGGCGATCAACTACTTCAATGTAATTGAAAAACTGGTACTTGAAAGAGCACGTATCTCTGTCTGATTAATGAAATCAAAGGAAACGTATTTTCGGGTCCGTCAGAGAAGGTTGTGAGTATTGTCAGATGTCTCGTCAGGAATAACGCAGTAAAGATCCGTACTACAAATATATAAATAAATTCAGTCGCAATGCTGGTCGCTTCCAGTTACGACAACATAGGATTCCATGCGTATATCAGCCCCTAAGCTACATCATCAATAATTAATAGTTGAAATAACTGATCTCCTGAATGCCAGAACTAACAGTTGTTTGACTATCGTTCTGATGCCAGTATGTAGCTAGAACAAAAAACGACATTGACCGAGACATACATGCAAGGAAATTCTTTATTTTTTTTATAGATTGTGTGCTAGTTCTGCTAATTTATTGATATATTTTTTCGAGAAATTATTGGTTGATTTATAGCACAAAGCCAACGGCTTTTTCTACCATATAAGTAACTGATGTAATTGATCGATGGTTGAGAAAAATCCATGATAATATAATGAAAAAAACTTTATTGGGTGATTTCACTGGACAGTTTTCAAAATCAGTACATTGCTTTCTTTACTATGTATGTTATGGTGCTACCCGTACAGGCCATACACTACCACAACACTCCTGGAGAAGCTATTGTACACGAGTTATTTGCTGGATGGTTCAAAAGATTTGCGATGTCGGTTAATACTCGCAGTTTGTGCTTTGTACTATAGCATATTTTAGTGTATCCTCAACTGTTCAGTGATGAAAACGCAATAAATCTTTTTTTTTTTCAGTCAAGTCATCTCCCGAACCAGGATGGTTGGAAGGGACCCTGAATGGTAAAACGGGCTTGATACCAGAAAACTACGTCGAAATACTCCCTTGACAGAGCGGGTCGTTGTCGAAAATTTCAACTTCCTTGCGTCACGGACTTTGTAGAGCTTTGCATCTCAACAATTCTCAGCCTGACGTCACTCACGGTACAAGATTGAGTAGGCATAGGCAGAGCTTAGACAGTGCTAGGGCTCTGATGAGACAGTCCAGTGTAGATAGGAAAAGCTCTACCTAAACCTGAGTGTTTGTAAGAAATGCTAGCGTTTTCCGAAAACAAGTTGATAAGATATTGAAGAAAGTGATTTCCTACAAATTACATATATTTGTATCGACTATAATGAAATATAAAGGTTTCCTAAAGGATTTCGAGCCAGGACATGCATTTTTCTGAAATACTTTTCTCGGAAACAAGTGAAATGCTTCTATTATCGCGTAACTTTCACAAAATATTCGGTTTCAATCAAGACTGAACAACAAAAATAACACCGACTTATAAATTTCAATTTGACATATCTGAATAAATTCAAGACCTACATGATCGTTTGAATTTTTTTAATAACATTTCAAGTTTTAATATTCGTTTCCTAAGTTATCTATGAGATATAGAAACCTTATTTTATACACCAGCAATTTTCCTGGAATTGGCTGGTTGTTTAAAAATGGTACAGGCAATCTAAAAGGTTCGAATTTCTATGTATGAAGAATTCCTCAGTTTTGATATTTTTGGCTGATAATTTAATGCCATAAAATCTATAGACCTTCTCTTCCCATTTCGAAATAAGTTCTAGCCGTTTGTGTGCCAAGAGTTTAATCAAATTTATGAAATAGTAAGACCTTCCAAATTCTCAGAACACAATGAAATCAATCGATTCTTGTTGAGCCTTGCTCGTTCTGAGAATCGCACGCTTAGATGTAAGACCTCGTATATCTTAAGTTCCCCAACTTTTGAGGGTTGTTTGTACTTGGGGAAAATATGTTAATATTCCATGGTCTTACATTTCCACCTGGAATTCTTCCGAATGAACTACGAAATAGATACATACATATACAGCAAAATCCATTACACTATGTCTCTGTAGCGGCCTTTGAACAAAATTACACAAACAGAGAATACTGTTTGAACGTCATTATTTTATGGTGGATCGATATTTGTTCTGTGTAGTTTCCTGGATTTGTAACCTACCACAATATGAAAAAATAAGAATTAATATTGGAATCTATACAAGTGTAGAATGGCAGATTTTCAATCTGCCCCGAAAAGTTGCTGCGTCTATTGAAAAACAGTTCTTTCTGGATAGAACAAGTCCAAGTATAACTCAAATTTTGAATATCAAAAAAATAATAAGAACAAATATATATATATATATATATATATATATATATATAAATATATATATGTTAGCATGAATATTCTCACAACGTTTCGGCAAAGTCTTATTTGCCATCTTCTAGGTGAGGTCGACTTCGGAGATCGAAACTCTAGACATCACCTAGAAGATGGCAAATGAGACTTTGCCGAAACGTTGTGAGAATAATTATCCTTCAGAGGATCAAAACCACAAAACACGGAATGAAACCCGTTTCGGAAACTAAATCCGCTTCCGTTCTCAAAACTTACGCAAATTCCTGTACAAATATCTCTTGTAGGAAATCTTGGTAATTGACATTTGTCATATATTTCAAATTTGACAAAACGTTTTGTTGCTGACTAATTGGATTTGGATTTTTTCAGATTTTGGTAGGTTACAAACCCAGAAAACTACGGAACAAAGAATATTGTATTATTGATCGAATTAAACAAACAAAAAATAAAAACCTTATTCATCAAAATTACAACAAATCTTCTGTGCAAAAACCACTTTTATTTGGGATATATGGTGCCACGTACCCTAAGAAGAATTTGCTCAAAATTTCTCTCGAAGTATATTATAGGTGCATTTTCTTTCAGATAACGAAAGCAAATCAAAATGGCATAGAAAATATATGGATATTGGATTTTCTCTATTGAAATTCACTTTTTGTTGAATAGATAACTGATATCTCCATCAAAGGAAAAAATTATTCGTTTTGCTACCTGTAATTTTAAAGGAGGTTGTTAAACCAGCAGTTATTAGTTTGAATTTGGATAAAAATCGAAGTTGTTCAAACGACTATGATTATATCCATCACAAACAAGTTGTAGTGCAAGGAAGACTTATATGTTTCACTTTCAAATATTATCTTCCGATTGAATAATGTTCAATATGATGTATGGAGTATTTCTGAAATTGCATATTTAAATAGTATCCAAACATATCAAATATACATCCAATAATACCAAAAATGTTTCTACAGTATCAAAAGATTATGTCCGAAAAGTATGTTCGATGTATAAATAAATGTATATTTTATTAAATGTATATATTGTATCTATGTGCACATATATTAAGTATCCAGAATAATTGGACCTAAATTTCCCAAACCCAGCTGTAAGAATAGCAATTTGCAACGGCTCGCACAGATCTGGCCAAGTTTTTATCGCGTGTTAATTTGAATTCGACAGTGATTTGAATCTGGATAAGAATTTTCAAATCATAAATTATGTCATTGTTGTCTGAAGTCACACAATGCACCATCTGGGTCTCACGAAAACACCATTGTTGTGAACCACTTGTATGACTAGATTACTCCAGTAAAGGAAGTAATTTTTTTAGTAAAATGAAGGACTAATTCGAGACCACTCAGATCAACTTAAAATTTTTTGGAATTTGTCAGAAAAGGTGTCAAGTATCCGAGTAAACAAGTTTGGTTACTGGGCAAAGCTCCAAAACGCTGTAAAACTTGGCCAAACTGTTTTTAATAAAAATATTTAATATATCGGGCAATATTAAACGAATTTTCGTGAAACTAGGTACCGGGGGTTTTTGTGGGTCACTGATTACGATTTCAATGTCAGAAATTTCTGAAACACCCTGTAAACCGTAAAAACTACCCTTTTTTAGGTTTTTTTTTTAAATATTTTGATTTGAAATTTGACAGCAGAATTCAATTGGCTCATCATCTAAACATACAGTACAACACGAAAAAAGGTTTTTTGTCCATAACTTTTTCTCGGCTGATGATAACGAGATGTACCAGGAACCATTTTAAAGCTAAGGTTATCGCCGAAATTTCATGTCATATGCAACATTTGAATTGGATGGTCCAATTTTTTTTTATTTCGCCCGACAAAAAAGAGCATTTACCGTTATAAACATAAAATAGGCAATTTTAAACGGACAGATTTGCTTCCAGATTATAACAAAAAATTGATATACAACTATCCTGGAATAAATGCTGAAAAATTTGGCGGTTTAAAATAATGTTCACGCTGCTGGCCAAAAACTGAAAATATTTTAAAAAATACACGATTTTACCCAACTTTAGCAGGCCAAAACATAAACAATAATTACCCGATAGGGCCAAAAATGGCTGGACATATTCAGGACGAAGTGTTCTGACTTTTCACCAAAGGATTTTTTTTCCAAGCACCTTAGCCCATATGGCGCTAAAAATTTGGCATTAAAAATAAAAAAAAATAATATTTTGCCCATAACTTTTTTTCTTCTTATTTTAAACAGTTGTTCTCAAAATTTTCCCGATTTTGTCATCTTGCAAAATGATAGGAATCATTTTTTTTGTAAAAGTTATATTTTTCGAGATATTTGCGCCAAAACGATCCGGTTTCTTAATTTTTCGTTAAGCAAACAGTTTTGCCATGTCATATCTCCTTTAATATTAATCGTACAAAAATAAAACAAACACCACTTCATTTGTCAACTAAAATACTTCATATTAGTAATATATAATTTTTTTTGTAATATCAACAGATTTCCAGTAAATTTAAAAACCTTTAAAAACTTTTAATTTTTTTATGCAAAAATCACACTTTTCCTTGCGCTATTACTCGAAAGGGGTGCATTTTATTAAAAATTGCAATCAATGTTTTTATGTTAAAAAATGATAATTTATTGATTGGTTTCATTTTTTTCAACCCCCCGCGCTTTTTCCCAGTAACGGAAGTTGTTTACTCGGATACTGGGCACCTTTCTTAACAAAATTCAAGTTACTCCAAGTATCTGCAATTGGTCTCGAATTAGTCCAGCCAGGTTTTACTTCCTTTACTGGAGTAGATTATCCTGATATCAAATGAATAAAATAGTCTACAATACTTACATGGACCAAGTTCGATTCTGATTCGAAACACTGCATACTTTTTTTAGAGTTATACACGTTCTGTGATAGTTCAGACTGGCACACTGATAGAAATTATATATCTTGTATATTGCCATAATATACATACACCATAGCATAGTTGTATATACTATTCATTTGCATCAAGATTATTTCATGTTTTTGATAATTGAATCTGTCGAGTTGATCGTTTTTTTTTTGTCAAGAGCATCGATGGAAAATTACTATTTGGTTTCGAAATTGGATTAGAAATAGTGTGCCATTTATCTCGGCTTTGCCTATACATCAGGTAAATCGTACCACCTTCATCTATTCCACGTAGTTCCACAATTCAAATCAACTTATCCAAGGAATGATTCTCCACAATGTTTTATTGAGACAAATTTATGATTACCGTCACCGACATTTTTTCAAATATTTCTGCTGTAAATTACCTCAGTGTGTGTTTTGAATATTTTATTTTCAAAGTGAGAATGTGTGGGTCCCTAAAGTTCTGTTTTGAAATATGCATATATATGGACTGTAACAACCTTGTATATTCGTTCGATATTATTTTTCATCTCTTTTCGCCTCTCCTCAATAAGTATATTTTTGAATTACTGTCAATTAGTGTTGAGAATGACATTATTACATTTATTTTCGGTTGGAGGACAAATGTTTCTGTTTTTCAAACAAATATGCAAAGGCTTGCAGTATCTTGATGATATGCCCAAAGACATGATTGGATCAGTTCGGAATTTGTAAAAAAAATTCAACGGCTAATGTAACAATATGCAATAATTACCTATAGATTTATTGGGACCATTATGCCCTAACGTAACACCAAAATCTCATATCAAAAGTATGATGTAGATTAAAAAAAAATGGAAACAGTTACCTGCTCCTTAGTTTAGTGTAGTCTTTGAGAATTCTTGGGTTATTTTTCCAAAAACATTTTGGGATAAGCTTGGCGTCAATAAGAATCGCAATTGAAAGATGGTGCAAGATCTGTCATATTCAAATATCGAACATATTGGTAGTGACATACTAACAGGAAGATTGGTTTCGTCAACACTGATGAAATTCAATATAATTTCGATATGCCAAATTTGAACGTTTGTAATATTGCAGAGCTTAATGTTATTTTTTGCCTCAGCGCTCCATTACGACTGAATAATTTTTAATGGCGCATTTCCTTATTTCAAAAGCAATTCTCGGAGCAAGATTCTGAAACATTTTCTCCTGAAAAACTTTTTTTTCGTTCTTCTCGTATCTATAAAGTAAAGAATATGGCACCTACTTGAAGTATAAATATCTTAACGTTTGTTCAATTTCATTCAATACGGTGTTTTTCTATATATCTGAAAATCTTGAGTTTTCGAAAATTATATTGATGTGTTTTTCTATTTTCTAATGAATGTTCTGCGAGTGCTCCATGCTTTTGTCCTAATTAAAATATTTATTGATGTCATCTATTTATTTATTTTGTATTTATTTATTTCATTCCATTACATTTCAAATCATATACAATCAATAATACGATATATTTGGTAGCACTTCATTGGTATAGCATGAACAATCATACAGTATTTTTGTACTGGTATGAGATTGCTCAAAAATCATCAAAAACTTTTTTTTCAATGTAATAAATAAATGAAAGAAAAAAATATACAAAACAACGCAAGAAAATTATTTTATAAGGAAAAGGATAAGTGAAAGAATTGTCAAATAGATAAACACCAATTCAATTTGAAATTCTTTTGAGGAGAATGAATTTTTTTAATCGAAATTTGAATTGATATATATTACTAATATTTTTTAAATCCTCGGGTAATTTATTATACTTAGATAATGATTCATAAACAAATCTTTTTTGTCCAACTACAGAGCTAGCAGTATCAAGATGAAACAAGTTATGTTGCCTAGTATGATAGTTATGAATTTCTGAATTCCTGGTTAATATAAAGTTTGACTTTATTGATTTTTCAACAATGAAATGAGAAATTTTCAAACTATCCATCCAAGAAATGTTCCTCCAAAAAAAATGTGCCCGTTATTGAATAAAGTTCATTTGTTGGAGTTTCATATGGGAGACGATGTAGTACTTTCAAAGATTTTCTATATAAAGCAGATATTTTTTTGAAGTTGTTCTTTGAACATAAAACCCATATATTTATGAGATATTTGATCCGACTGAGAATATGTGGGTAAAGAAACATATTGGCTATTTTATAATTTAATTTGGGACATCTTCGTAATGCTCCAATAATAGGAGACATTTTTTCAACGAGGGAGTCGATATGTTTATCCCATTTCAATCTATCATCGATCCAAATGCCAAGATACTTCATTTCAGTTTATTGGTCAAGTAGTTCATTCTTTATTTTGATATTTAACTTGATATTTTGTTAATTTTTTTGTTGAAAAATCATGAATTTTGCCTTTTTCAATTTTTTTAGGTCTTCATTTATAATATCTTCTATCAATCAAATATCTTTTGGTTTGTCTTATATATGCAATTTTTGCGTTATAGGAGATTTGTCTTTTACTTTTGTGAATCTTTCAACGGGCATTAGTCATTTCTTTTGATAAAACCTCTAAAGTTCTGAAATTCCTATTACATAATATGGGGCAATGAAATTTCAATTTTGATTATTACCTAGTGCTTATTTGTTTTCTGTAGTATTGAACACAAAATATAAGTTTTCTGAACGATACTCGCTAACAATGGGTTTATGAAACCGGGAGACTGTTAGTCAGAATCATACAAGAAACTGCAGTCTTTTCTGTTGAGTATGGATTTCCATCAAGTATCAGCCAACTCAATGGAAAACAAAAAAAAACATCAATTTGATTTTGACAAAATCCAAACTTTAGGTATGGAGAAAAATATAAGATTAACACTCCAAATGAAAAAATCAGTATCAACAAACGTTCAGATATTGATAATTTACTACCATAATATTTATATTATTTTTGCTGATTCTTGAATTTTCAGTAACTGGACTATTGTTACTCTACTCACAAGAGAGATTCCTGGACATATTGTTTGACTACTTGTTTGTTCCTGGAAATATTCCATTTTTGAAATTAATGTTTTCATTCAAAATAGTTTCAATTGTAATGCCCTTTTAGACTCTCAGATAAGTAGAAAAAACTTCTTTGGGTGCAATGAAGAATCCTCCGAGTATGGTTCAGATTTTCGCATGAATGTAGAAAAAATTAATTATCGAAATGTCTGCAGCTGTCTAATTTTTCATCAGCATTCGGCTCCCATCTTTTTTTGTAACTGGCCTTTTTGAAATTACACCTGTGTTCAATTCTGTGACAATATAATTGTTGGTGAAAACATATAAACTTAACCTTTGTATCTAGTAATTTTTTTACACTCCCCTCTACCCTATCAGCAGACTGCTCTGGGTATCAGTACAGCCTTGCACCAACTTTTCAATGCGTTGGACAATGGTCTCGAATATTTATCTTCATATTTTTTCAATATACACATTCGTTTGTGATATTTCATGTATGTTTACCATTAATATATTTTATTGTATAATTCGGTTGCAAATAAATAATATATTTCTATTCTTTGAATGATTATGTCTGTAGAATATTTATGTAAATGTATATATTTTATTCAGTTGTTAATATGTTTTACTTCACTTTATTATCTGTAATTTCCATAATTGTTGTATTATTTATAAACGAAAATAAAGTAAAATGAAGTCATGCAGTGTATCACTTCGATTTGGCATACAAGCAATATTATATATAAACAGTGTTCTGTTGGTTGTTTCGTTTACCTCTCTTATAGTTCAGGAAATGAAGGACTTTGGCCCGAAATTTTTTCGTCCTCCATGGATTTACCTGAGATTTCCACACAAGGTAGGGAATAGCTCGAGGATTTTCTATATCATGACGCTGTACGCTAGAGCCTTGGGGGTGGTTGCCACCCCATCGCGGGGGTGGAATTTTTTTTTACATTTTAATTGTAGGAATCGACGGAAAAAGTAATTTCGAGAAAAAATGTTCCATACGGTTTTTTCGCAAATGTAATATTTTTTGAGTGTGGAAAGGCAAATTGTAGCTTTTGAAAAACCAAAAACAATGCTTTCTTTATAATTGTTCTAAGACACATACGAACTGAGATACTGCAAATTAATGCTTAGCTTTTTTCGTCAAATGTATAAATTGGAAGATTTAAAGCGCAACGACGAGAAAAATTTGCATTTTTCGAAGAAAGCTCATGGAATATTTTTCAAAGTAATCGTTTAGAGCTTTCAAACAAATGAAAAAAATGTCTTTCTAGCATGAAAATTGACCGACTTATGATCAAAATGAGATCGGTACCCTCTTTTTTTCTACGAAAAAAATCTGTGAAAACAACTTCCAAAGTACCCCCTAACTAAAATTGATCGCCACCTTTCTGTGATTCTCTTTATATATGTACTATCAATACACCCACGAAGTATAACCAATTTAACATGACTAATTTCAGAAAAATTGGAGTTTAAAGAGAAAACAATTTTTTTCAATTTCGTGTTTTTAACCCTTCTCTTATTAATATCTCGAAATACTAAAGATACGAAAAAAACGATACAGTACTAAATTGTTACTTTCCTAATGACAAAAATTTCCTTGTATGTAGATTTTTTGTGAAGTGAATATTCGGCGAGATATAGCCGTTTAGCACCTACATTTACGATCTCGAACATCACCTTAGTTGAGCGCTTTAACATCTCCCCATTTGAAAATTAAGAGATCTTGAATAATTCTATTCACGTAGTCTTATAGCTCTTGAAAAGCTCTACAAAATCGTCACTGAAAAAAAATTTCTATCTAAAATGAAGGAGCTATGTTTTAAAAACCGATCAATTTTTTTTTGAAAAATTTGAATTACCCGCTTCGGAGCGTAGTAATCTACATAACCGGTATATTCGGCCGTTATACGTCTCACTTTTTCCATTCATATTGGAAGACGGAGAAGAAGAAAAATCTGCTCGCGTGTGTGAGTGTATATTTCGTTGATTTCTCACCAGTGTTTTCTAAAGTTCGAATTTCAATGTTTTCAAGGGTAGTTTAGAACGAGGAAAGGTTGAAAGATTATGAAATTGTATCCTAAAGCATGAAACAATAATTATTCAACTATTTTCACCCATATTTAGGTTTTAAATGTTATTTTATAACTTTTGACAATTAGGGGTAGTTTTCACCCCTAAAAAACAAAAAGCGTACGACGGCACAATATAGAAAATGAACAAGAGAGTATAATAAGCCTAATCCCAAATTTGTGTACAAATCAGTGCTGGACGAAAAAATTGCGAGGTTTTACCATTTTTTCAGCTTCATTTTCTGAACTATTACTGCCAGCAAAGTTTATAGAAATACACTGTCAACCATATGGAAATATAATTTGAAGGGATGAATACAACGGGTCCTTTATTATATATTTTCTACTGAACGTAGCAGCATTTGCATATTTATATTGTTACTTATACATGATTCTTAAAGATGGCAAACAATCCAATATCACTTTGCCAATGCTGTAGATTATTTTATGGGTACAAAAATCATGAATATTATTTGGCATTAGATTAATTAAATGATGAGATTGGAACCTTCGGTTTAAAAGTTGAAACTTCTTGTAGACATTAGTTGACCTAACACCAAAATAATATTATTAGCACTGGATTCGCATTAGGCTAAGTTAGCTGAGTTATCGATCAGTTTTCTTCTGAGGATGATAACGTCATTAGCGAAACGTGCATCGAATGGGATCAATTATACCGATATAGTAAAGAGTTTTCAAGTTTATCAGTAGAAAGAAATCAATAGTTACGGCTAAAATATATTGTTGTTGAATCATTGGGAAAGTCATATGGGTATATATCGCCCAAACAAATCAACGAGTTTCAACCAGTCAGAAAATGGACAATGATTATATGGCACCTGGTACTGAATAACTTTCGACTAAGACTTGTTTCATTTGGAATGAATGAAAATATCGAAAATTGAAAACTTTTAGCAAAATGTCAATTTATTTGAAACACAGGTACAGATCTAATAGGTAACATCTATAAAAATGATCCGCTGTCCTAAGTGGCTGGAAGTCTACATGTCAGCTGCTGATGTCATGGGATATATTGATGAATACCTATGTGCCAATGAATGCTGGATGTGAATATATACCGGGATCAATAAATAGGTCAAATTGCCCTAGTGGTTGCAGATCATGGCCTCCTTCCCGAATGGCCCTTTTAGCATGTGACGCCTAACACGAAAACTTATCCCAAATGAAAAAAATGTATATGTCAAAAACTCCATAGATTATTATTATTTTTAGGAGATACATTTTGACAAACGACGTTCGTTACCAGCAACTCCGCCCCCATAGCCACCATGCAACTTTGAAATCAAACAAATGAAAAATCTTCGAACCCAGAGTCGTTGAAAGTTTTTAGGGGAATATATTTTAGAGATTAAACTTCAAGGGGTATTTTAATCCCTGTTGGAACCCTCTTAGTCTTCAATTTGTTTCTTATAGGTATCATCTAGAGTAGGACAAATATCGTTCAGGAAGAAGATTTTCTTGATTTTACTCAAATTTATTCAATTCAGGATTAAGATAGATACATAATTGTCGTTGACTGATGAAAAAATTGTATACATTTATAGATACACAGTAACATAGTTGTAGGAGAAATAATGATAGTTTCGGCTACCTACTTTTACGATATTTCCTTGAGATCGCTTATTAAAACTCGCATACAACAAACAACTTTTATTACAACTCTCACAATACCATACAACGCTCTGTACTGAAACACTGATAAACTCTGCCGTAGTGATGAATCGCTTCCGTGTATATACTTGCGTACGCCTATGGAGAATCTTCTAGACTTATCCATTCGGGCCTCTAAAGAAGAATCGAGAATTTCTACGCTTTTCAGAGTTCGTTCCGTTATTTCGCAGGAAAAAGACCCTTCGTCTACCCCTAATAGGAGGTTCTGTAACATCGCCCTCTCAATTTTTATCGTCCCGATTAAACAATATCTCCTTAAACCTATGAAACCTTTGAGTCTTTCTAGGTGAACGACCTTCATTTTTGCTCTGGGGATACGTTGAATCCTGTACACCACGTCATCTATTCTCTTGACTCATATCATATAGGGTCCTTCCCAGGACGGTGTTAGTTTGGGAAAAATTCCTTCTACGACGAGGGTTGTACAGCCACACTCGATCTCCTCTGAATCCACCAGTATTTGCCTTGAGATCATATCGAGCCTTTATCCTGTCACTTTCAATCTTCTCGCAATTTCGTGGATCCTTATCGAGCTGTCTCGCAGTTCGTCTGCATAATCCTGTACCTCTTTTGGAAAGATGTTGAACTTCTGGACCATGCCATCAGACTGTGGGTGGAGGGCAGTTGTTCTGGTCTTGCTAATTCCCATCAATTCACAAACTTTCCTGAATATATTCGATTCGAAATATCTTCCTTGATCGGAATGTAGCTCCATAGACACTCCGAACCTTGAAAACATGTTTCCGCCAGGGCTCTCGCAACTGGATGCTTCTTGATTAGGCAAGAAGTAAGCTTCAACCCATTCACTGAAATAATCAATGGTAACGAGGATGTATTTGTCGCCATCATTTGCCATCGGGAACGGTCCAGCTACATCGATGGCGATTCGTTCAAAGGTAGCATCAACATGTTTCATCTCGCCCCTTGATCTTGTTCTAGAACCTTTGCTTGCTTCACATTGTGGGCATTTTCGACACCTTCTCGACATTGGACCCAGTAAAACCTTTGCAGTATTTTATCCAAAGATCCACCTGATTTACCACTCTCCAGGATGCCATTCTCAACAATCAAGGAATCCCATTGCGCCCACGAAGTGTTGAACGTTGGTGATCGATCGGAGATGTCTTTGCAGCTGGGTCTTTCCGCTCCATTTTCTTCCATTTCAAAAATTCTCTAACGTTTGGATCACTCTTCTGGTCTTGTCTCATTTTTGCTGTGGTCCAATTGTCGTCTACCATCAATCTCACTTGGTTGATTCCTTCGCGACATTAGGTTCGCTTACAGTGCTTACAAGTATCCGAACGAGGTCTTCTAGACAAGGCATCTGCGTTGTTATGCAGTCATCTAGGTCGATGTTTTACGCTGAAGTGATATCGGCTCAACTTCTCAATTCACCTTGCTACTTGTCCTTCAGGAGTCTTCATCTCGAGTAACCACTTCAGAGCTGCATGATCTGTTCTGATTATTGCTGGCATATGTGTCCGAAACAAACAGGCCTTGTTGACGTGGGAAACTTAATATTGGACTGGAACATAGAGCAACTTTCAGTGTCCCGAATGCTCGTTCACTATCGTTGGACCAGACTAATTTTACTCGATCTTCTGTCAACTTATGTAGGGGTGCCGCAATAACAGCAAATTCTTCTTCGAACCGACGGTAGTAGGTGCAGAGACCTAGGAAACTCTTCACTTCATGTTTCTCTTGGTCTGTTCGGATATCGTCTGATGAAACTGTGTGACCTAGAAAATCCTCTTCTTTGTGAAACAATGAACATTTCTGAAGATTCAGTTTGAGGTTGGCATCCCTGAATCGTTGGAAGACTTCTTGCAGATTGTGCAGATGTTCTTCAAATGTCTTTCCCATGACCAAAACGTCGTCGAGGTATACCAGACAAGTTTTTCTAGTGAGCCTACGCAGGAACAACTCCATTAGTCTTTCAAATATGACAGGACAATTGCACAATCCACACGGCATAACAGTAAACTGGTAGAGTCCACTTCCAGCCGAAAATGCAGTCTTTTCCTTGTCGTACTTATGTATGCCCTCTTGCCAGTACCCCCTCTTCAGATCTAGTGTTGAGAACCAACGTGAACTTGCCAAAGTTGTTAATGTGTCATCTTTTCTTGGTAGAGGGTAGCAGTCCTTTTTGTGACTTCATTCAGTTTCCTATTATCGACACAGAACCTCGTGGATCCATCCTTCTTGGAAACCAACAAAACAGATGCCGACAAACAGCTCGATGATTCTTCAAGCACACCTTCTCTCATCATCTTGTCAGCAAGCTCTTCCACCTCTTGTTGTTTGGCAAATGGCACTCTCCTTGGAGGTTGTCGAATCGGGTGGGCTTGGCCAGTATCAATTCTGTGTGCGACCAAATTAGTTCTTCCTGCTGTTGTCGAATCAAAGATGTCACTTTCTCTCCTGACGAAATTCTTGGCGCTTCCAGTTCCTCTCCTGATAAGTGTAAAAGTGATTTTTCAAGAGTTGTCATAATACTTTCAGATGCTGTCGATACTTTTTTGTTATAATAAAACACAGGTTGGAAAAATTGCATGTTTATTGAGAGTAACAGGTCATATAAAATATATATTTTTCTTTAACAAATGCCAATGTTACGATAATTTAAATATGATAATTGCAACGTAGTCCTAGTAATAATACTTAAATGTATCAGTTATAGTATAAAAATATACATAACCCATATCACATTTGTTAATTACATTTCCCTTAAATATTCTTTTTCTAACCTATGTAATTAATGTAAGCCAATTTCACCACCTCATTCTTACAAAATCCATATTGATGAACCTCTGCAGTGCCTAATCTTTCAAAGTATAACAAATGAATAAATTCATTCTTCAAACCAGTCTTTTCTCGATGGAATATTGAATACAATTTCGATTCAAAATTCCCATCCAAGCTAGATTATTTTTATGTGTTTGCCTCGAATGTGAAACCTGGTACCTGGTAATTGCTTTGTCTGCTGCTAACGTTTGGTCTTTCAGATTCCGGACGATGATCGCTGCTACCGTGACAAAACTGATCTTCTTCCGGCTCTTCAACTCTGAAAGTACCTGTCCACTCGCTTTCCGGATCGGAGAAAATAGCAGCATCTCTATCAATCACATCCTCCAATTCATACTCGGACATTTCTGAAATGGATCAAAACAATCATTTTTCGACTATTCAATTCGATTATATTCTAAATTATTATTATCGACCTATTATAAATAATTTGATATAAATTGGTATATGTAGGTATATCTCCTTTGGATCTCAGAATAGTCCGGTAAATGAAGGGACGAACCTGTGAATAAGTCTATGCGTTCTTCACTTGTGGCTCAATTTGTAGGTCGTCACAGATGTTTTCAAAGGACCCAAAACGTAACACGATTGCGTTCAAGGCAATGGCCGTAAATGGCCCCCCAAACCCAGAAAAATGGGTTTCCTGCCAATATCTGGCTAAATATACGAATTAGAGAATTTTCGTTCCTACAAAAATTAAAGATCGTCTCATTATCTACAAAAATGACGCTTATCTTTCTTTCCGAAAACTCAACAGTTTTCGAGATATAGGGACCCAAAACTCTCCTCATTTCAGCTGCCGCTTTCTCTATAGGAATTCTGTTGTCTATGCATTCGCTTGGAGGCGGGCGGACGAATTGTTTCATAACTCAGGCAAAAACTGACATTTTTCAATGATTCAAAGTTCAAGATAATGAGGAAACCCGTAGCTATCATTCCATGTATATCGAAGTTCTTTCTTATTAGGCAAAAAGATTTAATAAGCTGTGAAAGTTTTTTCCGGCACCATTTCGACACTGTTTCATTAATTTGTTTACATTTTTTTCAAAAATAGTCTTTTATCGAAAATTTTTCTTTATAATGGGTCCTTGGAGGGTTTTGAATGATCTCTGATTTTTTTGGTACTTTCCCCGCGTTCTAACAAATGATCCATTGGTTTATTTACATTTTTCACGCGATTTCGGAGTTATGTAGAATCTGTGGAACAACCGCGAATTAAAAAATTATTAGCAATTTTATCGACTTGCCGTGCACATCGTTTTGAAGCCAAGATGCTCTAGTTTCCGAATACATATATATTTTTTATTGCTATTGTGAAGACAAAGGTCTATGTATTAATATAAAGATGTGTGAATATAAATAAAAAAGTAGAGTCAATATATAATAGTTCAAATTATGACCTACACACAACTTGTCAATATAGCAATGATGATAATATTTTTCTTTGGTACAGTAAGCAAAAAAAAGCTCAGGTTTACGTTAAGAATAAGTTCAAAACGTATAGATATAAGCAAAGCAAAGTACACATAGAAAGGTTCAATTTATGAACTACATAGATCTTGTCAAATATAAAAAAAGTTGTAATCAGATTCAAATTATTAATCATCAGAAACCATGGTAAATCAGTATCGGGTACGTAGGAATGAGCTGTTGAACTGAGTTGATGTTGGTAATTTCAAAGAATTTCTTACATGTTTTTATTGTTCCTATTTTCAAATGAATGAGCTTTTGAGGAAGTGACACATACAATGTGGAAGCACAACTTTTTTTCAAAGATTCTCTTATGAACATTTATCAATTTTTTTCGGCTGAAAATCGAGAGAGAAATGTCATTTTGAGCACTTTTCATAAGTATTTCGGAATATTTTTCGCTTTCATTTGAAAGAGCGCGTGAAGATAATTTTGCAAAGTCACCTTGCTTGTTCATACCATTTAAGTGGCAGAGGAGGGGGCGAAGGGGACCATTTCCCCCCAGGGGAAGAAGAAATAGCATGTTTCAAACATTTTTTTCTATTGGGTACTAGAAAATTATTATTAGAATTTATTGCTATGTGGGATTTGTTTTTGAAAGCGTGACAGCAAACATGTCTGTGTTAACATCCAAAGTGACGCTACTCTCAAGTAATTCGCCTAGGGCACTAGAAGGCTCCCATTAAGGCACTCTATAGGGCGTATACGACGTATTGTGTCACAATTTAACACCTCCAGTTCATATCGCTCATATAAATTATGGTCCGATCATCTTTTTTAGGATAATTTCCTTGAAAAAACAAGTTCAACAGAGGCGAATTATTCAACTCCGTCTGATCGTTCATGATATACTGTGAACGTTTACACTTACTGATTCCCAAACTCTCTGAGAGATTGAGTTTCAAACCCTTCTCCTGGAAATGAAGGATTTCAAACTCGTGAGATGCATATATAGAATTTGTTTTACCATTTTGGAAACTATTTCTTCATTCTTTTACGCGTATATCAAATGTTCTTCCCGTTTGACCGATGTAAAACATAGGACCACACACCTATTGGCCACTTCCATTCGGTATTCTGAATATGTTCCTAGCAAGCTCTGATTTATTTTCAAGGCTTGATATCCATTTGTATGAAAAATAAATTGCCGAGAGAATTACTTACGGTCATCGACATTTTGTTGTGGACCCCAAGACGATTCATCCCATTCTTCGTCAAACTCCAGGTGTTGGTTGGTATCGCGTTCTTGCGAGGTTTGAACGATTGGAGAATCGCTGTCCGTAACATCGAAGATTTCTGTGACTTTCACCTGAAAGTAATATAAAGACTCGTGTCGATAATTTTATTCTTCTTTCAATAAAGGAATAGTATATTATGACTCGAAGATTAAACTGTTATTTTCATATAGTTTCCGTCATATTTTCAAGTCGATTGTGATATCTCCAAATTCAGTAAATAACTACCAATCAAATGGCGGCATGTGTACTGGAATTACATGAAATCTTCATATTGTTACGAAATGTCCTAGCGCCGGCCCTGGGATCGAACAGCGACGTCATTTTTTCAGGAACCCATAAACCGCGTGGAGAATTCGATACACATCATCGAGGCTTCTCTCGAAGATTCTCCATAGGTGTACGCAGGTATATAAGCAGCGGGACATCGCGGCGGAGACAGTTAATATTCAGAGCAGAGTCAGTTATTAGCAGAGACAGTTTTATTCAGAGCTAAGTGGCGAGAGTTATTGAGAGTTTATCAGAATTTTTAGTACAAAAAGTGTTAGTACGGAGCATCGGTAAGTTAGCTGAGCAATTTGAGCGATTGAATTGTATTGTGTTAGAAAGTTGTAATAAAAGTAGTGAAGTGTTGTTTGGAGTTTTAATCTACGAACCCAGAGGAATTTTCGTAACAATATTATTATGCAAACCAAAAGTTCTACAAATTAATGTAGTAGTAATGAATTTCAAATGGTCATTTCTGCGTCAGTTTTTGATAATAATTTTGGGTCACTTATTCCGAAACTTTATGAGAGTGAAATAAAATCTTGTAAGGTAATGTTTGGATTAGATCGATGTATCAAGGGTACGTTCCATCTATACCGACCGTGACGCGTGACGATTACTTATCGTACCAGATCAGCATCCTGTCACATATTATCTGTGAAACGACAAGTATTATAGTCATGACCGCTATGAACATTCAAGTGGAACGCGCCCCAGATATGTAAAAACAATCATGACGAATTGTAATAAGTATAATGGAGCAGTTGCAAAACAAAGCGAGAAAGGATTTTTGGCCCGTCGCGTCGTACAAAAAAGTAACTTCCTCAACAAACGTTTTAGGTGTATTACGTTATTATTTGTCCTACGACAGTCTTCTTTTAGCTATATTCTGACTTCGAAAATGACAGAATATTGGACAACACGTCCTTTTTCGCCAAGAGTTATAATTGAGGATCTTGTAGAGTTTTTTTATCTTCAACAATGAACTGAAAATTAGGTATGAGTATGGCTAGAAAAAAATCCTGGTTTTGCGTTCCGAAGCTATCAGCTTCTTTTAAAACTGTTGGTATTTGGAACACGATTTCATCCTGCATAAAAACATCTGAGAAACTAATCAGGCAGCATAGTTATGGACCGGGGTAAGTCAGTGTCGCATAAGTTGTTATTGTTGATAATTCGTTTTCTACTTACTATGTAATTGTACAAATAATCTATCGTCCCAATGAGTCACATTGTCGTAGCTCCCCAATACAAAGAGAAATCTTTTGAGAAGAAATCTCAGCCCCTCTGGGTATTGAACCCAAAACCTCTCGATCAGGTGCTGGGCACAGAATCATCTTCGCCATCTCACTCGTCCCTCAATATTTATAAAGTAGTAAAAACCAACAGAAACGTCTATTTGGCTTATGGCACTCTGCTTATATGATTGACCGGAATTGAAAATTTCCGATTTTTGTTTATATGCAGATTCACACGAAAGGGAAGCCCTGATGTTCAGAGAACACCGCGTGAATCAAGGGACAGGAAATACGAAATAACATTTACTTTGAATTTTCGAAGTATGTAAGCCTTAGGCCTTAGGTTTGAATTCTGTACTCGTCGAGTCATCCGTGTAGATATTGCCAAGGGGGGAACGATTGATAACAATTCGGAAGAGCATCGACCGTGAAAGTATCTATAGAAGAGAGACAAGTCTCCGACCCTTCTGCGATGTTCCAATGAAGTGAGCGAGTCTGTGAGCGAAGAATCACCAACAAGAAGAATTGCCTTTTTCTGAATAGAATCGGGAAGCCTCAATGAGAGTTTTGGTGCTGAACTCCACACATGAGAACTGTATTCCATGACAGGTCGTATCTGAACCTTGTAGATCATTAGAAGCTGACGAGTAGTGAAATATTTCTTCGCACGAAATAGAAATCCAAGTTTCTGGAAAACACTTTTAGCGATCGATCTCACATGGTTTTACCATGAAAGATAATCACTGATCGTAATTCCTAGCATCGAGATACTTGATTTTGTAGGAATAGTTACTCCTGACATCTGAATATTTGATGATGATAGATCGGCTTTTCATGAGAAGAGACATGGGTTTTCGTAGCATTAAATTCCACTGGGTTCATGTTACCCCATTCTATTATTTTTACCAAGTCGTCGTTAATTTTATTCACGTGAATTTTTCTTTGAAGATTTGTTTCTCGGGCTGTCACATGTAAATAAATTGACTGATTCATAAAAAAAAAAAGTCGGACCATGTTCACCAGAACAGACCCGATCAGAAGTCGCTCAAAGTGCGAATATCCGCAGGTGTATGGCCATTTGACCGATTGAATCGTGGGTGACCTAATTGTGAAAGTATTGCAAATAACAGTTACTTGAAGACGGAACGGGGTGTTCAAAGTTGAAATTATAGTTTGGCTGGTTAACTCATAAGAGGGTTAGTTGTAACAGTTTGACATCTTGCACACACATTAGTTACCGAAAGGACAATTTTCTATGAAATGTGAATATTAATATTTATTGACCTATGTTTTGGTATGAGTTCATTACCTTATCGAGAAAATAAATGTTTTTTTTTTAATTTAGGACGATCGAAAACATTGTTTTCCACTTTGTAGTATAATTATATTATGTCATATACTTATTAAAAGTATTCTTGAAAATTATCTTAGTGAACATAATAACCTATTTGTTTGCTTCAAATACAAGAATAAAAACAATATAGCTTTTCAAAAATTCCCGCTGTTGTTTCTCGAGTTTTTAGACTAATTGGATCAATAATTGATATTATTTTGAGCTAGTACATGTGATTCCTTTTTTTTTTTTTCAGGAAAAAAGAATAATTGCTAGCACGCAACCTGTACCCACCTTATTATTTTCATCCAAATAATAGTAAGCCATTACAGTTTCGTGTTGTGAAGTTACTTGTAAAATATGTTCGAATGTGTCATTGTCCATCGTATCGCTCCTGTTAACCTTGAAGCTAGGTTTGCGTTGCAAAATTTCCTTTGTATGGAATTTACGTGCTGGACTTTGTGTCAGTGGCATATCGCTGAAAATTATCAGATTAAATTCAATTGTTGTATATTATCACTTGATTAATAAAAAAAAATAATCACTTAACTCACCTTTCATCCAAGTTGAGAGTAAAGTTCAGATTGACTTTGTTTTCAGCTTTAACATCTTGACAAGACTCAACATCATACTTGTCTACAAATAAAATTAAATAGTCATTGAGGGACGAAATTAAAGTGAATCCCTTACTTCTACCATATTCGGTTATGGCTAATTGGCAGGATATTTTGGCACCCAGTTGTTGTCTCTTACAATTTACTTTATTAAGTAGATGACTCATTTTATCCATCAAGAGTTTGCTCATTTCCCAGACACCATTACCAACTTGTGGAGCAGCCACCATCAACCTAAAATTACGATTCTCAATGTGATGAGGGAAAGGATAAATTCATAGTCAATCTCAGAAACAGATTGAAACATTTAACAAGTTACTTTATGAGTACAGAATAAATTGAATTTAATTTTGGTGGAAAAATATGTAGTGAGATGCAAAAGCGGATGTATGGATACATGGATAGACTGCTATGCAGATCAAGATTGGTTGTGTTAATATCATTTATAGCCTGTTTCGACGATGCAAGTTTGTGGCCGCAACTCCAGAAAATTGCATGTATTCATGCAAGTTTTTCGAGTTGCATGAATCTTTTTTGGTGCGATAAGTTGCAGCGACTTAGTTATTTCTATGGTGAACAATGTTGCCGCAAACCAAAAATATGTGGTGGCATCATTGTGAAGAATATTGATTTTGATCATTTCAATTATTTTTCGAGACTTGAGGAATCAAGTTGAGTAATAAGGTGATTCAATCACAATATCAATTATTAGAAATGAATAAAATTATATTTCAGTTGTGATAATGTAGACGTTCATCTTGGTAACATTCAATGCTATTTTTTAATATTGGCAATGCAAACTGACAGCTAGATGACATATCTCGCAGCGACAAGTCGCCGCGAGAAGTTGCAACAAAATTGCATCGTCGAAACGGGGTGTTACCAATATTTGAATTCATGAAAAAAAACACGGAGAGCTTGAATTTCAGAACGTTGAACATTGGTTTTATTACTGTTAAAAAATTGTTCTATCCACTCAGGATTCAAGAGTATTTTTTGTTTATTCAAACATGCAGCTTCTAAAGAGGACAGGGTGTTCAGATAAGGTAATGAAATAGGATAACGTTATAAAAAATACTTCTTGGGTTCGGTTCAAGTTAACGTTAGGTAAGGTAAAGGGTAATGCGAAAAAGTACACCCAGTTTCGACGATGCAATTAGTCGCTGCAATTTCTCGCGGCGAGAAATGTAATCTATCTGTCACTTTGCATGGCCAATATTGAAAAAAAGTACTGAATGTTACCAAGATGAACGTCTACATTATCACAACTGACATATGATTTCATTCATTTCTAATAATCGATATTGTGATTAAATCAACACATTATCACAACTGACATATGATTTCATTCATTTCTAATAATTGATATTGTGATTAAATCAACTTATTACTCAAGTCTCGAAAAAAAATTGAAATGTTCAAAATAAATATTCTTCACAATGATGCCACCACATGTTTGTGGTTTGCGACAACAAATTCACCAGAAATAACTAAGTCGCTGCGACTTATCGCACCAAAATAGATTCATGCAACTCGAAAAATTTGCATGAACACATGCAATTTTCTGGAGTTGCAGCGACAAACTTGCATCGTCGAAACAGGCTATAAGAAAGATGAATTAAAGAAAGTATATATGAAGGACCATAATCATTCATGATATAAAATATAGTATATTATGTAACGAGAAGGCTAAGTAGCCTATCACGCACAGACATCACGGGATTACCTCGCACCGTGTGTATGTTGCCTAGCAGAGTTTGTTCAAGGCGAACTGCAAATCAAGGGAGGCACCCTTCGCAAAACTGCTTTGTAATGTCTGGACGCAGCTTTACGTTCACGTAAAGCCAGCTTCATTCCTTTATTATTTATAGTTGGAAATACTGTGTTCCTACTAATTGAGTAGGAAAAACATGACATATCTCGCAGCGACAAGTCGCCGCGAGAAGTTGCAGCGACAAAATTGCATCGTCGAAACGGGGTGTAACTTTAATTCCTTCATCCATATGCATACATTATTTTACTAGATACAGAAATTGTGCATTAGCCTTCTTCTAATCCATTGTAGATCCGCTCTTGATCAAATGAGCTAAGTATTGGATATCAGTTTTGAAAAAAAAGTACAAACAAAGAGATATATGCGCAGTGCAACTTTTAACATAATAGTCCACCAAACCATTATTGGCAAAATGTCATCCATTATTCACTGTATCTCTTTGTTCTTGACTATCAAATGACTTAGATTGAAAAACAGCACAGAAACAAATCATTAAAAAATTACTATTCACCTTCGTTCTCTAAACAAATGTTGATGGCATGCATATGAGGGGGTGGAGAGAATGGCATTCCCGAGCATTTCAAACTGGTATGATTTATTCTCAATGTTACTACCAATGAAACTTTGAAAATCAAAGTTAGCAAACTTCCTATAAATGATTTTGGGACTTGACTGGATTCTACTAGGCATTATCTGCAACCTGCAAATTGTGTTAGTGTACCATGCACCACTAGAAACGTCAAGCAAGCGTACAAATATTTTTTTGATGAATAATTCCAACATGAAATTATATAAAAATCCAACACAACTTCATTAAGCCATAAACACTTACTTTGCAAATGTGGCGTACACGACATCGGCTGGTACTGTGTATGGAAGTGTGAGCACTGAAAGCAGTTTTATCCCTCGATGCTTGAAAAGCCAGCCTGCCAAACCTCCATTTGCCTTGTCTATGGCCTCATGAAAATGGCTGAGGACAGAGTCAGGAACGTTCGAAACAAGGGCCTCCTGAAAAGATGCAGATATAGATAGATAATACATTTATTGATCATACGTAGAAATAAATATACAGTGTGGTCCACTAAGTCTGCAACAAATAGGAAAATTTTTTATTATCGATTTCTCAGAAAATTTCATTTTTGACAAAAGTTGGTGCATGTTCTAAAACTATACCAAGTGTACCTGAAATGGCTTTATGACAATCACCTTACAGGATAGGCCAAAAAATATAAATTTCGTTCAAGAGTAAAGTACCCTTATTTCACAAAATATAGAAATATGTTGAGGGGAAAAGTTGCTTAGAATTAAAAGTTATGTTCAGATACGAAGTCATGGTCTGCTATTCAATTTTTTTTTATTTCGGAAAATTTCAATTACCCCCGTATGATACATATTTTTACTATTTTGATTCAATATGTATTTGAAATAGCTACAATCAAATCGGTTTGAGTATTTCTTATCAAATTAAAGTGAATTTGTATAATGTACATGAATTTGTATTTTTTTAGGTGACTGTCAACTTCTTGTTTGTTGCAACGATATTTAACAGAACTCTAAAATAACACAAATATTTTTATGTAGTTAGTAAAGTATTTGCCTCGTTAACAAAAGTATTTGAATCATACGGGGGTAAATCAAAATTTTCCAAAAAAAAAAAAATTCGAATAGCAGGCCATGACTTCGTATCTGAACATAACTTTTAATTCAAAGCAACTTCTCTCCTCAACATATTTCTATATTTTCTAAAATAAGGGTACTTTACTCTTGAACGAAATTTATATTTTTTGGCCTATCCTGTATGGTGATTGCCATAAAGCCATTTCAGGTACACTTGGTATAGTTTTGGAACATGCACCAACTTTTGTCAAGAATAAAATTTTCCTGAGAAATCGATATTAAAAAAGTTTCCCATTTGTTGCAGACTTGGTGGACCACACTGTATAGCAATAAAAATAAATGTCAGAGTATTATCATGGAGTAACTACACAATTCATAAATTCAATAATAGAGTAAAAGCAATTATCCAAAAAAATATTCCTGTCCCCTCCTTTTGGAAGTACTGAAATTTAATTGAGTTATTTCAATAGGCAGCTTATGATACAGCTTCAGATCCAGAGAATTTCGTGACGACATTTCTAGTCTAAATCTTGGTTGCCTAAGTTGTCCTGCATCTCTAGTAGGGTAACTGTGGAAATCTGAGTGAGTGCGTGGTACGAGTCTCTGTTTTTATAAATATGCAGCAGAGTATGGAAGATCAGAATACAAGGCAAAGGCATGATTCTGAACTTCTTAAATAGTGGTTTGCAATATTCATTAGAGGAAACATTTGCGATACTAACTCTCATAGCCTTTTCTGCTGTCGAAAAACTCTCAATGCATGAGATGAGTTTCCCCATATTAGTATGCCATACGTAAGGTGAGAATGAAACAAAGAGTGGTAAATAGTTATCAAAATTTGCTGGCTCAAAACTTTTTTTAACTGCCGTAACAGAAAAAGTTGAGTTGAGAGCTTATTACATAGCTGATCAACGTGCGTTTCCCATTTTAGCTTATTATCAATGGTAATGCCTAGTAATTTAGTGTAATGATGGGAAGTGACGTTGTTGTTTGATGAAATAAATATTTTTTGAGTTTTATCTCTGTTCAGCTTCAGTTTATTACAGGTGAACCAATTTTCCGTCCTGTCTTCAATCCTCTCAGACATGTGCATTAGTTCTTTGATGTTAGAATTGTATTGTAGCATTGTGTTATCGTCTGCATAGCAGGTGACTCGGCTAGGCCGCAGAAAGTGAAAAATATCATTGATATAAATGATGAATAGTGAAAGACCCAGGATAGATCCCTGTGGAATACCATGGTGCATAATTACTTCATCCGATAGATTACCATCAACACAAACTGCTTGCTTTCTTGAGTCCAGATATGATTTGAAAAATTACAAGGCTATGCCGCGAACTCCATAAAATTCCAGCTTTTCTCAGAGAATGTTGTGATTTACACAATCGAAAGCTTTGCTAAGATCCCACATTGATAGTGAAACGTGTTTAACCAGCTTCTATTTTATTAATTTCTTGTTGAATTATTTCAAACACCGCATCTGTTGTCGATTTGTTTTATATAAAACCAAACTGATGTTCATTTAGGATCTTATGTTTATTAAAAAAATTCATAAGGCGTTCTTTGACTATAATCTCAGTGATTTTTCCCAATGTGGGTATAATTGAGATTGATCTATAGTAGTATCATACAGATAGTCTAACCTTTATACTAAACACTACAACAGTGAAGTTTTTAAATGCTTGTCAATACCAATTAGTGAAAAAATACAATTGAAATCTTTGAATAATAGTTAATGTGTGGTCCCGGAGCTGTTCCTCAACACGACGCAGAAAGTGTTTCTGACTGGAAGAGATGGGTAAATTCTTATTACTTGCTCTTAGGAAAAGAAATGAAATGAATGTACTTGATCATGAAGTATATTACCTCTCTATGAAGTGAACAATCCTGACATCTAGGGTCACAGTCTATTATTTCTTCTTCGGTCGTTTCCGAAACTACGAACGTCGATTGAACGGCAAGACACCTCGTACAGTTGATGAGGTTATTCCTATGGAGAAATCTGAGAGCATCGTCAAATCCTTGCTTGCACATGTTTGACAAAATTTCTGGTTTCGGAGGAAATAATATCCTCATCATCCTATAGATGTTGTGCTTTGACAATTCAATGCTGGTATTAGCGACATTTATCTGGAATTTAAAAGGAAAGATATATAATGTATACGCAAAATTTCAAGATTGGTTAACCACAAATTATTAGTCTTCTGAAATCTAAATGAAATTCTAGCAGGGAATCGGCAATTCGTTGATTTCCTATAATGTGTATGTGTGTGACAAATAAGTGGACTAATTATTTTTGTTTGGGTTCGGTGGATGACGCTGCCCCAAATCGCCTACACTAGGAAGCAACGGCCAAACAGACAAGAAATCACAACAAAAAAGTTTTTATTCTCCATTTTGTTACTTTCCGTATATCTATTCTCAACTGATTTGATAGAATTTATTTTTTACAAGAATTTCAAATATGGAGGAATAGCATTTTCGATAGGTAACAGTTTTTTCCAAGGCTCACTTTAATGACGATTTTCTGTTTTTTCTTGGTAATTTGTATCCAGTCCTCACGATTATTATCATTATTTTTTGGTTAGCCATGGAAAACTTATTCAATTCATAATCATTTTCTTTTGAAATTGAGAATGTAATATATTTTATTTACACTTCCCTTCATCAAACACTCTTTCGGATGCGCTCAGAAGGTAGAGCCTTTTGTGCGGGCAAGGGCCGGTTGATTGCCGAAGGGCTCTGAGACGTCTTACTTGAATATCAACGGAAGTGCATTAACTGAGGTATATATATATATATATATATATATATATATATATATATATATATATATATATATATATATATATATATGTAATCAAATAGATTTTAACCTATACGTAGGCGAATGATATTTACGAAGCTTCATTTAATTCGTTTATTTGAAGTTGGAACACAAAATTTATCGAAATTATTTTGGAAATATATACTTCTTGTTCATTATATGACACTTTTTCAGCATAAATATCATTTCATTCTTAACAATATCATTCTCATGAGATGAATGTTGCACTTTTCGCCTTATGTATATAAACGAACATTAAAACTGAATATACGGGTACTTCTCTTCAACATAACATAAACATAAATTCTGAATTATTCAAATCAATTTAATATTCAACAAGACAATTTCAGAATCGCAAAATTAAATATTCAAATCCACTCATGCAAGTTGATGATCATTTATGATGATAAAATCGACAGTTCAAAGAAACCGAAAAAAAGTAATTGCTTTAAACAATCATTACTGAGCCAACGACGGCTATTGTTTCCATTTCAATATATGATTAGTGATTTTAAACAATAATATTTACTCTTGATTCAGAGTGCATTCACCTCTTCGAATTCAAAAAACCATCAATACAAGAAATGAACAAATCGAACACTCACATGGAAGAGCTGGGAACTGTCATCGCGAGGGCAAATGTCGCTTTCTCCACAGAATGGACTGACTGTGACGGTATTTTCATCCAATAACGGTAGATTATCACTGCACCCGCCGTCCATATATCTCGTACCTCTGTATTTCGGTGGCAAAATTCCTGAGAATAAAGGGATGAATGCGGAGGCAAGGAGAGCTTGGATCAGTTCATCTCTGGTGTCGAATTCGGATAACTGGAATGAAAAATTCACAAATAATTAGCAACCAAGAATATCATAGTCTAAGAGACAGCTGCATGAAAAAAATGGGGTACACGAGAAATATTTATGGTATGCTAGTTTAAACTTTTCATAACTCAAATAACTGCATTACCTTTTCTTTGTAAATTGTCACTTCCGGCAGGGGAAAGAGAAAAATGACTATTTTTTATTATTTTTCAGAATTTAGGCTCGACTAAGTCATCATAAGAAGGTATTCTCTTGGTGTGGTATATCAAATATTCATTTATTCGATTCGGAAGTGATTAATTCGCTCAAGATAAATTTGGTTTCATGTGAGTTGA